>RYFJ01002255.1:0-121834 GCA_003991445.1 Oryza meyeriana var. granulata
CAAAAACAAATTTGCTATAGCTTGTATATCTTATCGAAAATAAATGCTATCCAAAACAAAAAATATTATGCATACCATTTTTAAAAATTAAGATACACATACTTTTTAATATTAGAATTTTATGTATAATATGTATTTCTTTCTCATATAACAAACTTATAAATACTATTATTTTCCGTACACAACAAAGTTCTTACTATATTTTGTTTCAGGATTAGGTAAATTCACAAATCGTCTACATTTCTTAGATGTTCAAGGGTAAAATCGACTTTTTGGTGACTGGTGTTTGTATACCCGATTTTAAGGCGGTTTTCAATTGCGAAAAAAGATAGAAAGGGGGTGGAGGGATTTGAGAAGAAAGTGATGAAGTTTTCAGTATTTATTAGGAAGATCGGGCTGTTGAAGATTTTAAGGGTCATGGTACAAGAAGAGTGAATGTGTTTCTTAAAGGATGTTACACTGAGTACAAATTCGTGAAACCGAACTGACGAAAACGGCGGTTGTCTCGGGCGGTAAATGCGACGTTGGTCTTCGGCCGATATTAGGGCATGAAAAGACACGGGAGGGGATTTCCTAAATTAACTTTATACTTTGGGTTGTTTCATTTAGGGACAAATTCGGTCGGTTGACATGAATGAACTGGGTCCTTTGTATGTCGTGTTTGGGTTTGGGGCGGACAGGGGGTGTGGTCGGGTGGTGTTTGTTTTCTGGCCACTCTATCATGTGTTTTGTGTGTTTTGTACACGGCCACATTGTTCGTGGCGAGACGTGAGATGGGAGGGGGTGTTATAGGAGGGGGCTGTTTGCTGGTTTGGGGGGGTTTGTGTGTGTGGGTGTTTTGGTTTGATTTGTTGGTGCGTTTGGGTTGGTGTTTTGTTTGGGGTATTGTTTCTAAAATGTTGTTATACTTTTTGTGTTTTTTTGGGGCAAAAATCAAGGAATTCATAGTAATATCTAAATAAATCAAGCATATGTACGTCATTGTATTTGAAATGATTTTTGTTTTGTAGATTTTGGTTCTCTTGTATGAATAGGATATTAAGTTAAATATTTTAAAAAAATAGGCTTAACATAGTTCGGTTTTGGGTTGTTTTTTGGGGTTGTATTTTTTCTAATAGATAGTGCTGTTATTTTTTTGTTTTCACGATGTTGTCTTCGAGTGTTGTGTTTGTTTGTTTTGTGTTATGTTTCGTTTTCTTTATTTAAATATTTATTAGAAGTGTAATTTTTAGTTATAACTTTTTATATTAAAGAAATTTTAAGTTAATTATTTATTTTTATATATATTGTTATTCTAACTTTTTTTGAATAAAACAATTATGAACAACACGATAAAAATAAATGACGTTATTTATTAAAAAATTAAGATCTAAGCAATACAGTAGAAATTTTTTTATATTTTTAGAGACATAAAGTAAATAATTAGTACTTTAGAAGACGGGATAGTCTTCCTACGAGAGTACACTACTATATTTTTGCAGTATCACGTCACACATGCATGCACTACCAGACATTAGACATGTGACCGTGTGAGGCGAGGTGGGTCTATCAACTGTTCGCCCATCAAGAGTCAACACTGTCCTCCGTCAAGATTCTGACGGAACGGGTGCTCTGGCTGGGCAGCTCGCAACCAGCCTGTATGAATTTATGCGAGAAGTGTGAGGTCCCTGGCCCGGCTGTGGGGGGTGGTCGGTGGGTGGGGAGACTGGGTTTGGACTGTGGGGTAGGCTCACGCGCCTGGGCCGGTGCCAGACCGGGAAATCCTGACAGTGAAGGTAGGCTTTCCAAAGAAAAGGAATTAAAATTTTCGCTTTACGTCATACTGCATATTTGGATATAAATCAAGTTTTATTCGTATTTCTTAACCATAAAATTAGATATAGAACGTCTCTTAATTTTTAAAATCAGTATAAATTAAGTTCTTGAGGGTGGTTTCACTTGAGGGGTCATCCATGTGACACATTGTTTATCCGACATGCTTAGGTGTAAAACTAAGTGAGAAAAAAAATAAAAAAATAGTAGTGTATCAGTGGTAATTACACAACAAAAATTAAAAAATTTTGCGAACCATATGTTAGTCATATGAAAAACTAAAAAAAATAGACCCAGTCGTCCCACACCCCCACCGACAACCCACGGCCACGGGCCAAGCTCCCCTCCCTTTTTCTCCCTCCCTATCTCCCACCTTTCTTCAGCAGTCCCCAGTCATCTCCGATTTTTTTTATTTTTATATTTCAGCAATAAGACCTTTATTTGATAGAAATTCATTATTCAAAATTAATTACTTTGGTACGGCAATAAAAAAAATCCTACTGTAGATCCATTTGTGATACATGAATGAGAAAATACGGATTACAAAATTACATTTTTATTTTAAAAATTTACAAAAATATACCCCACGCCTCTGGGTGGCTTTTTTATGAATCGCCTCCCGGCAGAGGCATTTGATGAACGTGGCTGACGGTAGCCGTAGGGGTGGCATGGTCGTCAGCCATTTTGCAGGCGGCCCCCTGGCGCCGAAAAGACCACCCTCTAGGAGGGTGCAATAGAGGGCCTGCAAAAAACCAGCGCGGGGCCGGCAAATTTACAGGCGACCCCTTGTCGTCTCCTAGAGGACGTTTTTCGCGGTCAGGGAGCCGCCTGTAAAATGGCCCATTTTATTAAAAAATCACCTCTGGGAGGGCGATTTTTTAGTTACCTTGCTATAAATCCCTTCCAGCCTCCAAAAAGTTTATAAAATTCACAAAAATAACAGAAAAAAGAAGAGAGAGTGAGAAACAAAGGAATGAGGAGCAGCGAAGCCCTGCCGGTTTACGGATTCGTCTCCAGGTAATATTTTATGGCTCTTTGTAATTTTTATTTTTATTCATCAAATGATGTAGTATGTGTAGTATTGTATTATTTATTTGACAGGTAAATAAATGTTAGATTTGGTCTACAGAATGTAGATCTATTGTAGTTGAACTAACGGCTAAGGAGCATTGATAGGTCGTATGAGAGAAGGTAGGTTTTTTTACAAAATGATAGCACTAGTTCGAAAAACGTAGGGAGATGGACATGAGGACGATGATATTTCATTTTTTATTAGTATGGTGTAGTATACGTAGGTATGTAGTTGTATAAGTTATTTTTGGCCTAGCGATTTATAACTTGCGTTTATTTGTTTATAATGTAGGTTGCTATGGATGCGTTCGGTATGTCCAGTCATCAACGACATCCGATTGACATGCCTCCGCCAATGTGTTGGTGCGGAGATGAATGCAAAGTTGAAATAAGTAAGAAGGATTACACATTCCGGTAAAGGTATTAGATGTGTGCGAATTATACGTACTCCCCGGAGAAACCGAAGCCGCAACGGAAGAAGGGGAAGGCGAAAAGCCAGTGGAGTAATACAAATTATATTGTAGTTGAAATTTTGAACCTTTGAGCTAACAAATTTATATATGTCAAGGCATTGAAGCCTCCTCCGCCTCTATGTGACTTTGTGCAATGGATAGATACGGAGATCCGTCCATAGGACGCACAGTATCTTCGCATGTCGCAGGATGGCACAAGGACCACTTTGAACGTCTTTTAGGCGGCGGAAGAAAAGTGGGAGGCTAAATAGAAGAGGAAGGAGGAGAAGGAGCGGCAGCCAGAAGGAAGCCCATGTGAGGCAGAGAGGGAGAGAAGCGGGTAGAGGGCACTGCGTGCAAAGGAAGCTGGCCAAGGCGGGAAAAGGGGAAGTACCCACACTGCACACAGTAGTTGCATATCTTTTTAGTTGGATATTGTTTGAATACCCTAAGGCATGTAAAAATGATAACTAGAAACGTTTCATGTGACGTTTGTACTTGTTAGATGGATAATTTCATTATGTTTGTAAGCAATTAACGTGTGCTCGGTTGTCACCGTTCGGAATTTACTTTCGCGGTGAAGTTGAAACTTGAAATTCATTTTTTGATCAGATTTCGGTCACAAACATAGATCATGAGGAGTACATCGTTTGATCGACAAGCATAAACGAAGTAAATGAGTTTCTTTAGTAAACGTAGAATTAATTAAACACGATGTACAACAGGTGAACTACTACTGTAAACGATACTACGGGCCCTGACACAACCTCTAGGCTCTTCGTCCTCTAGCTGTGCTCGCACTTGCCTGGGAGTACGTCAGCCGGTCTGGTGGTACAGCACGGCCAGCGCGGGTCGCCTGCACGGGTGTGGCAGCTGGTGGGTCCTGTGTCTGCGGTGGCGGAGCTCCTTCAAGTGCTGAGGAACCTAGTACCTTACGTGGATCTCTCCTCATCCTCGTCCTCCAAGTTGTCCCCCTCGAAAGGATCTATACCAACCGCTACCGACCAATGTGCGCCCCTGCGCGGAGGAGCCAACGCCAGCAAACATCCCCGACACTGTAGAGTGGAACTCTATGTACAAAATTGTTGATAATTGCAAACCGAAATTTTGCAAGGCAAAAGTAAAGTTTGATATAACCTGAAGGACCTCCTGTGGTGGCCCGGGCTGATCATGCTGCTGCACGTGGGGTCGTGTGTGTTACGCTCCCTGCGTCGACGTGCTAGCTCTGGAGGGATGTAGGTACGGTGTAGCGAAAGCTGCACGGAAGCATATTGATGTAAAACGGTGCATGTCGTAGAAGAAAATATGTTATGAACCGATGGTTAACGGAATTAACCTTTGGAGGGGCCAGCTGGCCGACTGGAACCCTGTGGGCGCACTCCTGCTCCTGCTCCTGCTAGCTGTGGGTGGTGCTGATGTATAGGTATGGGAGGTACCGTGTCGGCCACACGACAAGTAAACGCATGAATCACTGTGTGCATTGCATGACGAATTCTCCCGAAAGTCATCCTCTGCTGCGTCGGCCTATTTCAAATATGCCGTGAATATGCGTCCGTGGATACCTACAAAGAGAATAGCAAAGTGCAAAGATAATGTGACTTACCGCGCAGAAGTAGTCCTGATCACAGTGTCTAGGATACGTGTCCGTCGTAGCCGCGACGTGTGGTTGTGGATCATCTAGGGTGAACGTCACGTGTGTGCAGGTGCGGGGCTAATACTATCTGAGATATGCTAGGTAGGTATTCTCAGTGTGTAGATGCATGTCGTCGATGACCTCCTCCGTCGCCAACAATCAGTCCTACATGTACTTCTACAGACGGGGATACCACTGAGCGCCGCCTGCCTGTCCCCGACGATTATATCTATTTACAGAGAGTGTATTAGACTACATTAAAGAGTTATAGTACTCAGCAAGATCACAGCTGTACTAACCGGTACACGTCACGAGGCACAACGATCTCCACGGGCACAGGGGAGTGCTGACGTAGGCCGAATTGTCGCATCACGCGCTGTGGACAGTGGGGCTCGACGAAGATGTCGAACACCAATGGCACTGTTGTCATCCAGTACGCCTGATCGCGTGTGCAAAGAGACGAGAGTCCGAGCGGTGCACAGGCCGCGATGGCCTGCGGACTATACGGCTCCCAGACCACGTCGCTGGACAGCAGGCGGTCGAACTCCATAACGAAGTCGGAGTAGGCCCTCCTAACCTGCGTATGGGCGTAACAACGCTACAAAATAGAGGACGGCAAGAGGGCCGCTTGTAAATTTGCCAGCCCCGTGGCCGGCTTTTTGCAGGCGGCCTCCTTGCGGCCTTCCTAGAGGACGGTTTTTCGGCAGCTGAGTCAACTGCAAAATGGCTGATGGCCGTGGGCCGCTCGAACGACGGCCGTCAGCCACGTCATCAAATCGCCCTCTAGGAAAAATCGTCCTCCCAAAGGGCGTTGGGGGTATATTTTTATAAATATTTGAAATAAAAATAAAAATAAAAAAATTTCGTCATCGCCGATAGTCCAAGGTGACGGTAGAGCGGCATGGCCCACATGTTCTAACTAGGTGACAGGCCGCAAAGGAGGGCGTGGGCCGTGGCCCAGGCTTCAAAATAACGTGTTTGAGATGGAGAGTTGGAGGCGCCCGTGGCGCGCCTCCGTTTGGAATTTTTTTTATTTTTTATATTTATTAATAAAATATTTTACAAAACTACATTTTCATTTCAAAATTTACAAAAATATACTCCCGCCGCCTTTGGGAGGGGATATCTCTGAAATCGCCCTCCCAGAGGGCGATATGATGACGTGGCTGACGGCCGTTGGCCGGCGGCCCACGGCCGTCAGCCATTTTGCAGGGCGGCCCCGGGTCCACAAAAACCGCCCTCTGAGAGGGCGGCAAGGGGGCCGCCTGTAAAAATCCGGCCGGGGGGGCCAGATTTTTACAGGCGGCCCCTTGCCAGCCCCTTCTCGGAGGGCGGTTTTTTGGCTTGCAAATGGCCGGTCCGTGCTCTCAAATGTTGGCGCTTGGGACCGTGCCGAGTCCGCGCCCGGCCCGCAGCCCCGGGAACTGCTCCCGCGCCCGGGCCCTGCTCCTGCCTTCGCCCACGCCCGGCTGCGACCGTGCCCGGGCCTCCTCGCACGGCCTGCCCGGGACCTCGCCCGGGCCCTCTCCCGGGAACTCGCCCGGGGTCAGCGCCCTTGCCGGGCCCTCTCGTCTTTGTTGGCCGGGGGCCGGCCATTTTGCAGGGCGGCCCCCTTGCCGCCCTCTGAGAGGGCGGTTTTTGGCTGGCCGCTGTAAAATGGCCGGCCCCAGCCGGATTTTTACAGGTGGCCCTTGCCGTCCTCTCAGAGGGCGGTTTTTATGTGGCCCGGGGGCCTCCTGCAAAATGGCTGACGGCCGTGGGCCGCCGGCCAACAGCCGTCAGCCACGTCATCATATCGTCCTTCCAAAGGGCGGCGGGAGTATATTTTTGTAAATTTTTGAAATGAAAATGTAGTTTTGTAAATATTTTATTAAATAAATATAAAAATAAAAAAAAATTCCCTCCGTTTGTACGCTCTGACACAGCTCGTTTGCTGAACCGATGAAAAGAGAGATATTTCTAGCCTGGCACGAACACATCAAAAATTGATTGTGCAATAGTGGTATAGTACTTAACAAACTGACATCAGCACCAATTTTGAATTATCAGGCAAAGGAATATTAAGTTCTTATTATGTTACATGACAACACCTAGCTTGGTACTCAAATGAGAGCGGAAGTTTCGCCATTTTGCACACAGCGCCACAAATTAACACAAGCCCAGATGGCTAGTGGCACGTTCGTACATAACACCTGTAGATGCTTAGGAACTCGAAACGACCCCGAACGGACGGAGCAGACGCTTAGAGACGGCCCTGATCAACAGCAGCATCGCGCCGGACTCCTCTATCAGCCGCACGTCGGCCCCGGCCCTCATGAACGGCCCGAAGAAGAGCTCCGATATGGTGACGACCATGAAGGCGCTGACGAGGAGATACGCCGCCACCTTGGGCGGCCGCCAGAGCCCGGCGGCCCTGGCCCAGCGCTCGGCGATCTGGGACACGCCGTGGAGCATGAAGAAGAGCAGCATCTCCCCCCCTGGCCGCCGCAGCGTCAGGTACCAGTAGAGGAGCTCGTGGAGCAGGCCCGACATGAGGAACGCCGCCAGCACGCCGGCGTCGCGGCCCCACCGGGCGCGCACCGGCTCGTACGCCGACGCGCGGAGGAGGTCCACCGCCATCAGGTTCCACTGCCGTCCCCAGAAGTCGTTCAGCGACGCGACGGCGAGTGGCGTGCTGAACTGCCTCTCCAGGCCCGCGCCCAGCACGGTCGCCGAGGCGAGCGCGATGGAGGAGAGGACGAAGTCGAGCGTGAGGAAGATGTGGATGCAGTAGAGGAAGTGGACGCCGTACACGGGTAGCCAGCCAGTGTGGGGGTACGCCACGGCGAGGCAGCTGAGGAAGAGAAAGCTACGGGCGCAGGGGAGGAGGAAGTCGGCGACGGGAGGTGATGGCGGCGACGAAGCACGCTTGGCGGCCGGCTGCTGGCCGAGGCGGATCTTGATGGGGAGGCCGGCGCAGAGCACGAACGGGACGAGGGGCAGGGACGGGTGTAGCGGGCCGATGCCGAGCGCGAGGAGGACGAGCTTGTTGACGGCGAGCCAGGTGTGGAAGAAGGTGCAGAAGAGACGGAGGTGGAGGGAGTTGAACAGGCACGGCAGGTAGACGAAGACAGGGAACGTTGGGAAGAACGCGGCGAGGCGGGGAAGGCCCGGCCGGAGGCGGCGGCAGGCCGAGCGCGCGTACCACGCGCACGCCGGGACGAGCAGGCGCCGTCCACCGCCAGCGCCCTCAGCTCCGACGCCATCGTCGGCTGGTCGAGCGCTTGCATGGCTCCAGGCAACGTTCCGACGACGTACTTGCCGCGAGGAACTAGATGATTGCATGTACCAAGCGTCCAAGTCCTTATAAAATGGCTACTAGATGATTGCACCTCTGCAGGTGTGTCCTCCCTGATGCAATAAGAAACTGAAGAGAGAAATACGTGCGAACAGAAAAAAGGTTTGGAAGAAATCGTGATGGTATGTACATACATGGATTAAGGAGCTGAAAAATCGCTCACGAAAATACTGTGATCACAAGGAAGAACGGAACTCCTCAACGGACTTTAGCAACGACGTCTCACACTAAATCATGTTGTCTAGCGAAGAACATGTTAAAAAGGCATATAATTTCTTCAGGAATAATCAGGGCGTGTTTTTCCAAACACCTGCAGTTTGCAATTCGTCCATCGATCATATATATGATGCTAACTTTGTACTAGTTACTTCTCTACAAGAAATCAATCTGTAACTTAATTCACCTGCAAAATGTAATAATGTATCCATGAACATCATAACACAAGCTCAAAGAATGGACGAGTCTTATTCCACGGATGGAGGAGGAGCGCGCGGTTTGGTCAGCTGGGCGGGCAGGTCTTGGCGAGAGGGACAGGGGAGGCGTGCGGACCGTGCAGCACACCGTCGGCGATCACCTTGTACACCGCCTCCGTCGGGTGCGTCCCGTCCCACGAGACGTACATCGATGGGTCGTCGCACACGGCGCAACCTTTCTTGCCGCACGGCACGCTCTGGTTCCCGCAGCAAGAGCCCAGCGCGTTTGTGAATCCTGCATATAACCGCGTGTCGACACGTGTGTGTTGGTTAAGGAAGATCAGAAAGATAAACACCGAGGAATAGATGACCGGGGCTTCCCCGGGAATCAGGCCTGGAAACTGGGCCAGCCCACTTAATAAAACTTCCAAGGCCGAATAAGGACCGAAATTATTGTTTCAGCCCAAGTTTCTGTAGCTTATGAGCCAGACGCGTCCGAACCGGACACCCTGAATTCGAAGTTCGCTTGGCCTCTAATCCCTCGGTCCATGGAAAACCAACTTCCATACTTCAAACTTATCCTAAAATAATTTAATTTCTATTTTTTTAACTACTATCGGTTCACAAATTAAAAAATTATATCCCTTTAATATTCCGTACCTACTCACCAACCAATACTACTTTTGTATTGATGAGGGTTTTTTTTTCTTTTGCTCCTCTGCTTAATCCCTTCTTGGGATGCTAGGAGTTATCTTTTTTTTTTTCAGATGGAGGGAATAGTCCTCCAATCATACGTAAACCATAGGGCATTATGAATTAGACGGTCCCTGCATAACAGCGGTGAATGTTTTTATCTGGCCATAACTGCTCTCTCCGTCTCTAAAATATAGTTATCTAGAAGTGTTTTAAGGAATGAAGGAATGGGATAAAATATCTAAAATGGTCTCATTAATAGATGATGGTGTATGAAAATTAAAAATAACATAAGTGGGGTTTAGTTCTCAGGGTTAGTATTATGATGAGTCCCACCATGGGTAGTATAGAAAGTAATAGATTAAAAGTTATCTTTTAATATTTACCTGTTCTAAATAATTACACTAAAAATAAAATATAAATATAAATATAGTTATATTTTAGGATGGAAAGAGTGCTCGCCTGGTCTTTTGCACGTCTGCGTATATTACCACAAACTAACAACAGAGGAACACTGACTGGTGCAACATCGCCGTTGCAGCACACAACACAATGCCAAAAGAAGGACAACAGAGAGAATGTTGACGCAGTGAGACGTACTACGCACTCACCTAGCTTTCCCGGGGATTGGAAGATGCTCGTCATGGCGCCGTACCAGTCAGCGTACACGATGGTGACGTCCGGGTGCAGCCGGCGGAGCTCGTCGAGCCGCGCGGTGAGTACCTGGTTGTGGTACTCGGCGAACCGGTTGAACCAGGCGAGGCACCCCGTCCGCGCGTCGTACTCGCTGGCGGCGGCGCCCCTGAACCGCTGCAGGTACAGCGGCGCGCACCCGAACGGCAGGTTCCCGGGCACCACGAACGCCCTCGCTCCCATCCCGATCATCTCCTCCACGGCCGCCGCCAGCTTGTCCACCACTGCCGGCACAAAAGCCCGCACCGTCTCGCGCGGCACCCCCTTGTTGAACGCGAAGTTGTAGTCGTTCCCGCCGATCTCACCCAGCGCCACCAGCGCGTTGCCCAGGACGTTGTCGCCGCCGCCTACGAATCAACCAGAACATATATGCATCTGGCGTGTCAACGGTGGAAGTCAATGCATGCATCGTGCGTATAGGAGATGGAGAAGGCGCTAGCGCACTCACCGTTCTGCAGCGTGAGCTGCTGCAGGTGGCTGCGGAACCAGAACATCTGGGTGTCGAGGGAGAAGGGGGTGATGTCCAGGCCCTTGCTGGCGAAGAAGGAGGCGTTGTTCGCGGTGGAGGAGATGATGGCGAAGTTGGCGCCGTGCTGGAAGTCGGCCGGCCCCGTGCCTACCTGGATGGCCGTCACGTTGGCCAGCCCGAACTCTTGCGCTGCAGCGTACGCCAAACACTTATGGTTAGCACACTACGAGAGTACTACGTACATGCATACGTAGTTTTTTTACTGACGGCCAGTATTACACTAGTGCGTACGTACTCTAGTTTACAAACAAACAAAGCGTGTACTCGCGTATCAAGCTGGAGCAGATTGCACAGGTGAGAGAACGCGGTAACAAACTAAAGCAAAGTTAACAAGGTCCGGGAAACAGCTCAATATATCAATACATGATCGAAATAAGCAATTTTCCTGCGTTCCCTAGGCAGTGGCTCTATGAGCTGTGGGGTCAGCTGAGCCCACAGCTTTTTCATAAAGAATTTTTATATGTAAATGCATTAAAATTTACATAAATGAAAGTTAGACAAAAGATCATCCGGTTTAATTTGTGGTGCCCTTTGGGGAATGTGTTGGCAAGCGACGGAGCACCTTGCAACTTGAAAGCTGCAACATGCGATGGGTCAAAGCTGGCATCTTCGTGCAGCGGCTGATCTTAACACGAAAATTCGGCGAGATCAAGACCTGGTACTTGGCTACCTACTGTCACTTTTTGGTGAAGGGGCTACTTCTAAATTAATTGTACACAAATTAATCGTCATGTACTCTTCTAAACATGCACGCACAGTTTTAGACTTTTGGTGGACCATGGCCGCCGCTAGAGCTAATTAAAGTGCAAAACTGTAGGACATACTGTCACTGATACAGCTGCTCGGGCAGAACAAAGCTAGCGTACACTAGCATAAATTCCAGTGCAATGATCTGTGGCTTAGAGCTTGAGCTTGTAATTGAAAAGCAAAGTATAAACGTTAGTAAATGATGATTGTTGCAACAAAGATATTTCCCCTCCAGTCACCACACATGCCATTTTTGATGTCAGCATGTTATGTAACATACAACTTTGACTGCTAATATTTAGAGCAAAACATAGCCGATAAAAAATTATAATATTATGAAAGTAGCTTCTGAGTCAAATATACTTGTATAATTTTTCGTACATATAGTCTACCTATATAAAAGGATATTGATTTTTAATGTTTTGACTAAAAACATGTCTAAAACGACCGGAGGGAGTATATCAGTTATTGTCGGCGTTCTAATGTTCACATTATTCGCCTCGCATGTTACCCATCTCCTAGGACAATAATAAGTTTGGAGGTTATTGATGGACAACTGAACGAGAGTTAGGCCGCCAGATGAGTAGTACGTGTTCTGAGGCCAAAAACAAAACAAAGAAAAAACGAACAGAGCATGCACGTTGCACAATGCACAGTAGCTGGCACAATGCAAAAGAAGAGCAGAGATGCCGGGAAACACGGACAGACACGTCGGAACAGGGGAATGCTGGAACCAGATGGAGACAGTGTAGTCAGCTCACCGATGAAGTCGATGACGAGGCGGCCGTCGCTGGCCCGGCCGGTGGGGCGGCCGAAGAAGGTCCTCCCGTACGGCGGCGTGCCGTAGGGGCTGGGGCTCCTGCCCGCCGTCAGGCGGACGTAGTTGCCGGTGTCCGTGAGCGAGTCGCCGAAGCTGAAGATGCGCGAGTAGCAGCCGAGCACCGGCCGGCTCTCGAGGCCGCCGGCTACCATGAGAGCAGCACAGTACAACACCGCAATCGCCGAGAAACCCAAACGGCCGCCTCGCATGAGCCACATGGGAGACGTACACCACCAACGAGCAGCAGCACACTGTTCCAGTGGCTAGCTTGGCTAGCAGCTGGTGTGCTGCGCTGAACTGAAGGACAAAAGAGCCAGAGGCGGGGAGGAAAATGAAAAGAACATGGAAGTGCAGAGCAGCAGCAACCGGTATTTCTTGTTGTGGAGAGCTCCACACGCCATTATTGAGGCTTGTAGTGACAGGGGATGGATTGAAAGGTGCCAAGGGCACAATCAACACGGAAGTAGACAGCACCTAGCCCTTGGCATGCGAACATAAATACAGGCAAACGCTGAACTAACTGAGTAAACACCTTCCGCTTCCTTCTGAACTTTCTCTCCGCTGCGCATGCAGTACCAGACACCTCCTTTTAACCGCCTCATCTTCCTGACAAACACGAAGGAGCCATGAGCTTAACCTGAAGGCGCAACAGTTTAATGCCGTTTCGCTTGCATGAAAAAGACCCTTGTGTTGTACGTACATGCGACCGAGAAGGACAATGTTGAGCAGCCAGATAGCATGATACAGATTTCTTGTCCTTTTGGGGTTCATTGCGTTTGGATTCTCTCTTTAGCTAGCCCTTTCTATTTTGTTTCTGGTCATCAGGTCATGCAAATGTTAACGAAAAGAGTGGCCCTGGTAGCCCAGCAATTGTGGGTGCTAACGAAAATGGCAGGTGTTCCGTTGTCATTTTGTTCATCTCCCTGCATGGAACGGCATGTGCGGAGTCGTTTTCACTGAAACGTATATTAGATTCTCACTGCTTTGGTCTCCTGGAGCTTAGCTAGAGTTCGCTTTCTTTTCTGTTTGCACGGTTGAATCCGATCAACAGCTGAAGTAAAACAATCGATTTAAAATTCCATTCCCTCCCACACAAAACACTTGAAACATGCCAAATCTCGCAAAGAAGAGAAACTAGTGCTCTTCAAGGCTCCTTTTCTTCATAGCGCACTCTATTAATAGAATTAGATGGTGCCCCGTGCTTTGCTACGGAATATATATAGATGAATATATATTAATTATTGTTTAAATGATAAATAAATATATATTAAAATATTATAGAAATGTCGTAGGAAATGATTATTTGATATGTTTGCATATTAAGCTCTACAATCTAATAAATTGTAACTGATGCGGCATGTTTGAATGAGTTTTATGATATAATAATATTAGTGGAAGATGATGTGACATGTTTGTATATTGAGTTTTAAAACTAGTGGATTCTAACTTTATAGAAGATATAGATTATGTGCTTAATGTATTAAATACTCCGTCCAATTATAAATAAGTGTTGTTTTAAAACCCATGTGCAGTTAGCACAACGTAACTTTGACTGTCATTACTGTTTGTAATATAGGTTTTAGGCCTATGCAAATGACATAGCCAACTTTGTTACCACAAAAACTTTCATAGTATCACAATTATGTAACTGTTTTTGGATTTATGTAAGAATTATTCTCCTCATTAATAATACTCCCTCCGTCCAAAAATGTAGCAACTTTTCAAGTTTAAATTTGAACTAAAAATATTGTTATATTTTGAAACAGAGTTAGTATTTAATATTTATGATAAGATTTGGTCAAACTTTAAAAACTTTAACCATCAATAATTTCTCAAATGCTTAGTATAAAAAGAAAAAAAATTATGCATAGATGTGCCTTAAAAATACTACCGTAGTATTATAAACTTATTATATTTTATAACTTATTCTAATACAATATTAACTGTCAAAGTTTAAAAGTTTAACAAAATCATATTATAGAAGTTAAACGTATTATAAGTATATCTACGTTTGTCACATATGGTTATAAATAATACAGTCGAATGCAAACTCTAAAGATAAATATAAAGATAGAATCTAGATAATAAATATATTTAAATATTTTTAAACTTGTCTTGTAGTTCAAGTCTCGACATACTATATACTTTATATATACTCTATAAGGGTCACTGCAATATACAACAAATCATTAGTTTTAATATTTCTATATATTACCAGAGTTATAAACCAACGCCGTCCGATCTCTAGTCCATCTGCACCTTCCGTTCGCACCACTCCGGGAAGATGAGATCAATCTTCCTAATTCCCTAAGACGCCGCATCAATCAATTAGCTAGCTAGCCTCTCCCGATTACCTATTGGATCAATTATGGCTTAGTCACGTAGAATATTGACAAGGCCTAAACGCGAGGTAAGGTCGAAGGCTCGAATTCCTCTTTTTGAGGACATGTCTTATGAATTGGAGCCATAAAGAACCATAAGATTAGGTTAAAAGAAAGGTAATATTAAATTTATAATTTATGTGCGAACTGAGTATAGCTCGGCTGCTTAGGTACCTTTGGTGACTTCATTAATTTTAAAATATACCGACTCAGTCATTAGGAGGTGCTTATTAGGTAAGGATGTGCATATGTGTTCATAATATGAGTGTGCACTTGTGTATATGAGCATCTGCATTTATATTATGTTTCGTAAAAATAAGAAAAATACTTTATATATTATTATGCAAGTTTAATCTATGACAAAACTAACAAAAATCACCAAACCATTATAATCAGAAATCAAGAGAGAGAAAGACAAAAATTGGCACGGCTCACCCCGAACAACAATAACTCCATGGCGATTGTATCCAAACCTATGATTGATCGTTGTTGTCGTCGTCGTAGTCGTAATCTGGTTCATGGTCTTGCAAGACCCACCTCCCGTCGGCTCCCTTGACCATGCTCTTGTTGTGGTGCACCTTCCATCGCGCGGGCACGGGGTACTCGTCCGCCAGGCAGTCGTCGAACTTGTTCACCAACGCCACGTCCCGGTCGACCACCAGCTCGAACTCCCGGTGGTCGCCCTGCCAACCGGCGACGCCGTGCAGGTGGCACTCGAGGTCGTGTGACTGCGACTCGCTGCCATGGGGCTTGAGGAACGGCGACCGGCGCGTGTCGATCAGCAGCTCCACGCCGACGTCGGCGTAGCCCACCGGCGGGTAGTGCGGGATGCGGTCCGGCCGGTTCCGGACGCGGAGCATCCGGAGGGCCGGGAGCCGGTGGAAGACGTCGCGGAAGTCGCGGTCGCCGGTGCGCGGGCTGCCGAACACCACGGCGGTGACCGGGGTGCCGCCTTTGCCTGCCAGGCTGAGGCTGGACTTGTTGTAGGAGTTGGCGGCGATGTCGACGGCGTTGAGGGTGGCCAAGGTGGCGCCCAGGCTGTGGCCGACGACGGTGATGCTGGTCTCCTCGTCCTTGTATTTGTCCATCAGCCTCGCTATCTCTGTCAATACCTGCAAGGTTCAATATTGCAGAAATCGAAAACATGTTTCAGTGATCAATATATCTGAAAGTTTGGACGGAAAGAACTTAAATTTTGACTAAATTTGAACAAATTTTGTTAAATAAAAAGGAATGAATTTTTGGCGAAAAGAATGAATATTCTGCCAAGGGATTGAAAGACTCAAAATTTCTAACATAAATATGGAACCCTGAACACCTGCTCAGACGGTAACTCAGTACTCTCTTTGCCTCAAAATAAGTTTATTCCTATAGTTCAAAATTTGTCTTAAAATAAATGGATTTCTACTCTCTTATCTACATTTGCTCTATAAATTGAGACATTTTATCTCTTCATGTAACTCCTCATATACCTATACACCGATACTAGTTCTTTATTAATGAGAGGCATTTTTATCTTTTTCTTTCATCGCTAAAGTTTTTTGAGATTCTAGGAATCCATTTATTTTAGTACAGATACAGTAAGTTTCTTACATAGTCTTTAACATACAACTTTGACTATTAATTTCTTTAATAAATTATTATCAACAACCACAAAATTAGCATCATATAAAAATATTTTTCAAATACGAATCTAATAATATGACATGCATAAAAATGAACATTTATGTTATTAGTTCAATTATTACCCTCCCATAGTTAAGCTGTGGAAAAAAACAAAGCATTCAAAAATAATTTATAGGCAAAACTTTTATATGTATTCTTAGCGATTTAAAAATAAATGCTACAAAATAAACTACAATGAAAAAAACCTCAAAGTCAACTCTAAATTTAAGCTTTAAAATTCAAAATTTGGCAATGACAAGTAAGCCAACAAACAAACCATGAAAGTTTTTTAGTAAAAAATTATAAAAGGTTGCATTTTCTTAGGACAAGATACCTTATATTTTAGAACAGATGGAGTTTTTTTAAAACTTAATTAGGGCAGTGGATCAAATTCCGTTTTTATTCTAATTTGGATTTAGCAATGAAACAATATAATGACAATAGCAACTGACAAATTTATGGTCTATGTCGAAAGAAACTCTCTCAGCGATTCACAAAACCATCACATGTAAATGAACGTTCTTTTCTTCCAACAACTCTAACCTGATCTCGCTGCAGCCTCGCTCGAGTATCGACACCTATCGCTGATCTTCTACTACCACGTTGTAGCCTTTCAACTTCAGTCTCAGTCCCTTCACCAATTTCTTTTTCAATATGTGTATCATGCTATCACCTCTACCCTCTCCTTTATTGTCACTGTATTCGCTCTTTTTCAATACATGTTGCAACCTTTCTCTTCCCATAATTTGGAATAATGATGTTTAACGGCAATCCACTCAATGACCCAAACATGAATGAAAACCTTCTGGAGTTCCAAAGAACTCTGCTTGCTTCAAAATAACGAGGGTCTTGCTTGTGGAACATGAATTAAATATTGAAACAAGTGAAATTGCCTTTTTCTGAAACAAAGAAAGCTAAATGTCCACACTCTAAAGTTGTAAACCGAGTTTGATTTGTCCTATAGGTACTAGTGTTTTGTCTATAACACAACTTTCTATCTTTCATTTTAGCATAAGCACCTAAAAATATAACTGACGGTGATAATAGGCTCTGCAACCTTCCACGACTTGAAAAAAAAACTGTCACTCGACATCCTTACTTAAGATGTCAATATTATTTTTTGGTGTCGACTAATATTAAATGAGTTTAGTTGGATGATATTTCTACGAGCATGTACTATATCGATTCATGTCGCCGTGCTAACAAGGGAAAGGTGGCCGTGTACTAATAAGATTTGGCAAAAGGATTTACCAGGAAAAACTGCCAACTGTCAAAGATTATACTAACTCTACGAGTCAATTGCTCCATCCGTTCTATAAAGGATTTTGTTCGTTTAGCTTATCCTAAAATATTTTATGATTTTAAGATAGTATTTTATTTCTCGCCTAATAAATTTTGTAATAGTTTATTTTTCACGTTCTAACTTTTATACTAAGTATATTTCTCAACTTTGTACTAATTTATTATATTAATTATCACTTTTTATATCATGATTTGTCTTTTTTATACTTTCTTAATTTTTTAAAAAATAATATAATTTTTTATATTATAGAACGGAGGAATTATATACAAAATATTTTCTATGGTTTTTAATATTTAATTCTATTAATTTTTGGATTATGTTTGACCACCGCCGCTACAACAATAGTATCAACGAGGAAACAGGGGCTCACACCTGCATCCTGGCATTCTGCTTACTCAGCTCCGACCCTTGGTCCGCCGACGTGTACAGCGACAGGTACCCGCGGTGTACCGACGGGTCGGTCCCGTCGGCGCCCTCCGGCCCGAGGATCCCGGCCGCCGAGGCAGGCGCGAGCTTGAGGTCGGCGACCCACTCCAGCGCGCGCTGCGTGCCGCGCCACGCCACGACGATGTCGCGCCGCCCGAGCGCGGCTGCGCCCTCGTCCGTGGCCACGGCGACGTACCCCATCCAGTTGCATTCCCTGGCGCGGCCCTCCCGGCACAGCGGCCGGAGCAGCACCTTGCCGTGCACGTCGGCGTTGGCCGTGGCGTAGATGTACCGGGTGGTTTTGTTTATTGGTTTGTGTTTTGTTTCTGCGTACCAGCCGGGTGGGACACGTCCACGCGCCGGAACAGGTCGGCGCGGCGGTACCTGCACATGCCGGCGTTCGGGGAGCGGCGCTCGCCGATGAACGCCTCGTACGTGGCCATGATCATCTCGCCGTAGGTGATGAGGCAGCGGCGGAGGTTGACGTCGAGCGGGTCGAGCAGGCCGTCCCAGTGGCCGCTGCCGTTCAGCTCCCTCCACCGGCTCGCCATGTCGCAGGAGAACATCGCCAGTGTCTTGTGAGGCTTATTCATGTATTGGCATGTAAAAAATTGGCAAACTGTAAACTGTGATTATACTGGCAGCTGGGATTGATTTTAGATATACTCGTGGAGGATTATTCTTCAGATAGTGGTGGATCATTCTTCAGATAGGCTAAAACTAGGCGCATTGAGGAAGATAATGCTTTCATTTCCAGAGCGCATGCTATTATTTCTCGTAGGTTACATATAGCATCTCAATTTTCTCTCGTCTCCTGAGATTCATTTTCCGTCGCCTTTTTTTTTAATGTTTAGAACTAGAGAGGATTAAAAAACACTAGTTTTGGATATGTCATGCTGTTGAAGCATACTAGTCTTGCAACTCTCAAATAGATACATTTGACAGCAATAACAAAAAAAGGGCAGATAACTATACCTACATCGAATTACCCAACACAGGGAAGAAACAAGAAAGGTTATTTTTTTCGCCGGGAAACAAGAAAGGTTATCATCTTTGATTTGGTACCTTCTTTGGCGTCGCCTACAATTTGAGGAGGCGACTTGGTGGTGGCCCGTCAAAGCGATCGCACCGGCGGCACCGGCTCGCAAGGAGAGATGTAGATCGCCGGTGATCCATTAACCCCGAATGCCAGTATGAGATCTAGATATGGAGAATGATGGGCAGATGCAGAGGAGGGATTGGGAAGGTGCCAACTGGACCGGGCACTTTATTGGGTCATTAAGGAAAACTATTCATCATCCATTATCGTAGTGAGTTTGGTGGCTCTCAATCTGTTATTATTTTTTTGGCATACTTTTCTTCTATTTTAAGAGATGGATATGACTTTTTCCTATGCTAATATGAAAAAGAACCATTTAAATATAAGTTGCATATGGAAAGTATATCGATAGTAGCCTCTTAAGATTCATTTAGGTTGAAGAACTTTAGGAGAGAGGTGCCTCTACAATGATTTGAACTATTTTTAAACCATGATTTAATAGTGGATGACGACTACTTACTCTACTCCGGAAGTGTTCTGTGATCCATGCAACTCTAGTGGTTTGGAGGGTGAAAACATAAAGTACTCCTAGACGAATAATTCAAATTTGGTTCCTTCCCTGACAAGTTTAAGAAGATTATCAAGCATAATTATGGAGTCAACACTTTTTTAAGCAAATTACTCAGTGCATCTGGCTCTATTCAACCTCACGTGCTATTTTCCAGCTTGTACATCTTTGCAAATTGCAATGCTACCAACACTGCGTTCCTTGCTTTGATTGTAAGAAACGTCATAACTCAATGATTCTGACAATACATTTTTCGCCGGACAACTCTGATAACTTATTAATATTAATTAAGTAAAACTCAATGAATTGAAAGATGTTGAGAAAAAAAAAATTGATTCCAAACATACGCACTTCTTGCACTCTTGAGCAACAGACGAAACTATCCTCTTTTTTCACTAAGTCTTAGTTTTGAGCTGCGTCTGTTGAATCAGGCATCAAGAGGAAATGACCTAGGTCAGAGTTCATTCATCCTCATGGGGCCAAATGCCACGACATCCGTGCCTTTCACCATACCTTTGTTCTGCACCACCCACCAAGATGATGGAATTGCAGTACTTCATTCTCAGTGCGTTTCTTCGTGTTTGTTAACCAGTGCATGTCTCGATCAATCTCCGCTTGATCCTCCGTTGCTCCCCTGCGTTCCGGCGACACCATGGCATGTACACTCCATGTCATGCACGTTAAGGGAATTCCCATCGGCCTTCAGATATATGGCGACTCCCCTCATGTAATCGACACATCAGCTCTATGGCCAGCATCGCTGTATCCTCGTTTTGGCCAGTTTGGAACACATCAGGAGAGTTTTAGGAATTGCGGAGTAATCTAAATCTGGAGCACTGTCCAACGCTTTTCTGAAAGTCGGGGTTGCCGCCCACTCTTGGGCTACCGAGACAAAGGCAGCACTGGACAGCTCTTGTTGTAACCGTTGGAGACAATGTCAGTGGCATTTATGGTGGCAAGCGCAGCCCCAAGGCTGTGGCCTGTTATGGTGATGCTAGTCTCCTCATGCTCGTACACATCCTGTAGCCGTTTGATCTCGTTCAAGACCTGCTACAAATATGTTAGTTTGATCGATCAAAGTTCCTTTCCATGCACAAACGACACTATTTAACCTAATTTGCATTACTTTATTAATATCATGGCCAGCAATCCAGCTTTCTTCCTTGCAATACACTAAGTTTTGTTGTGCCATGATTGTTTTATTGTGGGTAAGCTTTGGGCGAAGTCATAACTGAATCATCTCCCCACATCATGACGTTTCCTTAGTGCAGTAAGGTAGAACAGAGAAACATGATGGCTGGCTGGTGGAAAAAAGGGACTTTACTTACATTGCTTCTCTACCGGGGATGATGTGGAGATGGGGCAGACTTTATTAACTGTTGCTTCTTAAGTCCTCAGTTTTATTGCTTTTCATTAGTTTTATGTTGCACCTACATTTACCACACAAAAATGGGCATAGGCAGTGCGCATAAATAACAAGCACAATGATGCTACAACATTGCCACGTATGCTATGCTATTTCAGTGAAGTATAAGCAATACTCTGATCAGCATAAGCAGTACTCCGATATAAATCCTTTCCTTTGCTTTGCTTTACTTCAAATGAAATAACACCTACACTTCAGCCGCAGTATTGATCTATACTCTAGATACTAAGGTATAACTTGGACCAAGATTGATAGTGTTTTGCTTTGGAAGTAGTAAGACAATCAATAATGGTTTTGTTGATATATACTATGCTTGATCAAGAATGATATGAATTACCTGATCTTGCACTCTGTTTATTGTACTGAGATTTGGATCAGCATTGTGTAGACAGACAGCCAACCCCCCATGCACACAGAGGGTCATCAGCAGCTTGCCTGGCCGTACTATTTCTGAAGCAGGCACCAAGAATATAATAGGTCATCCATCCAATTCTAAGTCTCTCCATCAGCGTATTGTTCCACGCACATGCACCACACACATCCCGCCTCCCAAGCACTTCCTTACCTTCATCTGTGGCCACTGCAAAACCCTCATGACTGCTTGCTCATGCAGCCTTCGAAACATGATTTATATGAATCCATCAGGCAGCTGAAGTACACATTGCTATATGACTTTGTAATGACCATATAGGATATTGGGGTTTGATAATCACCTGCTGAGGAAGTCCTTGCGACTGAAGAGGAAACCCGGCGTACTTGATCTTCTCTCTCTATTTGCCCGTGTACGCTGCCCTGAGAAAACGTCACGCGTAGTTGATGATATTTTCGGAGATCAGACGTCGAAGGATAAGTACCCTTCCAGTAACTCACACCATTGAGTTCTCTCCATCTTCTGGCGTATTTCCAAGCCCTCTATTTAGGGGTCATTTTGCATATATGCTTGGTTTGTGATGTCTGGTTTCTTACAAGCACAAGAGCTGCAACTTCATATCCACTCGGTTATATATATAGTAGATTCTAGGCTGCCGCTCTCCATAATCTGCAGTTTCATATGCTATGTAGAAGGAGTCCCTGTCATTCTCTTCCTACCAATCAACCGCCAATTGGCAACCTCCATCTGGATTTCAAAGCATGAAGAAATTGCACGGATCAAATTAAGGCCTAAAGGAGAATCCACACATAGACATCACCGTCGCACTACCCAGCGATTCCATATATTTTGGTGTGCTTCTGAAGAGAGGGGGTGGGGTTCAACCTGTTGAAACACAGCGTGCAGCGACTTCTTAAGAAGATCTACTTCCGGTGATGGCAGAGGGTATAAGCTTATATCGTACATTTGTATAGACAGTACATTAGTAACATGTTTTTAAAAAAGCATTGTGATCCTAAAACTTTATTCAATGATTACTCACATATGTAAATACATCATATGTATATTCCTTCATAGAATAATTAAGAGCATGACATAAGCAGAAAGTTCTGTTCGTGAAGGGCCACCTACAGAGTTTGGATGTATGTAGCACTATTTTCACTGTTATCGGCCGAGGCACATATGCAGAGGAGTATATGTTTGCACATTCATCACAAGAACTTAGGCAAGGAAAACCATATGAGCTTAGCAGCATTCCACCTTTTATGATGGGTCAGCTGGTAAGGTTCACGCGTTGAACAGGTAAGCACAAATACAGCTCAGCTCTCTACCTATCAGTTCCAAAGTATAAATATTTTTTAATACATTTTAGCAGCTACTTTAAGTCTTGGCCTAAAAATTCAGCAGATGAGCTGTGCCCGAAGATAAGCTTTGCTACTTCGAATCCATTTCTTGTTTAGCTATTTCAAAAGGGCAGGACATTTTTTTCATTTTGATCTGAACTGGTTTTTGCTGTTCTATTTAAGATTGAAGTAGTTTTTCTCAAGTAACGATTTGTGCTAAGAACAATAAAAAATAACTGATATCTACAGAAATAAGGAATAATTTGACAAGATAGAATTACAACATTGTAATGAAAAGTTTATATGATTATAATGTAACAAACTCTAGGTACATGCTGATGTATATGGCGAATCTACTGGTCACAGTGGAAAATTGTATGTAGCTTCTACGATAAGCAATCATCTTCTAGTGCACAACAAGCATCGGTCAGAACAGTCTCAACTATTGTGTAGTGACTGTTGTTCAGATCATTAAACTGAGCCTAACATATCTGATGATGTCTGTTATGAACCATGGCTGAGTCCAGCTGTTTCAGCTTGAAGGTTATGGCATGTGATATATATATGATAACTGGCAGATTGTTGACTAGTCAAGAAATAAACCTGGACCTCATATGCATCAAGTGTGCGACAATTCTGACTTCTTCAAACAGATGGAATCTCTGATAAGCCCAAATGCTCCATCCTCATGCAAGATATGATAATGTGATAAAGAAATATCGTCATTGTTTTCATAAGATTTATTTTTCTCTAGATTCTAGACAGGAACCGATTGCCGTCAACTTATTTTGATAATCCTGCCAACAGCTACTCTGCAGTGGATTCTAATGACATCTCAATACTGTAACAGGAAGCACATGCATCCTGAAATACAGCATTATCCAAAATACTTCTTTTTTCCGTAAAATTGCAATGTCAGATTTGCCCTCAAATTTGAATTTGCAGTTTTATCTGTGAATAAACGGTCAATAGATTTGTGTTCATATAGCCACTGAACCTTAAAGATGCTTTTTTTTATGAAGAAATATAGTCCAAATGCTGACCAAAGAAAGACATGATTAACGAGAATGAGGTAGATAAGAAGATATATCACCAGAAATCCCCACAAGAGCATACCCCATCCTCAAACCGGTGAAACCGACGGTTATCCCTGAGAACTACAATCCTTCCTGTACACTTACTGAGATACTTAATTGCATTGTGGCAATCATCACAAACTCGTAGGTTCTTCATAACTCGTATTGGTACACCTTCTGGAACAATTAGAAGCCCCAAACCTATTGCTAGCCTTTCGCTATGATACCTCACCGTTGCCTGCTTCTCATCCTTGTCCACATCCTTAACCACTGCATTTGTATCTGCCACATAACCAGCTGCTTCCATCTTCTCACCAACTTTCTCCAGCAAATTGTAAATTTCGTTGCTTCTTGGATGTCTCCTGCAATTTGACACAAAGGTATGCACCTCCCCGGCAGCTTCCAGCCAGCTTAGTCCAGTCTCTTTACGTACACCTGCATCACGCATTGCCTTCCTCGCAAGTGCTGCATCCACATGCCTTCCTGCAGCAGCATACGTGCTTGACAAGAGCATGTGTGAACCAGAGCTTCGGGACCCTGTCTCAAATAGCCTCTTCGCAGCAATTGCTGCAGTGTCAGCATCCTTAAACATGCGACAAGCCATAAGGAGTGCACCCCAGACAGACTCAGGTGGTTCCATGGGCATTGACTCAATAAGGTTTAGTGCTTCACTTATACGTCCTACACGGCCAAGTAGGTCAACCATTGCAGCATAATGCTCAGCCTGCGGTTCAATGCTATACTCTTTCATGAGGGAAAAATATCTCTTGCCCTCATCAACAAGACCAGCATGGCTACAAGCAGTGAGCAAACACAGGAATGTAATGTAGTTGGGCTGGAACCCATCATTCTGCATCTCCATAAACCGTTGAAATGCTGCAGAAGTATGGCCATGCTGAGCAGATGCAATGAGCACTGCATTCCAAATTCCAAGGTTTCTCTCCGGTGCTTCACCAAACACCCGGTATGCACACTCCACAAGGCCACATTTGGAGTAAAGAGAAACAAGCGAGCTACCCACAAATGGTGATGCACTTAGTGCTGTCTTTATAGACCGAGCATGCACCTGAGCACCAAGCTCAAAGAGTGTTGCTGCAGCACACACACGAACAATGCAGGACACTGTGAAGTCATTGACCGGCACTGCCTCCTCAAGTGCTAAGCGGAAGATCTCCATCGCGGCAGAATGCATCCCAGCATCAGCATACCCACATATGAGAGCAGACCAGGAGACGACATTCCGCTCCGGCATTTCATCAAACAGCCGGCGGGCGTCGGCGACGTGCCCGCACTTAGCATACATGTCAAGCACCGACGACCCGACAAACACGTCACCGGCGAACGGTGTCTTGGCAGAAAGTCCATGGAGCGCGTGCGGGGCAAGAGGCGGGCGCGATGAGTCCTCCGTGGCTGCGACTGCCTTGGCGGCGGAGGGTATGTTGCGGTCGGTTGCGGGGACGCCGGCCGCCAGCATGCGGCGGAAGACGTCGAATGCGGCAGCGGGGAGGCCGTTCTGCGCGAAGGAAGATATGAGGGATGACCACGCGGCAGGGGAGGGAGGCGCGGGGAGGTCGAGGAAGGCGCGGAGGGAGAGACCGGGGAGCGCGCACCGGGCGTAGAAGGTGAGGAGGTGGTGGGCGATGAGCGCGTGGGAGGAGGCGGTGGCGGGCAGGTGCCCTGCCTTGAGGAGGTGCCCGTGCAGCTGCTGCCCCTTGGGGAGCGCGCGTGCGGTGGAGAGCGCGACGAGGAGGTCAGCCAACGAGCGCGCGCAGGCAGGCGGCGCCGCGGCCGGCGGCAACGGCGGGGGCATCGTAGCCGCGGTTGCAGGGTCGCACGGCTTCAAAGCTTTTCGCGTTCGGTTATGCGTGCGCGAATGCGCGATGGATCTCGGCCCGATTTAGTTTTTACTGGGCGGGTTCATCATGGGCTCTTTTGAAGGCCTAAGCCCATCATATACTTAACTGAAGGGTTTCATTAATTTTCTGTATCAGGCTTAGAACTCCAAATTTTGTGCAGCATGAACGACGAAATCACGAAAATAACATCGAGCATAACAGTATAACATCACGTCAACTTAATTTCTCCTTGAAATCGGCTAAATAATTTGAAATGATTTCGTATAATTCAATTCATCGATCAACCTTACCACACCAAAAGATCTCCCGAAATCTCAGCTTGAATTCCGGGACCATGACAATTCTAGCAACTACGCAGCAACGGAGGGTCCGCGAACGGCCCGTTGAGCACCCCATCGGCAATGACATGGTACGCCTTCTCCGTCATATGGACACCGTCCCAGTTGGCGAAACTGCCCGGATCACCCCAGACAGTCGCCGCCTTGTCACAGGTCGCGCCGGTGTGGTACGGACCATGGCCGCCGCAGCACGCGAGCAGAGGATCGTTGATGCCTGCGTGATGCCCAATCACAAACAGATAGTTATAATATGGATGAACTCGTCACTACTTCGGAGTACGCATCTTACGGTTTTTATTAACGATATGATCGAAACAGGCGGGAGGGCGCGGTGGCTGACCGAATCTGTGTGGATCACGGAAGAATTGCAGGGCGGCGCCGAAGTAGTCGGCGTAGATGAGCTTGACGCCCGGGTGCTGCGCCTTGAGCCGGTTGACCTCGTTGCGGAGCGCCTGGTTGTGCGCGGCGGAGACGGCGTTGAACCACCGGAGGCAGTGGAGCTCGTCGTAATCCGCTGGGTTTCTGCTCTGGTAGCCGCTCAAGTACGCCGGCACGCACCCGGTCCGGAAATTCCCCGGGATCATGATCGTCCTCGCGCCCAGACCGATGAGCTCCTGCATGCACGCGTGCGTTGGTTTGCTTATACAGGAGTATATTCCTAATGTTCTGTACACATGGAAATGTAGTAATGTACACTGATGTTCATGCATGGTTTGATCAGGATATGATGGTTTGTGCCAACCTGGACAGTGGAGCTGATGCTGGCGACTACATCCGGGATGAACTGGTAGGCTATTTCGCGAGGTTTATGAGCGAAGAACCAAAAGTTGTAGTCGTCGCCACCGATCTCACCCAGCAAGATAAGAGAGCCACCTAGGAGTGCTCTCTTATCAGCTGAAATTAAAATTGACCATAAATTAGATTCAAGTACTTGCATTTAGAAACTTGAAACTGTTAAGCGTGCACACGGATAGCATCTAGAGTTTTGCAAGAACAAGTTACCGTCCCCGGGAGCGATCCGCTGCAGCATTTGTTTGAACCAGTCCATCTGCGCGGCGAGAGAGAAGGGCATCGGCACGGTGAGGTTCCACCTTCTGAAGTACTCCGGCGGCCGCGCCGTGGAGGCCAACACGGCGAAGTTGGCGCCGTGCGGGAACTGCCCCCAGTCCTTCTCGGGCAGGCTTGGTGGTATAAACGGAAGCTGGAGCTCTTGCGCTGCAACATATGAACACATGGTGGGCATGTACATTCATTATCTAAAAAAAATGTACTACATTACATCCCGTAGTCATTATCTGAAAAAAAATGTACTACACCCAGTGCTATGCATTAAGTGGGTGTACTACTACTCAAATTAAAATTAATGGTGCTCTACTGTATATTCTCTTCGGTTACTGAACATTAAGTCAAGCTTTTATATTTTTTCCATCAAATGATCTTTTATTGGATATGTACAAATTATACATGTAGATTCGATAATAAAAAAAAAATCAAACGATATATTTTCATGATTAGAGAGGGTACTACTGTAACAAAAGAGAATTCAATTTGACCATACATGAGAAGACAAATTTTGGAACAGGTAGAGAGGAGTTGATCGGCCTATGAACTCACCGTAGAAATCAATAACGACACGGCCATCAGAGATGCGTCCACTGGGATGCTTGAAGTAGGTCATGCCAAACGGTGGCTCCTTGTACGGACACGGATGGTCGCCGGCGATGTGGACGAAGTTGCCGCTGTCGATGATGGAGTCGCCGAAGCTAAAGATGCGCTTGTAGCAGCTACACAAGCCCAGGGTTGCGTTCAGCAGTAGGACGGCGTAGACGAGGATGAGGTACATGGAAATGAAATGGTTCTGGGGACTGAAACTTCCCATCTGACAACGGCTTCTGCTGCTCTGCTTCTAGGCTGAGCAGCAGAGGTCGACAGAGGGATCGATGAAAATGGACAAAATGTTGTTGGCTTCAAATTTGCGATTGCGTTCCATATGAGCTCATTTATATCCCCTTTCATAAATGGCCTTCTGTGATAATTATGGTATCATATCACACCATATTATGCAATCTCTCTGAAGAGGATTTAAATGCTTCCTAAGTATTTTGGACAGTTTCTTCCCTGTGGTCAAATTTAGATGATGTGGGCGTGGATATATTCTAAAGACATGTGTATATCATAGTGACACAGCATTGTAGCTGTAGCATATCAGCGTTGATTCCAGATAATTTTCTTATTACTCTTTCCATCCTAAAAAGACTTGATTTCTAGATATATACATAGCTAGAAATTAAGTTTTTTTTAGGATGGAGGGAGTAATGGATTACTGAAATTACCAAAACCATATGTAGAAGTTGGACAATAAGCCAGCTCCACAATTCCTTTTTTCACGCTTTGTTCAAACTTTATATAACAGATTTATAGGTGCCGTTTGGTATAGCTCCTACTTCAAGATTTTTATCCCGTGGAGCTAGAGCTGTGCCAAATACTTCCGATATCTTAGATAATATAGAGTGGAGTTGTCGTTTCACTTCTAAAAATTACACTACGAGGGTAGAGCGGTATTTTCGCCGCTCTGTCTTTGGAGTAGGATCTGTACCGAACAAGTCCATAACTAATGGATCTTCCCACACAAAACGAGAAGTCCTCTAAAAGAGAGTTCTAGTAGATATTTTCTATCATTGGGTATCTCTGAAATTATTGTTTACCCTACTTCTCAACGCTCTCGAAAGACCAAAAAATTACTATGTTAATCGGGAAAAATGAGAAAGAAATACAATCTAGTTCCACCACAATAAAAATGTATAAGAATTACAATTACTTTAGAAATAGAGATGTAGTTATTTTGTGTAATATATGTACAACTCTATTTAAATTTGTCCCATGAAATCACGCGGGAAATTCGACTAGTTCTCTTTGTTAATAAATACGGTATAATTCCCATGCAAATGTGCGGGAAACTCTACTAGTTCTCTTTGCTAATAAATACGGTCTAATTCTACTACCTTCATCCATAAAAGACTTATCTTAGACTTTATAATAAAAAACAGGGTCTTTTAGGGATGAAAGCAGTAGTTCTATTTGCTAGTAAGGTCTGCGTTCCGATCCGAACCTGTAACCACAGTCGGCAACCCTAGTTCCCTACACGGGCCAGGCCTACGATCTAAGGAACCGACCGTTTTGTCGCTGAATTTTTTTGATTTTTAGATTTATTTATTAAAAGATTTGCAAAAATAGATTTTTGTTTCAAAAAATTACAAAAATAGACTCCCGCCGCCCTCTGGGAGGGAGAGCGATTTTATGACGTGGCTGACGGCCGTTGGCCCCCCCGCCGACGGCCGTCAGCCATTTTGCAGGCGGCCCCCGGCCTCCCAAAAACCGCCCTCTCAGAGGGCGGCAAGGGGGCCGCCTGCAAAATGCGCCCGGGGGCCGGCCATTTTACAGGCGGCCCCCTTGCCGCCCTCTGGGAGGGCGGTTTTTGGCTTGCCGCCCAACTAGAGGGCGGTATTTAGCGTTAATATAGTTTGGACCGTCCGGACCTTATCCGGACAGTCCGGACCAATATTCCGAAAAAAAAGAAAAAAATTGATTTAAAAAAATTAATTTTCGAAATCAATTTTTATGTGACTACCGGCTGCCGTCACTATTTCCTAGGCGCATACTGTCGCCGCTCCCTGGCCGTGCCATCCTCATACAGTAGTTGCATCGCTAGTTGGATATCAATAGGTTTGTATGATAGTTAATGTGTGTTTAGTTGTCACCGCTCGGAATGTACTTTCGTTGTGAAGTTGACACTCGAAAATTCATATTTTTGATCAGATTCGTCAGAAACGTAGATCATGAGGAATACGTCGTTTGATCGATGAGCGTAAATGAAGTAAAGTGGTTTCATCAGGAAACGTAGAATTAATAAAACATTATATACAACAGACAAACTATTACAGACACAAAGTACTACGGGCCCGGACCGTAACCTCTAGGCCTCTTCGACTTCCTACCCTGTGCTCGCACCTGTCCCTGGGAGTACGTCAACCGGTCTGGTGGTACAGCACGGCCAGCGCGGGTCGTCTGCACGGGTGTGGCAACTGGTGGGTCCTGTGTCTGTGGTGGCGGAGCTCCTTCGAGCTGCGAGGCAGCTAGTATCTCATGGATCTCCTCGCCCTCGTCCTCGTCCTCTAAATCGTCCCCCTCGAAAGGACTCGGTGCCCAACCGCTGCCGCGTGCGCCCTGCGTGGAGGAGCCAGCGCCAGCAAACATCGATGGCGCTGTAGAGTGGAACAATGTACACCAAATTATTGATTATTGCAAATCGAAATTTTGCAAGAGAAAAGTAAACTTTGATATAACCTGAAGGACCTCTTGTGGTGGCACCGGGGGCACTTGTCATGCCCAGCTGCACGTGTGGTCGTGTGTGGTACACTCTATGCGTCGACGTGCTAGCTCCAGAGGGATGTAGGTACGGTGTAGCGAAGGCTGCAGGGAAGCATATTGATGTACAACGGTGCATGTCATACAAGGAAACATATTATGAACGGAAGGTTAGTAGAATTTACCTCTGGAGGGGCCAGATGGCTGACTGGAACCCTGTGGGCGCACTCCTGCTCCTCGTCCTGTTCCTGCTGGCCGTGGCTGCTGCTGCTGGTGTATATAGACGGGAGGTACCGCGTCAGCCGCGCGACAAGTGAGCGCACGAAGCACTGTGTGCAACGCCTGACGAATCCTCCCGAAGGTCGTCCTCTGCTCGTCCGCAGTCAGCACGATCCCAGTGTCCAACCGTCCGAACGCCGCGTTGACATCACCCTGAATCTGTCGCGCTGCGTCGGCCTATTACAAATGTGACTTGATTATGTGTTAGAACCGTGGCTACCTAGAAAGGGAATGACAAAGTGCAAAGATAAAGTGACTTACCGCGCGAAAGTAGTCCTGGTCACGGTGTGTAGGATACGTGTCCGTCGTAGCAGCGACGTGTGGCTGTGGATCACCTGGGGTGAACGTTACGCGTATGCGGGTCCGAGGTTGGTACCACCTGAGGTATGCTAGGTAATGCTCCTCAGTGTGTGCACGGAACTCGTCGACGACATCCTTCGTCGCCAACAACCAGTCCTCCACATACGGCTGCAGTCGGGGATACCACTGAGCGCCGGCTGCCTGTCCCCTACGATTAAACCTATTTGCAGAGAGTACATTAGAGTACATTAAAGAGTGGTAGTACTAAACAAAGATCGCAGTTGTACTTACCGGTGCACATCGCGCGGCACAACAACCTTTATGGGCATAGGGAAGACCTGACGTAGGCCGAACTGTCGCATCACGCGCTGTGGACAGTGGGGCTCGACGAAGATGTCGAACACCAACGGCACTTTCGTCAACCAGTACGCCTGGTCGCGCGTGCAAAGAGAACAGAGTCCGAGCGGTGCACGGGCTGCGATGGCCTGTGGACTATAGGGCTCCCAGACGACGTCGCTGGGTAGCAGGCGGTCCAACTCCATAACGAACTCGGAGTAGGCCCTCCTAACCTGGTTGTGGGCGTAACGACGCGAAAAGATTACACGTCATTGTTTGTGCATAAGTGGTAAACATAGAATTTCACATTACGTACCTCACGGCGACACCATACCGTCCCCATAGTCGGGCGGTCCTCGGGCCACTGCCCGTACAAGCCTCCAGGGTCGCCCTCGTAGGCAGAGAGCTGAATGAAAGGACGGCCTATCGCGAAACGCTCTGCTGCCCATAGCTGCAGAAGGAGAGGGCAACCGGCGAGAATCGCACCTGGATCGGTCTTCGTGCACGCGTCACAAAGAGCACGGTATGTCGCCGCTAGCACAGCAGATCCCCAGCTCCACTGCGGTACGTAGCCGTCCTCGCTGTCGGCGATCGCACGAGCGTAGTGGATCAGTCCCTTGTCCACCGCGTGCCCGTGACTGTTGGTGAACATCACCCACCCGAACAGCCACAACAGGTAGGCCTCCATGCTCCGCTGCACCGAGTATTCGTCGGCGTCGTCGTCTAGCTTGTCAGGCTGTAAAGGAAGATCATAGTCAGCATCACTGCTCCTTTATAGGTCGGATGATTGTGAAGCAAATGAATCTGTGACTTACGGTGAACTGTAGCACCCACGCCTGCGAGGGGCCAGCCGTGGTGTAAGGCGGTAGCGACCTCGGCATACCAAGCCCAGGTAGACGCTGCACGGCCTCGAACCGAGCAGATATGTCCTGCGTCCAACCGTGTCCCCCGTCAACCGGACCGACTGCGTCCCCTGCGAGGGGAAGTCCCAGCAGGTAGGACACGTCCTGCAGTGTGGGAGTCATCTCGCCACACGGTAGGTGGAACGTGTGGGTCTCCGGTCTCCAGCGATCCACCAGCGCTGCCAGAAGTGATCGGTCAGCTTCCCATCGCCTGGCGGGGTCTCTCTCGTCCGGTGCGGGCTCAACTAGCCTGCACAGCGGAAGAAGTCCAGCCTCACACAACCTGCCAAATATAGAACTGTATTCAATATCGGGGAAAACATAGATATGCACAAATGATGTGAATGAATATTCGTACAGCTCTTACCTCTGACGGAACCGGGGGTCTATTCGCAGGAGCTGACGTGAAGGCCGTGGACGGAAGGTGCCTAGCTGGGCACCCTCGACGGCTGACAGGTAAGACCGGTGGGACTGGTCGAGACCCCGGTCGAGCAGCTCTGGTGTAGGGTACGCCATACCTGCATACAAATAGAGAGTTAGCGTAAATTAGTTTTAATGTTTATAGCATTGTTACATGACAATAAAAAACAACAGTACGATACATGTCATTCTACAACAAAGATCAAGTATAGACTTACACTACACCCCAGCACCACCAATTGTTCGAGAACGTCTAAGACGGGGTCATCTTGAAGTTGTGCCTTCACCTGTAGGACGACTACCATCAGTGGCTGAACCCAACGGTCCAGCTTCTGCCGCACTTGGACCGGCTGCATCCTTTGGATATTTCTTATAGGTATGACCTGTTTGGTCACACTTTGAGCAACGTTTAAGTCTTCCACCGGCTTCTGACTCATCCATGTCATTACGGATGCGTCTTGTCTTGCGGCGACCTTTTTTAGTCCTCAATTTTGTTGGGTCAGGAATGTAGATAGCTTGAGGATTCTCCGTAGTAAATGTCCCCGCTATACCGAAACCATATATATCTCCACTCCAGGTATTATAGATTGCTTCTTTTCTGAAATAAGGTGAGACAAAATAACGTGCTTCGATTCCACACTCACCGCTCGCGGCAATCACATGGGAACATGGCTTGTGGAGCAGAGTAGGTTTTCGGCACGAGCACTTGCAGGTCCCGTCTTCTTTGAGCACACACTCCTGCACAACTCTTTTGCGGTAGATTCCGCGCATGCCCTTGTCGACACACAATATTTTAAATCTGTGTTCTTGTGTGCCTTGAGGTAGAGCACGATGTCTTCGGGCCTTATTATTTTTATCTTGCAGGTACTTAGTGAGCAGCGTTCCAAAGAAAAGATTATTATCCGTTATTGAGGGGCCAGCTGCTCTGAACCGATCTCTAAAGTACTTGCATGTGCCATGCAAGATAAATTCAACTATTCCAACAAGTGGGAGCCCTCGAACACCACGCATCACCCAGTTATAGACCTCTGTCAAATTTGTGGTCATTATGCCAAATCGAGAACCATCCTTGTCATACAACAATGCCCATTTCTCCTTTGGCTCATTCTCAATCCACTCTAAAAATTTTCTAACTGAGGATGCATGCCTTCTTCTCATACGAGGTCCATCACTTAATAGAGGTTCAAGAGCTTGTGGAGCCTCATCCCCTCCAATGGTAGCCCTCCTGGACTGCTCATCTGTTTGTTTAGAGGTCAGCTCATCCAACCTCCTCCAAAGCTCATTGAACTTCTTCTCTTGATTCTGGGCGCAAAGCCTCTTGAAAAGATTCATAAGGTGCTTATTTCTAAACTGTCTGTAGAAATTAGCACCCATATGACGCATGCACCATCTGCTTTGAACATCAGACCACCTTGGTGGGTATCCCTTCTCAACACTTCCATCTCTCAGTTCCTCAATTGCACGCAGCAAGCCGGAGTTACGGTCATGTATGAGGCATACATCTGGTCTCATCCGTACAACTGCTGTCTTAACCCTTTCTAGGAACCAATACCAGCTATCAGTGTTCTCACTCTCAACAAAAGCGAAAGCCACCGGTAGAACTTGGTTTTTTCCATCAACTCCAATTGCTGTTAATAGCTGTCCTCTATATTTTCCAGTCAGAAATGTCCCATCGATGCAGAGGATAGGACGACAATGGATAAATGCCTGAATGCAAGCACCTAGTGCAAAGAATACACGTTGCAACACACTTTTATTACCATGGTCAATTGATGGAAAGGCTTTCAGGTCATAGCACGTCTCCGGTTCCTCTGAAGAATACAGCCTAAGAGACGAGGCAAATTATCATAAGATGCTTCAAATGTGCTAAACCTCATCTCTACAACCTTCTGTTTTGCCCTCCAAGCCTTATCATAGCTAATTGTATATTTGAATTTCTCTTCAATATGCCTAACAATTGACCTTGGTTCATACCCCAGATTGTTGACAATATGAGAGTACATCTCTGTTGCAACAAATGCAGAGGTCATGTTTCTATGATATTTTTCAACACCTGTCAAGTAACATGAATGCTCCGTCACGATTGAAACTTGCCAATAATCTTTCCATATACCCTTGAATGCGTGCACCCGCCATGGACACCCATCCTTCATGCACTTCACTTCATACACTGATTTGTTTGACTTCACGACCGAGAACTCACTCTGAAGTGACACCGCCCATTGTTTGACTGCCTCCTTTAAATCTTCTACATATGCGTACTTAGCCCCCTGAATGACCTCATTCTGCTTGTACTCCCACGGCACATGATGCCGCTCGGAGATAGTAAGCGCAGAGAAGTCCTCGTTGCTCCATTCTGCAGGCATCACGTTGTCCTCATCAGACGAGTCATCATACTCTGCATGCTCATTTTTAGAATCTTCTCTAGCCATTTCTTGGACGATCGTGTCGATATGTTCTCCCTCATCTGCCACACCTGTTGCCTGTCTATCTTCTTCATTCCCTCCTTCATTCCCTCCTTCATTTTCTTCTATTGTTTCACTATCACCTCCCGCCGTACTTGGACCCTCATCATCTTGTACGGGCATTGCACCAGCGTTGTTATCTTTCTCATATATGGACACAAGTATGCCCAGTGGCCAGCCACGTTGAAATGCATTCTCCACATACCATCTCCAAGTGGCAGTGCAATCCACTGGCATCAGTTCCCAAAAAAAACCTTCAACTACACGACTGACTACTATATACAAGGTTATTCCGCTGAGCTGAGGGTCCAGTCGAAACCCTCGCATCAGCCAGTTGTATACTGATCCAAAACTTCTCTCAGCTAGCCTATCAATACCCTTAGCCGTTGAACTAAACTCCGACAGATCTACACCGTCTGGACCATATCTCACATTCCCTTGCCCGTGAAATAACTGAAATATCACCTTATTTGACATATCTGTTGATGAAAAATACAGTTAAACTAGGTACCAACATCCTCCTAACATCTAAAACCGTGTATTCCAGATTTTACAAGTAACATCTATACAAAAAATAAGTCATCTAACAGATTAACTAAAAACTACAGATCTATATAGTACTATACACGTAACTAGTACATTACTACATCAATTCTTACATACAAATAGAAATTGCAAAGGAACAATGGATTTTACCTGCAGGCAAATCAGCAAACGGGCAGAGCTTCGCTGCTTTCGCCCTCTCAGCTCTCTCCTGTTTTTTTTTCTAATGAGTGAATTTTATGACTTTTTTGAGTCTGGGAGGGGGGGTTTTATACCCGGGGGCTAAAAACCGCCCTCCCATAGGGCGGCAAGGGGGCCGCCTGCAAAAAACCACCCTGCAAATGGGCGACTTTGCAGGCGGCCCCCCGGGAGCCAAAAACCACCCTTTCAGAGGGCGGTTTTTGGGCACATTTTGCAGGCGGCCCCCTTGCCGCCCTCTGAACCCTGACCTCCCAAAAACCGCCCTCTCAGAGGGCGGCAAGGGGGCCGCCTGCAAAATGGCTGACGGCCGTCGGCGGGGGGGCCAACGGCCGTTAGCCACGTCATAAAATCGCCCTCTGGGAGGACGATTTTTAAGGGCGGCGGGAGTCTATTTTTGCAATTTTTTGAAACAAAAATCTTTTTTTTGCAAATCTTTTAATAAATAAATCTAAAAATCAAAAAAATTCTTTTGTCGCTCACGTGAGCCCACGGCCTCGTCTACACCTGTCGTCCAAAATGATTCAGCAAGATTCGAGGAAAGAGTGCATACAAGAGCATGTGTTGCGTAATCTGATTATTGTTATCTGCATAAGTTCATTGGTTGATACAAATATGCGTAAGAATTCCCAAGAATCTCAATCCCAGAATTAAGGAGCACGAATTTCAGCTCAATCCTCTAGCATGAGTTGAGCAATGGAGCGTCCGTGTAACGCTTGCTCAACACGCCGTCGGCGATGATGCTGTAGGCCTTCTCCGTCATGTGGACGCCGTCCCAGTTGGCGAAGTTGGCCGGAGACCCCCAAACCTTGGCCGTCTTGTTGCACGACATGCCGGTGTGGTACGGGCCGTCGCCGCCGCAGCACTGAAGCAGAGGATCAGGGATGCCTTCCAACCCAATGACAGAGCAAACATTAGCCAAACAAAGCAATGGTGCATCGTCCATGGAGCTAGCCATGACAATGAATGCTAGCTTAATCGATCAGCTTAGAGATTTGTGCTCTCTGCTCACCGTAGTTCTTGGGGTTCTGGAAGTACTGCATGGCGGCGCCGTAGTAGTCGGCGTAGATGAGCGTTACGCCGGGGTTCTGCGACCTGAGCCGGCCGACCTCCTGCACCAGCGCCTGGTTGTGCTGCCTCGAGAAGTCGTTGAACCACGCAAGGCACCCGGTGGCGTCGTAGTCGGAGGAGTTGCTACTCTTGAAGCCTACCAGGTACTCCGGCGCGCACCCGAACGGGAAGTTCCCCGGGACCAGCACCGTCTTCGCGCCGAGGTTGATCACCTCCTGGACGGCGGCGCCGATGCGGCCGACGACGTCCGGGATGTACTGGTGCGGCGTGTCGCGAGGGTTGCGTGCCATGAACCAGAAGTTGTAGTCGTTGCCACCGATCTCGCCCATCACGATCAGGGACTCGGCTAGCAGGCTCTTCGTGGCGTCTGAAACAACAAGATTATATCCGACATGAACACGCAGCGCGATGCACGCACGTTAATCGACCAAACAACGTTTGATGTGTGCTTGATTGTTTACCGACTCCCGGAGCTATCCGATCGAGCACTTTCTTGAACGAGGCGAGCTGGCTGTCGAGGCAGTACGGCACCGGCAGGCTGAAGTTGTACTTGGTCTTGAAGTAGTCCGGCCCCAACGCCGTCGACGCCAGCAAGGCGAAGTTGGCGCCGTTCGCGAACTGCCCTGACCCCTCCTCCGGCATGCTCGGTGGTAGCATCGACAGGTCAAACGCTTGCGCTGAAACACATCTAACGCACATGATCTGATATATAAAGATCAACACACGCGAAATCGAGAAATGGCACGTGTATATGCATAGGGTGCAAATGCAACTCACCGTAGAAGTCGACGAGGACGCGGCCGTCGGAGATGCGGCCTGTGGGATGGTTGAAGTAGGTCATGCCATACGGGAGCTCCTTGAGCGGGGACGGGCCGTTGCCTGTGAGGTACACGAAGTTGCCGGTGTCGATGATGGAGTCACCAAAGCTAAAGATGCGCTTGTAGCAGCCGCACAGTGCCACGTGAGCGTTGAGCAGCACGACGGCGCAGAGGACGAACGGCGCCGACGAGGGGAAAATGGCACGGCGCCATGGGCGCCTGATCAAGCTCTCCATCGCCATGAATGTACAAGAGATGATTGCTAGAGAGAGAGAGAGAGAGAGAGAGAGAGAGATCTACTTGTTACGATCGTTTTGCATTGCTTGCATATGCAGACCCCCCTTTTTATAAACCTCTGTGTGATCGAACGCGTATAAAAATGTGTCAATGCTTGCAAAATCGGTCAGCTGGCGTCGGAACTCGATCGATTATGTCACCAAATCTCCTGGTAATTGGTAATGGCAGTATCTCATATTTCAAGCCCTTCCAAAGATAGGAGTAGCAGATTACGTTAAATATGGAACGTTTTAAACTGATTCAATTTTGTTTCCGAATAACCATAATAGCCCAATATACACAGGCGTAAATGAGAAGATTATTTACCATTGCTGTTCTTACTGCATTGTAAATGCTGTTCACAAATCACAAGAAGTAGATTACTGCATTTTATAACATGTCTCAAATATGCACTGTCTGTATATATGTAATGTGACGCTAATGGCATGTACATATTTTCATCAATCAAAATGCTCAAGTACCAACCTCAACATGCATCCTTAGTTCTATTAGTTCGTAAATGTCTTCAAAAAAACATTAAAACATATATGAAACTGATGCTTATGCACCAGAAATTTACGATGAACACTGCTAAAAAAACCATTTTAGAGGCGAACAAAAGACATTTGCAGAGATGTGCGACACACCCGCCTCTAACAAAACAACTGCAGAAATAGACCATCTATGTAGGAGGGTAAAAGACCGCCTGTGAAAACGATTTTCACAGGCGGGCCACTTAACATGCCCGTCTGTAGAAATCGATTTTCATAGGGGTATCTTAACACGCTTGCATGCGGAAATGAATTTCCAACTTTTGAATTTTTTAGGCACTATAAAGTACAAAAAATATTTTGAATTTTAGTAATTATCTATACGAGGTCAAGCACATGTGTCACGAGTCACACAATTTTCCGCGTGAAATATATGCGTGTGTGGGCATGTGTAACGCCCCTCTCCCGTTAACCAATATAAGTCAACAGGAGCGGAACGTCTTTACCTGCATTACCTGTACCAGTTCCAGGAATTCAACTGGTACATACAGGACATTGGTGGATCATAGCAAACTATTTTATTTATTATAGTAAGTCCTCTTACATAAGTTGCGGCCATGGACAAACCCGGGTAAGCAACGTTACATTACAAAAGACTGTAGCATAAGCACACTCTAGGCTAACACCTACAGGCATGGCTTGTAACCTAGATTGAAACCTGATAAATCTTCTTTCGGATCTTCACCGTAATAACGCAGAGGTGGAGTTGATAGCCGATTCTGATTCTGATATTCCCTCGGGTAATTGTACTCAGGAACAGCTTCTGGATAACTCTGTTGATGCCCCCCATAGTACGCAGTTTGATATCCTTGAGGAATCCCATCTTGTTGCCCCCCGAGTATTTGAATCGGCTCCACTGCCTTCTTGATCAAGCTCTGTAATGTGTTTACCAATATCCCAGATTGATCCGTCAACGCATAATGAACTGCTTCATTAAACATGTCTTGGATCGGCTTCTGTGAACTTGTAGGCGATATATGGCTCGATTCGTCAATAAGAACAGGCTTTGGAAACTGTAATTTTTGAATCGGCCCTTGATCTGTCATACCGAAGGATTGTAGACAAAGCTTCTGAAACTCCACGATGTTCTGCTCCACTTGTTGTCTTTGTTCTTCGGTCAAGTCTTCCATTGTGACTGGAATCATATTGTCTGTGCTGACCTCTTTTCCAGCCATGTTGAAGTTCTATGTCCCACCGGGCGTGCCAAAAACGTGTTGACGCCGAAAACCGCCTAGTGTGCCAAAAAGCTTGCTGACGATCTGGTTCGGCGTCTGGTGACACGCGAAGGCCTGGGAGATCTGCTTAGCTCCAGTGCAGGTCCTAAAATCTTGAGGTTCGCAGGCGTGCCAGTCAATTTGACCCCGCAATTGACAAGGAGATGAAGAAATCTGATTACTGATCCAATCGGCCTGCAAGCCGATACGGATTCCTTCCAGCCGATCGCCGCTATGCTCGTACCCAAGCTCTCGCCTGTACTCACGCCCGGGTCTTGTGCTCGCGTTCTCGCTCCCGGGTCCTCGCTTGTGCTCGTGCCCAGGTCAGCAGCAACTGCACATCGACTATCGGCCGATACGGACTGATGTAGACTCCTCGTAGCCGATGGCCGATGGCACCCGTGTATCGGCTAGGAAACCGATAGCGCTATAAACAAATAGATAAGCTGTTAGTACAACATGTGCATCGGCTAGAAGCCGATGATAAAATAGATAGGCAGAATAATAAGCCAGCCGACTGCCGAGGAAACACATGTGCATCGGCTAGAAAACCGATGATAATATAGATGACAAACAGTAAGGATAATACAGTCGGCTTTATAAAAAGATAACCTATCGGCTAAGCACTCCGATAGAACGTCGCATATACACCGATCGGCTCGACAAGGATAAATCTATTATTATCGATCTAGTAGTTCAAACCTAACTGATGCAGCACAGATCGATAATAGTAAAGGAACCTCAACAAACCGATAGATCTAATGCAACTGTGATGAAAATAACTTACCGACTATACATTCCGATAAGACGCTTGCACAAAGGCTATCAGCCTAACAGGAATAATTTATCGCTAGCAGTTTAGTAGGTCGGACCCAACCGATGCAGCACAAACTGATGATAAACTACCCCCGATAAACTGATAAAAACTATGCACGCGTGATGTGATATACCTGACCAGCCTAAGAGGTCGGACCGAACCGATGCAGCCGTAGACAGATCCGATACACCGTGGTAAGCCGACTACCATAGACCGACTAGAATATCGGACCTAACCGAGAAAGTCCTAGCCGATTGGTAGTCGGGGTAACGAGACTTACCCTCTCGCAGGAGTTCGGACCTAACCGATGCAGCCCCGCTCGAGAAGCAAGAACCCGTTGGTAAAGGGTGGCGATGCGCCGAAGTTGTATTGATCGAGAGATTATTTACAAGGTACCCGGGCATACGTATATATACCCCGAGTTATTACAGTCCTTATAGGACACGGAACATGACTTTCCTAACTAGAAAAGGAAAACTAACAAGCCCCGATCAGATACGAGATCAGGTTTCCTAAAAATTATCAAAACTACCTAATTAATAGATAAGGTAATTAACTGCCATAACGTGGTCCTCACGATTCCTTCCCAAGCTCGAACTCTTCTGGATTAGTTTCCAACGGCTGATATCGCTTCTTTCCTTAACCGAACATGGTAACGAACCGTACCAAATTTTGGCGTTAACAAATTTTGGCGAGGGAAGGGGCCGAGGCTGCGGGACCTGGCCGCTGCAGGGCACGCCTGGTCCGTCGGGTACGGGCCGCGTGCCCTCGAGAAGATGAAGGGGGATGCGGCGGACTCGTCACAGGGCTAAGATTGTCCGGCGGGGTGAAACCGCCTGACTCCTCGTCCGAGTCCCGCGGACGATGGCCTCCAGCCATGAAGAGTGCCGGTGTTGGGGATGCCTGCACGTCACCTGAGGAAGAAAAAACCCCCCTACCTGGCGCGCCAGCTGTCGGAGGATGAGACCTCGACTGCGGGAAGTCCGGAGACCCCCCTTTTAGATTCGGCCAGGGGGGCTGTTCCCCAGGCGGACGCGGCGTCCTGTGGGAGTAGCTGTGCACGGACCTGAGCTGAGAGATGAAGGGTTCGGACCGTCCGATCCGTGTCCGGACCGTCCGAACCGTTATAACCGCCCGGGAGAGAAGGGATCGATGCAAGGGTTTGTACAGGTTCGGGCCGCCGGAGCGTAATACCCTACTCCTGTATTTTGGACTATGAGAGAGAGAGAGATGAATGTGGTATTGTGGTTTACAAGGATGGCCCCGGGAGCTCGGAAGCTCACCGGGAATCCGGAGGTGGCGTCGGTCGCTCTACCAGTGACCGGACTCGAGGAAGGAGAGGGAGATCTCTGTTGTCTAAGGTTGGAGCTTTTTCTGCCTTGCTTCGTCTACGGCATGGATCCTCCTTTATAGGCGAGGGGAGTCCACAGTGCCCCGTACATAGAGAGAGAGGTTGCTATGCCTTGTTGCACGCTCGTGGCCGCCTGCTGCGCCGCGCCGGAGAGACGTCCGGTCGCCCACGCCCACTTGCTGAGCCGTGCGGGAGGCACGCCGGGTCGCCCGGTCGCCCACTGCAGGCGGCTGGTCTGGTCGGCCCCTTCCTGGGCGACTGTGTACGGCTACAGCAGCGCACCCTGTTGAGAAGTGAGAGTGCACGTCGCTGTGTCTCGGACTGTGCAGGGAGCAGGCCCACGGGGGGCCGTCTTGAGAATCCACACGCGTCCCATCGGGCCGCGGGGCGCGGCACGCCCTGTCGCCTGCCACCCGGGTCTGGGGGCGGCGCCCCCGGGCACGGGAAGGCGCTCCCGGGGCCGGGGGCGACGCATCCGGGCGTGGGGGGGCGCGCCCTGGGCCGGACACCGTGCGGGAGACACGGCCGGCACGGGGAGGCGCGTCCGCGGCCGGGGGCAACGCGTCCTGGGACCGGGAGGCGCGCCCGGACCCCGGACATCGTGCGAGAGACACGATCGCAGCCGGTCGTCAGTCAAACAGGACGTGGCCCCGGGGAACTGACGTGGCCGAAGACCCACGCGTCCCCGGCGACTGTGGATACCCCCAGTCCCGTTTCGCCGACAGGGGTGAACAGCAATTAGGCTGTGGCGGTTAGGGCAATGTGATCACGAGGTGATGGGGAACTCGGTGACGGGTTTGGTTGGAGAAGATTGGGGCCGGAGGCGGTTGGGCGACGTGGAACAGAGGCGGCGACTATGGCGGAGCTCAGTGGCGCGGCGGGGAAGACGTTGGCGAGGGGCTTCGAGGCCATTTATAGGCGGAGGCCGAGGGCTAGCGGACAGCGGTGAAAGGTGGTGGTGCGAGCTTCGGCACGGTGGAGCTCGGTTGGCCGAGGCAGAGGCGCGGCTGAGCGAGGACGGTGGCGGCATGATGGTGTCGGCCTGAGCAGGGAGGAGGAGAGGAGGGCGAGTGCCACATGGTGATGGGATGAGGCAGTGATGGGTTGTGAGCTCGACCGACATGGCGACATGATGGGATGGCTAGGTGGCGGAGCTCACAGCGTGAGGTGAAGGTGAGACTCCCGGGGGCGGCAGAGGCTTGAGGTGACGGTGGCGAAGGCAGCGTAGCAAGAAGGGCGGTCATGGTCACGCATGGCTCGGGAGCGAGGCGTGGCCACGCGTCCCCGAGGTCAAACAACTGGCGGGCATGGGGCGAGGAAGAAGATTGTCATGCCCAGAATTTCCATGCAAAATTCTGGAGTTTTCTTGTATGTAAATTCTCGTCCAGGAATCAACCGAGGCACACATGACATAGTTGATAATCAAAGTAATTGTTTACATATCTAAAGTATTTATTACAGAGGCGAATGGTGCCTCTCAAAATAATAAAGTTCTAACAGCGGAAATTAAACTAAAACGACGTGACGAAACCCACTCCACTTCACTTGACCGGGCTCCCGCTTAATCCTCCAAGTAGTCCTCCTCGCTGAAGTACTCCTGTAAATGATGATTGTTGATTGCAAGGTGAGTACATGAAATACTCCGCAAGCCACACAGCAAATATGCAAGTGCACCGGATAACAAAGGATGTCATAATATGGTTCAATTTGCATAAACAGCATTTAGTAAAGCATTTAAGACAGTAATAAAACATCAGTAATTAATCAATATTATCCAACGCTATACCATTCAGCAAATGGTATAGGCCCAACCACTCCAACCTGGAGCTAACCATGATTCATCCTTCAATAATCAAAATTTAATTAATGTGGGACTAATCACAGAAAACATTGCTAGGCTCACCCTTAACCGTGGGCACGGCTATTCGAATAGTTCTACTCTGGATAGAGGTGTACCAATTTACCCACAAGACACAACTCCACAACACAGCAATGTGCTCCTCAATACCACCATGGTATCTCAGAAAGGAGTTGTGATAGGATTATCCATGTAACTCGTACAATAGGAGAGCCTCCCACCGAACCTCCGATCTTCGATAGGGGTGATCAAATGCCTTCCCACGAGACGGCCCGACGCCCAAAGCATGGTCTTATTGTCACTGCCATGTGTGGACTTATATCAGCCACAAACACGCCCTAGTCCTCCTATTGAACTCGGCATACTTCAAACTCATGCTATCCCATTCTAGCTTGTGGTTAGCATGAGTTGCTTTGCAACAAGTAGTCCGCAAACCGGTCCTTAACTGTCACGAGCACCGCTAGCAACATTCACAACCTTCGTGCTTGCAACCCACCTTTTAAACCAATTTTAGTAGACCATTAAATTATCCTCGCACGACCATAGTCGTAAATGGAATCATTATTTCATGTGACTAAATATTATAATCGAAATTACTGTTATAGCCCAGAAGTTATTCTATAATTTGCTAAGCATGGCTAAGCAGGGTCCTAGAGTTATTCTATCTAACCAATAAATAAGCTAGCAGTCACAATTATCCCATAGGTACAAAGTCCAGTAATCAAGTCAAAGGGGCTATAAACAAGGATTAGGGTTTCCCTTTACCAATGACATTCCAAAATAAATGTAGGGTTGAAAGGAAATATAGCTTTAAACACAGGAACAATATGCTCAAAGGTACTGAGGAATCTGTGTGACTTGCCTTGTTGCTCCTCACAAGCCTCGGAACTCTCCTCGAGAAACTGCGATTCTTACTGAATGTCGGTGGCTAAAGGCAATAAACAAAAATGAGTAAAACAGTATATCAACACACATGAACAATGTCATATTATATTTTTAATGGGTAGATCTTGATTTTTAAAGAATTTTGCAAGTTGAATCACCCCAAATAGAATTCGGATGAATTAGTTATGAATTTTGGAAGTTTAAACCCTTTTAAAAGCATTTAAAAGAGTTAAACTGATTTATTGTGTCATTAAGGAATTAATTTAATTCGGGAAAAGGCTTTATGATGTCAGCATAGGAGAGAGAGGTGTGGCCGGCGGCTGACAAGCGGGACCCACAAGGCAGAGAGAGAAAAGGGCGCGGTCTACAGTAGACCAGGTCTACCGAGGTCCACAGGGGTTTCAATGGTGTAGATTTAATGAGTTTTGATTAGATGGCTTAGATTAGATCGTGGTTATAAGAGGGATTGGAGGGCTTAGATCTAGTCCTACTTAGATCGAACGGCTCAGATTACACAAGGCGATCAACGGCTCGGATTAGATCCGAGCGGATTTGATCTGGCGCCTACGCGGCAGCCATGTCGACGGCCGAGTCAACACGGCGACAGCGGCAGCATGGGCACCAATGGTCACCGGCAATCGGCGGCACGGCAGCACGCGGCGAGGACGGGAATAGATAGAGGAGATCACGGCAATGCTTACCGACGGCAGAACAGCGAGGATTGGCGACAAGAGCGACCGGCGACGAGCTTTTAGCGGCGGCAGTCTTCGAGTTCCCGACGGTGACGAGGCTCCGGCGATGTTTGGCGATCCCGGGGCGGTGGCCTAGCTCCCGCGGGCTATGGCGAAGCTAAGCGAGGTGGCGGCGAGCGCTGGCGGTGACTAGGGCGACGGCGGCGCTAGACTGAAGGTCAGCGGCGATAGCGGCGCTAAGCTCTTGCAGCGCTAGGGATCAAGCGGTGCGAACAGGCTTGGATTGAGGTGGAAGGAGAGAGGGAGGCGCTGGGAAGGACTATTTATAGCGGCGGAGGAGGGAGATTCTGGCTCGGGGAAGGCTAAAACATTGGCGGAGAGATAGGGTTCTTGAGCTATTCGAGCGGACTCGGGCCTGAGCTTGATTTAGGGAGGGATAGGTCTCTGATTCTTAGGGGAAAGATAGAGAAGGGATAGAAGATCAAAACCCCTCAACCGATTTGATCCGAACCCAACTGTCACAAGCGGATTTGGAACGGATTCGGCGGCGGTGCTCGGGAGCGACTCGGACTCCACGGCGGGAGGTTAAAGACGACAGACAGGTGGGCCTACGTGTCGGTGAGGCGCAAGCAACGCAGCGGCCGTAGCCCGTGGGCCGCGCGTGCGAGGGGAGGGATGTTAAGTGCACAATGTTGGGCCAAATTCGGCCCGGGTGCGGAGAAGGGGATTTGTTACTCTTTCCTTTTTATTTTAATGGTGTAAACACTATTTAATTTACCAAAAATACTTTCCTTAATCAAATAAATCCCAGAAAATTTCAGAAAATAAATGATTATGCAAAGAATTTTATAAAATTATTTCCAAGCCCATTTTGATATAGATTTTTCTTTGATTTTATTATTTTCACTCCCTGCGGCTTTTAATTTAATTTCTAAAATTCCTTTTTCACAATTATTTTTATATGGGGATAAATTTATGGTGTTACAAAGATGGCTTGGTGATGCCGTGCAGTTGACGGGCAGGCTCGGGATGTCGGCGAGCGGGCTGAGAGGCGAACGGGTGTGCGGGAGATCGACAGTGGCGATCGGGGGGCACACGCGGCGGCGATCGGGTGTGGGCGAGCGCACGTGCAGGAGGGAGGAGATCAATAGCGTTGACGGTCTTGTGGGCCACGTGGCCGCGATCGGCCGCGTCGGTGGGGAGGAGGCTGAGCGGGCTTTGCTGGGCCGAGAAAGGAAAAAGGAGAGAGAGGCGGCCCAAAATGAATAGGAACCTTTTGTGATTTCTCAAGGATTTTTGGAAGGATTTGAAATCAAATTTGAATTAAATTTAGATTTTTGGGCTCAGGATTTTTGGGGAAATTTCAGGGAGGGTTCTAGGGTTTGAAACTTGAGGAAAAATTTTGAGATCCACGCATGGCACAACTTTAGAAAATCCGAGCAAAAATCCAAACTTTGCAAATAGTTTTTTAGTAAATTAATTTCTCTAGCACTCCTAAAAATACAGGCGTTACAAGCCTTCCCCCCTTAATAGAATCTCGATCCTGAGATTCCGAAACTAAGCGAACAACTTCGGATACTCGGCTAGAAGGTGGTCTTCTCGTTCCTAGGTAGCTTCTTCTTCTGAGTGGTTACTCCACTGCACTTTGTAAAATTTTATTGTACTTCTTCTCGTTTGTCGTTCCATTTCTTCAAGGATACGAAGGAGTCATTCGTCGTACGTCAGGTTCTTTTTTAGTCTTATTCCTTCGAGAACGACTTGTTCCTCTGGAACGCGAAGACATTTCTTTAACTGGGAGACATGGAACACGTTGTGTATGTCGGCGAGTTCATCGGGTAACTCTAACTGGTACGCAACTTCTCCTTGTTGAGCGGTGATGGGGTAGGGCCCGATGAACCGGCGAGATAGCTTTCCTGCCATACCAAATCGCTTCATCCCACGTAGGAGTGATACCCTTAGGTATACGTAATCTCCTACTTGGAACTCTAAGTCTCTTTGTCGATTGTCTGCATAGCTCCTTTGTCGGGATTGCACGATCCTGAAGCGTTTTTGTATTACATTTACTTGCTCTTCTGTGTGTTTTAGGAGATCTGGTCCGAATATCTGCTTTTCTCCCACGTCTATCGAACATAGTGGGGTCCTACACTTTCGTCCATATAAAGCTTCGTTTGGAGCCATTTGTATACTGGCTTGGTTGCTATTGTTGTAGGAGAACTCTGCATAGGGTGGGCAGAGATCCCATGTTCCTTCGAAGTCCAAGGCACATGCTCGCAGCATGTCTTCTAATATCTGGTTTACCCTTTTAGTTTGTCCATCTGTCTGAGGGTGATAGGCGGTACTAAAGTTAAAATTGGTTCCTAATGCTTCGTGTAGTTTCTCCCAAAATCTCGAGGTAAACTGGGTTTCTCTATCAAAAACAATCTTCTTAGGAACTCTGTGTTGACAGACTATCTTGGTCATATATCGCTCTGATAGCTTCTTTTCGGAGTAGGTAGTCTTAACGGATATAAAGTGGGCAACCTTGGTGAGTCAATCTATGACTACCCATATTGAGTTGTACCTGTTAGGAGTCCTTGGTAATCTGGTTATAAAGTCCATGCCGATTTCTTCCTATTTCCATTCAGGAATCCTTAAGGGTTGTAACAACCCAGCGTTTGCTTTTACCCTTTGACATTTGTCACATATAGCAACATATTCTGCTACGTCTCTGTTCATTCCGGACCACCAATAGTATTCTTTAAGATCCTGGTACATTTTTGTACTTCCAGGATGTATGGAGTATGCGGACTCATGTGCTTCTCTTAAGATGAGGTTTCTTAACTCCTTTTTGTTGGGTACACAAATGCACTTTCCAAGCCATAGGTTTCCTTGTTCGTCCACAGAGAATCCAGAGGCTTTATCTTTAGGGACATTGTTCTTTAGTTTCCGAATTTCTTCATCATCCTTCTGAGCCTCTCGTATTAAGGTTTCTAAGGTGGGTTGAACCACTAGGGTTGCTAAGGTTCCTTCGGGTACCATGGTAACCCTCAGTTTTCTGAGTTCTTGGCATAAGTTGGGCTGGGCTGGCAACACTAGGGCTGCATTGCAGTGAATCTTCCGACTCAATGCATCGGCGACTACATTCGCCTTTCTAGGATGGAATGAATTCCTAGATCATAATCCTTTATTAGTTCCAACCATCTTCTCTGGCATAAGTTGAGTTCGGTTTGAGTGAATATATACTTCAGGCTTTTGTGATCGGTGTATACTTCGCACCGATTTCCAATCAGGTAGTGATGCCGGATTCTTAATGCGTGCACTACGGCAGCCAGTTCCAAATCATGGGTTGGATAATTCATCTCTTGTGGCCTCAATTGCCTAGAAGCGTATGCCACTACTTTGCCTTCTTGCATAAGTACACACCCTAGTCCTTGCCTGGAGGCATCGCTGTATATCTCAAAATCCTTTCTTATGTCAGGCAGCGTTAGGATTGGGGTAGTTGTCAGTTTCATCTTTAATTCTTGGAAGCTTCTTTCACACACTTCCGTCCAGTTGAATTTCTTTTCCTTCTTTAGTAGTTCTGTTATGGGTTTGGCTATTTTGGAGAATCCTTCTATAAATCTTCGATAATACCCAGCCAAACCTAAGAAGCTTCGGATTTCAGTGACTGAGGTCGAGGATTTCCATTCAATCACGGTCTCAATTTTACTTGGGTCTACTTCCACACCTTGAGCAGTGATAACATGTCCTAGAAAAGCAACTTGGTCTAGCCAAAACTCACACTTCGAGAATTTGGCGTATAACTGATGTTCTCTAAGCCTTCCCAAGACCATCCTAAGATGCTCTGCGTATTCTTGGTCATTCTTGGAATAGATAAGGATATCGTCTATGAATATTACGACAAATTTGTCGAGCCATTCCATAAAGATTTTGTTCATTAGGTTCATGAAGAAGGCGGGAGCGATGGTCAATCCAAAGGACATGACTGTATACTTGTATAGTTCATAACGGGTTTTGAAGGCTGTCTTGGGTATATCCTGTGGCCTGATTTTTAATTGGTGGTATCCTGTTCAGATTTATCTTGGACAATATGGTAGCACCTTTGAGTTGGTCGAACAGGTCATCTATCCGTGGTAACAGATATTTGTTCTTTATGGTCACATCATTCAGAGCTCTGTAGTCCACACACATTCTCTTAGTTCCATCTTTCTTCTTAACCAAGGGCACTGGGGCTCCCCAAGGGGATGTACTTGGTCTCACAAAGCCTTTGGCTTCCAGTTCTTCTATCTGTCTCTTTACTTTGGCCAGTTTGTTGGCGGCCATCCTATATGGTCTCTTGGAAATTGGGGCAGTTCCTGGTGCCAACTCGATAGAAAACTCAATCTCTCGGTCAAGGGGCATTCTGGATAATTTCTCCAGAAATACGTCCGAGTATTCGTTTATGACTGGCACTCTTTCTACGGGGATGGCTTGAAGGTTATTCAAGGTTGGTCGGGTTTTGAGGTTTTCTGAAGGGGTAAACTTTACTTCTTTTCCATTTGGTCCTTGCAGGGTTACGGTCCTTCCGACACAGTTTATCTGACCTTTATGCTTAGCTAACCAGTCCATTTTTAGGATCAGGTCCAACTCTTATGATTCTAGGATAATGGGGCTGGCTAGAAAAATTAACCTATTCAATTTCCAGATTTACTTTTAGACACGATAGATTAGACCTTATCTCCCTTCCTGGGGAGTGTATGATCATCGGTACCCACAAGCCCTAGGTTCCCCAACTATTTTTGCTCACGAAAACTTAAGAAATGAATGAATGGGAAGCTCTGGAATCAAATAGAACGACAGCGGTACGGAGTTGAGAAGGAACGTACCCATCACTATGTCTGGTGCTTCTTGAGCTGTTTCTTCCTGGATGTGATTTACTCGGCCACGTCCAAAGTTTGGAGTAGTTCGTGAAGCTTGTCTACTTGCCTGAGAAGTCATCCTTCCTTGTGCAGGTGTTGGTGCCCTGGCGGTGCTGACATTAGAGTGTGCCGATGCGGTATCGCCCTTGTTCTGAGGGCAATCTCTTGCGTAATGTCCCACATTATGGCAATTGAAACATTTCACTCTAGCGGCATTGGTGGGGTTTCTTGGTTGAGCAGGATAAGTGGAGGTGTTACTTCCTCCAGTGTTTCCACTGTAATTTCTGGGTTGATTTGGCTGAGGCATGGGCGGGCGAGGGGTGTAACCTGAAGGACAGCTGTACTGGGAAACAGTTGGATGATACTGAACTTGATGAGTGGTCTTTGGGCGAGGCCCACCACGAGGGTTGGAACTGGAGTGAGCGATCTTCCGCTTCCGATAATCTTCTGCTTCTTTCCTAGTATCCTCAACCAGTAACGCTTTGTCAATCATTTGCTGGAATGTGGGGAAATCATGGCTTATGAGTTGAAGTCTTATCCCCACCTTCATGCCCTTGAGAGATCTCCGGATCTTTTTCTTATCCGTATTGACTTTTTCAGTAGCATATCGAGCCAACTATTAAAGCGGCTCAGATACTCGTTAATGCTTGAGTGCCCTTGTTTGAGTTGCTTGAATTCAACTCTTTTCATGTCAATGATGCTTTTTGGCACATAGGTTGCACGGAAAGCATTTGCAAACTCTGTCCAGGTAATATTATTGGCATCTTCATGGGTGGCACAATAAGTGTCCCACCAGTCTGCTGCAGGTCCCCTTAATTGATGGGCTGCGAATAGCCTCTTTTCAATTGGGGTGCACTGTACCAAGTTTAGTTGCACTGTACCAAGTTTAGTTTTCTTTCCACGTCTTTGAGCCAATCGTCAGCTTCTACGGGCTCAGCTGTTTGCGAGAACTCAAGGGGATGAGACCGCAGAAATTCTGTTAGCTTAGCCCTTCCATTGGGTGGGACTGGTTGGTTAGGTGGATTGTGCTGCATAGCGGTCAGACTCTGGGCTATTCCTTGTAGTATTTGAGTTTGAATGGCCATGATATGCTGAGGGTCTATATACATTTGAGGTGGTGGAGGCAAATCTGATTGGTGCTGATTCTGCTGTTGTTGCTGATGTTGGGAGGGTACATTGTTTTCGGATCCCTGTTCTTGCTGGTTAGCCTGATTCTGGTTATTATGTTGGTCTTGATCTTTATCATCTTCATAACCATAACGAGCAGGTACATGTCTCTGACGTTGATTGTGACGCGCCATCTAAGGAAAGAGGAGGGATGAGAAAAAGAAAAGAGGAGAAGAGAGAGTGCACACAAGTACGAAAGCTTTTTAAAACTAGAAGATACTTTTATTTATACACATAGATGTGGCCAAGTCACGAGATTGGACGCACCTTACAAGAGACGGACTACCATTACATAACACACTCACACACTACTCGCCACAACTCCTAAGGAGTTGGCGACGGTACAAAAGGTCTGACTACTCCTAACAACAACTGAGTACAACTATCACAACTCCTGATCACTGCTGGCTCACTGCTGCTGCCGTTGCTCCGCCTGGCTATCGTAGAACTCACGCTCGAAGGGCTCCTCCTCCTCGGAGGCGATAAGGGAAGTAGGAAGTGGAGGAACCGTGGCTAGGAATGGTGCAACTGTGTCACATCCTGAAAATCGTCTTAACTAAAAATTATTTTTGGGTAAATGGAAATACAAGAATACACTAGAAAAGTTTGTGATGAAAGTGTTTGAATAAAATTTTGAAATTTCCAATATTAAAAATCCCAAGTTCAAATTTTTAGTTAAATGCTTGGATACTTTTATATTCCCTGGGGTTTTGTCAGAATATCTTAAGCATTTAAGTATTTATAATAACAAACTCTCTCCTGTTTCATGGTGGTTTTTACCTCTGGTAAATTTTCCATGATTTAATAGACTCTGAAATTTTCTCAGATTTTTCGAAGCTTCAGAAGTAATTTTAAATGAAATAAAGATCACTTCAGTAACTAAATAAACAGAATATAAATTCCTTTTTCTTTCCTCGATCTCAGGTTGTTTCTGGTCCTATTGCTTTATCTGTCTCTTTGACTTAGACCTGTGTTCCTCTCTCATTCAATATCTGGTGCCGAATTTGAAACCCTAAAGTTCCTTTGAATCCCCATTTGAGATTCTCGATATCCAAACTATTCTTTTTCTTTTTGAATCAAATCCTGGATATTTCCTTGGAACCCTTTTCGTCGAAATAAATCCAAATCCCCAGACATTCATTGAGTTGCTCAAATATCACGCCCCATAAAGTATTCTCGTTAATTCCATTATTTCCAATACTCTAAATATTCCATTCTCGGGAAATATTCTAATTTTCCGGATCCCCAAAATATCTAAATATTTAGGAAGTTCAATTATTCCCCGAATATTTGAATTTCTCGACCTTCATGAAATACCTCCCGAGTTCCCAATTCCTGAGTATTTTAATATTCTATTTCCAAATATTCCCTGGCAAAATATCCTTAATTTTCCGACCCGCAAAATATTCTCCATTTCGGACTCTCCAAAATATTCATATATTTTGGATATTTAAATATTCCCCAAAAATCCCTAATATTTCAATTTTCCCATCTCCACAAAAATACCCCCATTTTCCGATTCCCAAATATGTATGTATACACATATATAAATACCCCGATATGAAATATTCCCTAATACTGAATATTTTCTGCTGGTTCCAACTCAAAAATATCCCTCGAATTCGATAAATCCCCAAAATTCCAATTTTTACGAAATTAGAATTTATCGGAAAACCCCTTTATTTTTCCCCATCTTTTTTCTCTTTCTTCTTTCTCCTTCGTTACTGTACATCTCCTTCCTCTGGATTCTCTTCCTTCTCTCTCTCTTCTCCCCTCGACTGAGCTCGGCCTGGCCTGGCCACCCCTGCGCCGCCACTCGGCCCGGCCTGCGCACCTCTGCCCGCCTGGCGCCACCGCCGTCGCTAATCTCGGCCAGCGCCGCTGCTGCCTCGACCCGGCCCGATCCAGCCGGCCTGCCGCCGTCGGACCAGCGCCGCCACCATGCCCTTGCTGCGCCATATAAATAGCAAGCCGCCGCCCTACGTCCTGCCCGTGCCCTAGCCACGTCCCACGCACCAGCCGCCGCAGTCCGATCTCGCCGCCGCCGCCCCTATTCCGATGCACCGCCGCCGCCGCTTCCTGATGTTGCCCGGGCCTCCTCTGCCTCGTCGAGCAAGCCGCCGCCGCCGACGTCGTCGCCCACCGTGGCCTTTGCCGCACGCTGGTGAGCCACGGCCGAAGCTCCTTCCCCTGCTCGTTGTCGTCGTCTTTTCTCCACCAATGCCGGTCTCCGTTTTTCCATGACGCCGCTGCGCCTCACTCTCCAACCCGACGAGCCGCCGTCGCCCTCCTCGCCGCGCCGTCACGGGGGACGTCCTCCTCGCGCTGTGCCATCCCCTCCGCCACCGGTTGCCGCCGTCATCGTCGTCGAGCACCGCCATCCCGAACCGGCGTCGTGCCGCGTCGCGCTCTGGGCGCGGGCGCTGTTCGCCCTGGCCCCGAGCCACCGACCAGCGGGCCCGGTTGGCAGTATTCTCCCCTGTGACAAGCAGGTCCCAGTGATTTCTTCCGCTCTAGACACAGGCCCCACCGGCAGAGCACCCCTCACCAGTGAATGACAGATGGGAGCCCTCATATCTCTCTAAATCCATCTCAACCATCGGATCTAATCCCATCTATCTAAGAATAAATTACCCTGTCGATCTTCGAGATTATATCTCAGCCATTGGATTCCTCTAAACCCTAAATTCAAGTCACCTCAGCTCTAGTGGCCACGTGTCGCCATGTCATTATCCATCTCAGCCTCCACATCACCCAATCCTATACCCCTCGAGATCTCAGTTCATAGACCCGTTCCACCATAAGCTATCACACTGATAATGGGCCCCACAACCAATATCCATCCAAAATAATTCATTTAGTAAATAATTTTTGAGGGAATATTCCAAGAATATTCCTTTTCAAATTCTTTTCGGATTTACTCTGAATTCAATCTTACGAAGGCTGTATCTTTTCCATTTGAACTCCGATTCGACCCGTTCTTCCTAAATTCATCTAAAATCATAATCTATCTGTTTATGTACTTTTTATGTACTGTTTATTTAGAGTTTCTTATGATTTTTCCTTGTTTTATGTGTAGTTACGTTTTCGCCATTTCAGAAGATCGCGGAGATTGAGGAAGGGTTCGGAAGATCAAGCGAAGATTTTTCAATTGCAAGACAAGTCACATGACAATCTCCTTGAGCTTGTTGATCCCATTTATGAAAATTATTTTATTTTTAATGTTATTGCATGCAACACTTTTGAATATCATTATTATGGGTATTTATTAATTATTCCGATATTCCTTGTTTAGGATCTGCTTAGCCATGCATAGAAACTATAGCGTCATTTTATGTGGGAAATCAATAAATCACTTATCGATAATTAATGTATAAAGATTTTTGTTCACGCCAGTTAGTCGTGGTTGGTTAATTAAGTGTGACAACTAAAACTTGACTGAATGGTGGGTTGTAAGCACTAGGTGTCGATGCTTTGCACCGGCAATGAAACTATGGGGCTACTCGGCGAGGGTGAATTCGGTGGATTGCAGAGGAACACAGAAGGTTTATACTGGTTCAGGCCCTCGATGTGAGGTAATACCCTACGTCCAGTTGAGGTGTTATTCCTCTGAGGTGTTTGATGATCGGTGATCTTGTTGTCCTTGCCCTGAGGGGCGCCCTACCTCCCTTTATATACTAGAGGACAGGGGTACATGATAAGGATCCCAGCCGGATACGGCTAAGGGATTTCCTTCTTAGAGATAGAGTCCTATCCGACTAAGACTATGCTTTCTTATTATACAAGGCACAGCCTGCCGGGTGCTATCTTATCTCTAATTACATGGTTCGGCCCATCCTCTATCCGAGTGGCCCATGTACTAGTAATGAGGTACCCAGGGCCCATGGCCTCCACAGTAACCCCTGAGACCTTCATAGTTGAGTCACAGCTGATGCCGAGTGCTCGTCCTCTACGGTGAAGGTTGCCCGAGTGCAGTGCCCCCGAGTACTCTTTGTCCGAGTAAGTCTTCTTCCGAGTCCTGCTTCATGTTAGCTGGCAGCGAGGCTATAAAGGGCTTCATGTAGATATATGAATAGTGTGCGCCGAATAGATGCACCTATTAGGTGTAGCCCCCGACTTTGTGCTTAATTGTGAAGACAATTAAACATAAAGTTAAAGATCTTTAACCTGGAAGTCTTTCCCGAGTAGATTACTACTGGTATTTGAAACTCTTTGGTATCATGTCAACCGGAATAAATTTTATAGTCTTGCCGAGTAGGAGACTATTCGTATGTAGGACTCTTCGACTTCATGTTAGTCGGAATATGTGTTTATAGTCTTGCCGAGTAGAATGCTACTCGTATATGGGACTCTTCAGCGTCATGTCAGCTGGGAAAAGGGGTTTATAGTCTTTTCTGAGTGACGTCCCACTCAGAAGTTAGACTCTTCCGCATCATGTCAGCGGGAAAAGATATTTATAGTCTCTCCCGAGTAGTGCACTACTCGAAAGTTAGACTCCTCCGCATCATGTCAGCGGGTAAAATGCTGCTCATGGCAACGGATGGCCACGCATGTAGGCCGAGTACCACTTTATGAAAATAAATCCACGGTGTGGTTAGGCGTACCCGAGAAAGATACCTGCATCTCCAATTTTAATGAAGACCAGCTCGTGATCCTTGTAAGGATGTATCCTCGAGACCTGGTGGATAAAACAGATACCCAAACATATATGTTTTAGCAATAAGGCTCTCATAAAGCATATTTGTTTACCTCATCGGCTTCTGTCAGTAGCACCAGCACTATAATTTCAACTCAGCCTGCGGGCGGCCCACATGGAGCATGCTACTGTAGGAACTCATATCTTGGTGGCCCAGTGTTGACTGTGTAGGCCCAAGCCCATCTTAGTCAGCATCGGCTCTATAAAAGCAGGAAGAGAGAAAAAGATTTCTTCATCTTCCCCAAATCAGCCAACCGCTTCGTCTTCCACCTTCGCACCCAACTTTTCGCCTCCCGTCCGGCTAGGGTTAGCTGCTGTCATTCCCCACCCGAACTCGGGCGATTCCAATCCTCTTCGTTTGATCCAAGCCCCCGATTTGCTTTTCCCCAAATCTCACCGCCTCCAGTTATGCCGAAAGCCTCGGATCTTGCGGGGGCACCGGGGAGTTCTTGGCCGATTTTGGATTGCGGCTCGGTGAAGCTGAGGCGGTTGGAGAGCGAACTGAAGTTGCCCAGTCAAGAGGTGATTCGCTGGCGGTCGGCTAGGGATGAGTCGAGCCCAAATCCCCGACCTGGTGAAACGGTAGTTTTCGTCTTTTTTTTCGATCGAGGCTTGTGCCTTCCGTCTTCTGATTTCTTCCGCCGCATCCTTGACTTCTATAAGCTAGAGTTGGTGCATTTGAATCCCAACTCGATTCTTTAGATCTCTATCTTTGTCACTCTGTGCGAGTGTTATTTGGGTGTGGAGCCTCATTTCAATTTCTTTAGGCATTTGTTCCACATTAAACCTAAGCTCTCCAAGAATAGCATCAGCGTAATTGGGGGGCTGGTCTTCAGTTGAGGAGTGATAGAAAAAAGTCATATCTTGATCTTCCCTTGAAATCCTCCTTGAAGGGCTGACACAAGGAGTGGTTCTATTGTGCAGATCTGGCTCCCTCCTTGCGGCCATTCACCGGCTCGCCGCCGGTAGTTTTGCCGAATTGGTCAGCGGACCCGACCTATGAAGAGATGGGTCAAGTGCACCAACTGCTGACGAAGCTGGATAATTTCAAGAAGGCCGGCCTGACTGGTCCCTGGGTGGCCAGGCGGTTCCTGACTCGGCGCTTCCAGCCCCTGAAGCTGAGGAGCGCGTTTGGCTGGGATTACCAGGGAAAACATGACCCTGACCGGGTCAGCCGGGAATCGGCCGATGAGCGGAAGGTGACGGAGACCCTGTTCGGATACTTCTCCAGCGGGGTAATTGAGTTCGAGGACAAGAAGAGACGCATTACGTCTTACAGGCGCAGCTGGCCCCGGTCCGAGGTAACATCCGTCTTCCCTTCGTAGCGCATGCCCGTGGACTCGGATGTCTAAGTCCCCGGCAGTATATGATGTATGTCGTTGAATTTCTTGTAGTGGTGCGTGGAGTTTGATGAGGACTCCCGCCCGTTGTCGGCCGTTGTGTCGAAGAAGAGGTCGAGAAGTCTCTCTGCTGCCCAACCCGACTCCAAGAGAGCGGGGAAGAAGCCGATATTATATCGGGGCGAGGAGGCCATGACGGCGTGCGCCGTGGACGGAAGCCTGAAGATAAAGGACGCCGTCGCCACGACGCCCAAGCGGTCAAGTCCCAGGTTGAGACCTGCGGGTTTGAGCCCGACGTTGTCGAGCCCGGCCGCGGCGCCACCGAGGGGCTGGCTAGAGCAGACGCCGCCAGGGGCGGAGGCGCCCAAGCCGACCACACCGGAGTCGGGGCCGACTCGGGTTGATGCGCCGCCGCCGACTGTGATGCCAACCGGGCCGACTGCCGGAGCCAGCGCTCCGCTAGGGACCGGGTCGCCCGGCAAGAAGCTGAAGTTCTCCAAGAGGTGCGCTGCTCCGGGTCTTCTGAAATCCTTGTGTGTTGAAGCAGTGTCGTGATGCATTGTTTCGTCGTGCAGGAAGCGGGCCGATATCGATCTCAAGGAGGTCGACCCGACTGCTCCCCTTGATGAGCCTGCCCTAGCCGAGCCGGCGGCCGCGGACACACCTGTTGAGCCGGTGGCCAGCCCGGTCACGGAGACCGAGGTGGTCCCGACTGCAGGGTCGCTGCCGCCACCCGACCGAGAGGCGGCTGCCGAGGCTGAGGCCCCAGCCCCCGAAGCGTCGCTCGTCGCGGAGGCCGCGGCTGGAGCCCCTGAGCCGGTCCCCGAGGTCGCGAGGGACGGCGGTGCTGAGGCTAGGACCCCATCGCCATTGTGGTCATCGTTGTCGTCGTCGCCGCCGCCGGAGATCCCGCATCTGCCCCGGATCGAAGCTCCTCCACGCGTGATGCCCCGGACATTCACATGGACGGCTCCTGATGGGACAGCGAAGAGCTTCAGGCTTGATGAAGTCATCGCGAGGAGAGAGCGCGAAAGCTTGCTTCGCGCCGCCATCAGCGGGTCCAAGGGAGTCGCGGTATGATTCTTGTGGTAGAGCCTTGGCAATCTTCTTGTTTTGACGTCTGACTCCGTCCTTGGTTTGTCTCTTATCCTGAGCAGAAGCTTGTCGACCGCAATGAGGCGATGACGGAAATCTTGGTCGAGGTGGCTCCCCACCTCGCAGAACTGGAGCAGCTCCGGGCATTGAAGGCCAAGATGGAGGAGCGTCATGCGGGGAGGGAGGCCTGGCTAAAGAGTGGTGCCGATCAGCTCAGGGCGGAGACATGGGCCCTAGCCGAAAAGATCAGAGGTAAGATCCCCGAATATATCTTCCCGACCGAACCGTTGATGCATTCATCCAGCTGCGTTGTTCCCGACTGCCCAGTTATGTCATGACTGCACGGTTGAGCTCTTGGCTAATATGTGGTGCAGCCCTCGAAGCGGAGTTGAAGACCCGAACAGAGAGGGAATCACAACTGAAGGAAGCCGAAGAAGCCAGGGCTGAGCTTGAGAAGGTCAAGGCTGACCTGACAAAGGCCAACACCGAGCTTGACCGGGAGAAGGCCGAGTTGGAGGAGACCGTCGCCAAGCTCGGTAAGGAAAAAGCTGAACTGGAGAAGACCGTGGCCGGGTGGGAGGTCGACTACGAAAGTAAGTCCTCAACCCGATAGCGATCTTAGCCAATCCATTAGTCGTTCCGTCTGTATCGGAATCTGACAGCAGACATGAGAGCCAATGTCCGGGCCCAGTATCGGTTCTACACAGAGGAGATAAGAGTAATCAGGGAGTCACGGGAGGCCCTCGTCGGGTCCGTGAAAGGGCTCCTTGACCTCATAGATCCCGCCCTGTGGGGACCAGTTGCAGCAAAATCCCCCAGATAGAGGCGCGTCTCGAGGATGCACCGAGTGCCTTGAAAAAGTACTCGGATGAGCATGTTGTCGCCGGCGTGGCCCAGACCCTGGCGATGACCAAGTCCATCTACCCAAGGGCGGATATTGAAGCCATCGGGGAGGGGTTTGCCGAAGAGACGACGCTCGAGGAGGCGCTGGAGCTGATTGCTCGGGCGAAGCCGACTGCCGAAATAATTACCCGAGACCTGGGTTTGTAAGGGCAACATGTTATGTAGTCGGTGTATATAAACTTTTGTTAAACAAGCATGTGTAAATATGTGTGCAGTGCCGCCAAGCTCATTACTCAGTCGTCATTAGCTTTACTCGACCGTGTAGTATGCACCGAGTTAGTCTGTCAGAACTTAATAAAAACGTTCAAAATAAGAGGCTGTACTCGGGCAAACGTGACAGTCGTAGTAAGGCTTCATAACTGAAGTAAGATAAGCTCGTATGTTATTGACAGGACACATATATCCATGCAGCCCCCGACTCACTACTCGGTTGATACAAGAGGCGTAGTGAGTCAGAAGAACTGTACACATGAAAATTATAGAACTCAGGTATAGAAAGGACGTAGCTGTTCTATGTTCCATGAGTTGCTGATGAGAACGCCGTCTTCGGTCTTCAGTCGGTAGGCGCCTGGCCGCGTGACCTCGGCTATAATGAACGGCCCTTCCCAGATTGGGGATAATTTATGCCTGTCTTTGGTGGTTTGTATTTTCCTCAGAATGAGATCCCCGACCAAAAAGGCGCGGCCACGGACATTGCGATTGTGGTAGCGACGTAGGCCTTGAAGATACCTTGCCGACTGGATTGTTGCGGTGTCTCTTGCTTCTTCCAGCTGATCTAGTTCGACCAGTCGGGTATGGTTGGAGTCATCTTCTGAGTAAGCCCGGACTCGCAGAGAGCCGAACTGTAACTCTGTAGGTAGCATAGCCTCGGCACCGTAGACCAGAAAGAAAGGGAATTTTCCTGTTGCCCGACTAACCGTGGTTCTGAGAGACCAGAGAACGGATGGGAGTTCTTGTACCCACCGGCCCGCATATGGTTGTAGTCGGTCGAATATCCTGGCCTTGATGCCTTGTAAGACCATACCGTTGGCTCGTTCGACCTGCCCGTTGCTCCGCGGGTGTGCCACAGATGCGTAGCAGATCTTGATGCCGAAATCGTCGCAGAAGTCTTGGAATACGCCGCCCGTGAACTGAGTACCGTTGTCGGTGATGATGCGGTTAGGGACCTCGAACCGGTATAGTATACTCATGATGAAGTCCTTTGCTTGTGCCGCTGTAATTGTTGCAACAGGTTTAGCCTCAATCCACTTGGTGAATTTATCCACTGCGACGAATAAATGTGTGAACCCTCCTGGTGCTTTCTTGAAAGGCCCGACCATGTCGAGCCCCCATACTGCAAATGGCCAGGAAATGGGGATAGTTTGGAGTTCCTGGGCTGGGAGATTTGTTTGTCTTGCGTAGAACTGGCAACCCTCGCACTTGTGAACGATGTCTTTGGCGTCTGTGACTGCTGTGGCCCAGAAAAATCCCTGCTGGTAAGCCTTTCCGACTAACGTCCTGGATGCGACGTGGTTGCCACATATGCCCGAGTGAATCGAATGCAGAATCTGCTTGCCCTCGGTGGTGACACAGCGCATGAGGACACCGGATGCACTTCTTCGGTACAGGTCTTCTCCGACTAGTAGGAAGCTTTTGCTTCGACGCTTTATCTGCGCGGCTTGACTGCGATCTTCTGGGAGTTGGTCGTCCAGGAGAAATTTGACAACAGGAGTCCTCCAGTCTTGACATATGTGTAGCACCTCATTTGTGGCCGGGGTAGGCTCGCCTCCCGACTGCTCCGGTGCCGGTTTCTTCTAGACTGATGGCTCCATAAGTTGCTCGACAAAGATTCCAGTCGGAACTGCTTCTCGCTTGGATCCCATGTTTGCTAGCTCGTCTGCCGCGTCGTTGTATTGACGCAGGACATGCGTGATTTCCAGTCCGTCGAACTTGTTTTCCAGCTTGCGGACCTCCTGACAGTATGCCGCCATGGTATCGTCGAGACAGGTCCAGTCTTTCATGACTTGGTTTACCATGAGTTGAGAGTCCCCGCGCACAACCAGTCGACGTATGCCAAGTGATATAGCGATGCGGAGCCCGTGAACAAGGGCCTCGTACTTGGCGACGTTGTGGGAAGCTGGGAAGTGGATTTGTAGAACGTACTTCAGTTTTTCGCCGGTAGGGGAGGTCAATATGACTCCAGCCCTGGCACCGCCGATCCGTAGAGAACCGTCGAAGTACATTGTCCAGTACTCTAGCTTTGCTGTTAGTGTTGGCAGTTGAACTTCTGTCCACTCGGCCACAAAGTCGGCTAGAGATTGAGATTTAATTGCTGTCCGTGGCTGAAAGGTGATGTCGAACGCCATCAACTCGAGTGCCCATTTAGCGATTCGGCCGGTGGCCTCACAATTATGAAGGACATCCCCGAGTGGAAATGCTGTGACCACCGTGACTTGGTGTGCTTGAAAATAATGCACCAGCTTCCGGACTGTGATGAGTAGGCCATATAGCAGCTTCTGGACCTGCGGGTATCTCGTTTTGGAGTCGGCAAGGACCTCACTGACGAAGTAGACTGGCCGTTGTATTTTTTGAATATGATCCTGTTCGGATCGCTCAACGACCAGCACCGTGCTGACTACTTGTGTTGTTGCCGCCAGATATAGCATTAGCGGTTCCTGGGGTAGAGGTGACGCCAACACGGGGGGTGATGTGAGGAATTGTTTGAAGTCTTCGAAGGCTTGTTGGGCTTCCGGAGTCCATTGGAAATTGTCGGCCTTTTTGAGTAGCTTGAAGAAGGGCATGCCCCATTCGCCCAGTCGGGAGATAAACCGGCTGAGTGCCGCCATGCAGCCTACAGCTTCTAGACGTCTTTGAGGTTGGTCGGGGGTGCCATGTTCCTAATGGCGTTGACTTTCTCCGGGTTAGCCTCGATGCCGCGATGCGAGACGATGAAGCCGAGTAACTTTCCGGATGGCACACCGAAGGCGCATTTTTCCGGGTTCAACTTCATCTTGAATCTTCGAAGGTTTTGGAAGGTTTCTTCCAAGTCAGCGATGAGGTCTTCTTTGGACTTGGTCTTGACCACCACGTCATCGACGTAGGCTTCCACGCTGCACCCGATCTGAGTGTGCAGACATCGCTGAATAGCCCGTTGATAGGTTACGCCTGCGTTCTTCAGACCGAACGGCATTGTGATATAGCAATACGCTCCAAACGACGTGATGAAAGATGTCTTCAAGCAGTCTTCCTCCCTCAGGTTGATTTGATGCTATCCCGAGTAGCAGTCGAGAAAGCTGAGTAGGTCGCACCCTGCCGTGGAATCAACCACCTGATCTATCCAGGGAAGACCAAATGGGTCCTTGGGGCACGCTTTGTTGAGGTCGGTGTAGTCGACGCACATGCGCCATTTACCGTTTTTCTTCCGGACCAGAACTGGGTTTGCCAGCCAGTCCGGGTGGTAGACCTCCTTGATGAACCCGGCTGCGAGGAGCTTGGTAATTTCCTCCCGAATAGCATCTTTGCGGTCTTGAGTGAAGCGCCGCAGCCGTTGCTTGACTGGCTTGGCGTCTGTCTTCACGTTTAGGGCGTGCTCGATCACCTCCCTTGGTACGCCCGGCATGTCGGACGGTTTCCACGCGAAGATATCCTTGTTGGCTTGGAGGAAGGTGACGAGCGCGTCTTCCTATTTGGGGTCGAGTCTGGTCCCGACTAGAGCAGTCTTGGAGGGGTCGGAAGGGTCCAGGGGGATCTTCTTCGTGTCAGAGTCCGCTGAAATTCCCGACTTCGCTGCTTTTTTCGCCGGAACTTGATCTTGCTCGACTTCTGTTGTGACGGCTTGCCGAATGCTATCACGCCCGACTGCCGCCTCTTGTGATTGAGCCAGTTCGCAGCTCTCCTTGTCGCAGGTGAAGGCTTGCTTGATGTCGCTGTGGAGGGAGAGGACTCCCGCTGGTCCAGGCATCTTCAGCACCATGTATGTATAGTGCGGTATCGCCATAAATTTGGCGAGTGCCGGTCGTCCGAGTATCGCATGGTACGCGGTCTCGAAGTCGGCGACCTCAAAGCATACGTTTTCTGTGCGGAAATTATCCTGCGTGCCGAAGGTTACCGGCAAGGTTATCTGCCCGAGTGGAGTTAATGACAGGCCGGGAATTATCCCGTGGAAGGGCGCAGTGCTCGGCCGTAGTTCTGAACGAGGAATTTTCATCTTGTCCAAAGTCTTGGCGAACAGAATATTGAGCGCGCTACCTCCATCGATGAGGGTTTTCTTCAGCCTGATATTTCTGACGATCGGGTCCAGGATGAGTGGATAGCATCCCGGGTAGGAAACCCGATCTGGGTGATCTGCGCGATTAAAGGTGATGGCCATCTCTGACCAGCGCAGGTATTGGGGGGTGTCCGTCATGGAGACCGTGTTGATGTCGCGTGCTGAAAGCTTCTGTTTGCGTTTGGACTCGTACATGAGTGGCGCCCCGAAGATATGGTTGAGCTCGGCTTGAGGGTCTTGGAAATCATCAGCCGGTCCTGAGTCTGGCTTGTCTTTGTCCTTGTCGGTGCCAGACGATGAAGCCTGCTCGGAGGCAAACTTCTTGAGCATGTAGCAGTCTTTGGCCGCGTGCTTGCCCTTGGGGTGAAAGGGGCATGGCCCGCTCATGACTTTCTGGTAGTCGTTGTTTCGCTGGGGTCGCGACCGACTGCGCTCCATGTTGGCCACCTCGTTGTCCGACCTCCGCTTGCGGCTGCCAGACTTATTTTGAGACGGCTCATTGTCGGCTTTCGCCTTCTGGTCCTTCTATCGGGGCTCCTTCTTCTCGTCGAGGGCCTCAGCAACCGCCTCGGCCGAGTCAGCGTATTTGTTAGCCATGTCGAAGAGCGCCCGGACCGTGGATGGTGGCTTCTGAGTGAATTTTGCGATAAGCGGAGCGTCTTTTACCCCCTTGCGAAAGGCGGCGATGACGGCCTCATCTTTGACAGTTGGAATTTGGTTGTGCTTCTCGGAAAACCTTTTGATGAATTCGCGCAAAGACTCGTTTTTCTTCTGGTGCAGTTGATAAAGATCATGCTCCGAAGTGGGTCTGTCGTAGGTCCCCTGGAAATTAGCGATGAACCGCTCCCTGAGTTGTCCCCAAGAACCGATCGACCGCCTCGGGAGGCCTGTCAGCCATGTCCTCGCCGAGTCGGCTAGCGCGACTGGGAGGTAGTTAGCCATGACTCTGCTGTCGCCCCTAGTAGCTCGAACTACTAGGGTGTAAACGGTGAGCCAGGACTCGGGGTTTGTCTTGCCGTCGTACTTTTCAATCCCGGTGGGCTTAAAGCCGGTCGGCCAAAAGACGTCCTGCAGCTCCCGAGTGAAGGCTGGGATGCCTTCGTCTTCGTGAGCGCTCCGACTCCGATCTTGGCGGTGCAGCCGCTCGTGGTGGAGACCGAAGTGCTCGTTTTCGTCCTCCAGTCGGCGGCATTCATCTTCTTCTCGTTCTTCGCGTCGAGCGTTTAAGGTGTGGCGATGGTCGCGGTGCAGTCGCACCCGGAGGTCTTGATTGGGTCGGCGATCGTACTGGCGACGCCGCCGGTTGTCATTGTTGGTATTGCCGAGCGTGGTTTGCCGGGACTCTTCGCGTTGCCGACTGGAGCCGGCCGCCCAGCGTCGTGTTGATGCAGATGAGTCTATCGCCGGAGAACCCGACCGGTTGGTCGGTATAATTGTGTCGCCCGACTGCTGATGTTGCTGACAGGCAACAGCTGTGATCATCGCCTTGATCTTAGCGATAGTCGGGGTGGCCTGGTGATCGGGCCCGAGCTGGAGTGTGTCCGGCAGAGTTGCTACGGCCACAACGTTCTGTTGTGGGGTGACGAAGACGTCGTGGTCGCCAATTTTGGTTTGCAGGATCTGTTGCTGGGCGACTTGCCCAGCTTGGCGTAGCTCGTCATTGCGGGCCTCGCGGTTGGCCTCCTCTTGTCGTAGTCGGCGCGCCTCCTCCTGTTGCTCCTCTTGTAGTCGGCGTACCTCGGAAGGTGGTGTTGAAGCCATGAAGATCTCGTGGGAGAGGAGGAAGCTTGCCGAATTAGAGTCCGAACTGGCGCTCGAACCGTTATCCGACTTAGTGTCAGACTCTGAATAGTTTATCAGAGTAAGAACGACTCCGACCTCTCTAGATCCAATCTGAAATGGCGCTTGGCGGTGTCCAAACTGAATTGCTGGAGATCGGGTCTGCTGCGTGGGATTTAGATGCGCAGCGTCGCCGGAGCTGTGAGGGAGATTGACGACCTCTCCCCTTCTCGGCCCAACCCGGGCTGGCTCAAGGCCTAGCGCAAGTCGGACGCCGGAGGAGAGGGTTGTCCCTATGCTTGGCGATGTGAAGGACTGCCGCAGTAAGTCGGGGAAGGAGATCGCGACGTCCTGTGAGCCGATTGGCGCAATGTCGGCTAGTTCCTCGGCTAGCAAGATTGGGTCTGCCTTAGCCAACGTGAGACTGCCGAGTTGGTCGGCAATGAAGTCTAAGCTCCCGAAGGTAATTGCATCTCCAGGGGAGAACTTGTTGCTGTTGACTTTGTTGATTGAATCCATCGAATCTTCTGATGAGGAATTCGCCAAGGCCCCTACCTGGTGCGTCAACTGTCGATGCTTTGCACCGGCAATGAAACTATGGGGCTACTCGGCGAGGGTGAATTCGGTGGATTACAGAGGAACACAGAAGGTTTATACTGGTTCAGGCCCTCGATGTGAGGTAATACCCTACGTCCAGTTAAGGTGTTATTCCTCTGAGGTGTTTGATGATCGGTGATCTTGTTGTCCTTGCCCTGAGGGGTGCCCTGCCTCCCTTTATATACTAGAGGATAGGGGTACATGATAAGGATCCCAGCCGGATACGGCCAAGGGATTTCCTTCTTAGAGATAGAGTCCTATCCGACTAAGACTATGCTTTCTTATTATACAAGGCACAGCCTGCCGGGTGCTATCTTATCTCTAATTACATGGTTCGGCCCATCCTCTATCCGAGTGGCCCATGTACTAGTAATGAGGTACCCGGGGCCCATGGCCTCCACACTAGGGTTGTGATTGTTGCTAGTGGTGCTCATGACAGTTAAGGACCGGTTTGCAGACTATTTGTTGCGAAGCACTTACCGTACTAACCACAAGCCAGGATGGGCAACGGCTAGATCCGTAGTGTAGCGAGTTCAATAGGAGGCCCCACGGTGTGTTGTGGCCGTGTCAATAAGACCACCATGGCTGCGTCAATAAGTCCATGTTCTGGGCGTTGAACCATCTCCCTGTTGGGTGCCTGATCAGTTCCTGCCGGAGACTGGTGGTTCAATGGGTGGCTTTTCTGTTGGGCAAGTTGCATGAAAGGTCTTGTCACAATCTCTATTCGGGTACTTTCGAGTATCGCGACGCATGGTTGACATGATGTTAAGATTGTGTCTTGTGGGTAAATTGATACACCTCTGGCCAGAATAAAACTATTCGAATAGCCGTGCCCGCGGTTAATGGGCGGGCCTAGCAATATTTTCTGTGATCAGTCCCACACTACTCATTAGTGGTGATAAATGATGGAATCTGTATAGCTTCAGTTTGGAGAGTTATGGTTTGGGCTTGAACTGCGCTGGAGCGCTGTTCAATGGTTGGTTTAATATTGATTATTAATTAAACTATATTGTTTTTAATGATTTTAAATGCAAATGTTTTAAATGCTGTTTTATGCAAATAAGCCATATCATGCCTTCCTTTGGAATCCTGTTGCGTTATTTTGTATTTTCATGTGTGGCTTGTTGAGTACGGTGGGTGGTACTCAGTCTTGCATTGCTGCAATCATCAGAGTGAAGCTTTGCGAGTAGAAGAAGTTTGGTGTTTAACTTATACCCCAGTTGAGCTGCCTTTGGCTTGGTGCTGCTTTGCTAGGTTGCCGTTCCGCTGCTGTTTTCTTCTGTATGAGGACTAAGTGCCTTTTCTGTAAATAATTATCATTTATCTTTTTTGGTTATGTTTATCAAATTGTCGATTTATGTACCTCAGCTGATTCCTGGACGAGGATTTATTGCATAAATTAGCTTTGGAAATTCTAGTGAATCTCTGGGCATGACAAACTGCAGGGGAAGCAAGGCTAGGAACCACGGCAGGAGGGGCAACGGCTGCAAGAGGAGTAACTGCGGCTACAGGGGTAGCTGCTGGACGAGCAGAGGTGAACTAGGAAAGGTACTCACGAGCGGTCAAGCGACATCAGCGGCGAGGGGGAGAAGGTGGTGGAGTGGGAGAGGAACTCTGGGAGTTGTCTACGTGTGGATTTGTGGTGGAAGACAGTGTGCATGGAGTCAATGGAGTACGGTCCTGAAGGGAGTAGTACTGTCTCTCAAGGTGGTGGTAGGCATCCAAGAGGTGATGGTAATGGTGGTCCAAGGCGATGGTCAGCTCAACAAAACGAGTCAAGGAAGGAGATGACTCGCAGCAGGTGCAAGGGTAGATGCTGAAAGAAGAACCACTGGCATGGTGTGGGAGAAGGCAAAAGCGGGAAGAGTCAAGGAGGGAGTAGTACTGGTCACAGACACGCCAGATGGCGGCAAAGGCCACGTCTTGGTAGGCAATCTCCAAGGTCGGCTTGACGATCACGAACCGGTGATGACGAAGTCCAAGACGGAGTGGGTAGAGGCGAAGGGTAAGGCGGCAATGGGGAGGAGTGGTAGGGATGCTGAAGCCTGCGAATTCCGAGACAGCAAAACTGAGGAAGCGAGCTAAGTCTTGCAGTAGGTCGACAAAACCACCCTAATCCTCGCCAAAAGAAGCGTGAATGCCGACAGCTGCCATCTACAATTTGAAAGGAACAAAAGGAGTTAGTAAAACTTTTTCAAAATACTAATAAGAAGGGAGAGTAGTAAGAAATTTTTAAATTTCGCAATTAAGGTCCTTATAGGTCTTCCTAAGTGTTGGGTTTCGTTCCTAGGGCCAAACCTATGCTCTGATACCACCATTGTAACGCCCCTCTCCCGTTAACCAATATACATCAACAAGAGCAGAACGTCTTTACCTGCATTACCTGTACCAGTCCCAGGAATCCAGCTGGTACATACAGGGCATTGGTGGATCACATCAAACTACTTTATTTATTATAGTAAGTCCTCTTACATAAGTTGCGGCCACGGACAAACCCGGGCAAGCAATGTTACATTACAAAAGACTATAGCAGAAGCACACGCTAGGCCTAACACCTACAGGCACGGCTTGGAACCTAGATCGAAACCCTAAAAATCTGCATATTTGGCTTGCTCCTAAAAGTATTCCTCTAGGGTTGGATCTTCCTCTTCATAGGGTTCTAAGGGGAAATTTAGCAAGGGTGAGTACACGAGGTACTCAGCAAGCCATAGAATTAATGTGGAATGCAAGGTTTATCAAAGGCGGGTTTCTAATTTTGTTTTCGCAAATGGTTAACTATTGGAAAAATATTTTATAAAATTTCTAAGTGTTCTTTAAATTGTCAGAAAGAGACTCACGTTTCAATCCATTCCGTGAGTTGCTTTGCAACAACTCACCACGATTATCGAGAAGAGACTCACGTCTCGACCCATTCCACAAGTCATTTCACAACGACTTGTCACAAGTTCATTTCTAGAGCGTACTGTCCCAGGCAGCATCTTCTTTGGGTGTATTAACTCTTTCTCAATCAAATCTCTTTATTACACACATTCAACTCTGATGATGGTGCCACACAACACCCCGAAACACACAGTCCCATTTTAGACCACTCAGGTCATCCACCTGCCATTTAGGCTGTTTCTGGTAACGGTTCCCAACCATAAACATAGTTCACAAATATTTTATGAAAACAAAGCCACACTAAGGGATTACTTCACATCCGCTCGTGATCGTGGGCACGGTTGTTCGAACAGATTATAACCTTTGCAAAGGGTGCATACTTTACCCACACGATGCAAGCTTTCTTTGGACACTCAACGTGCATTGATCAGATATGGTTAGTGCCCGGAGGTTTGTGACAAGGCCTTTCCGAAGTATCCCCAAGATAGTTTGTTGTTAGATAAATGGGTCCCAGACCAAGTACTAGGCAAGTCCCAGACTCCCTGTACTCAGGATCCTGCGTGTGCATCTCATATTGCCACCCCGGTGACTCCACATCTATTGACAACATACCCACCCTGGTTCCTCAAATTACTTGGCCAGGGGTGTCCCATGCCACCCATGTAGTCGTACAAATAAATGATCAATGGAAATCCCAAAGAAAACGGTCCTTATATGCCATGTGAAGTCAGGCCACATAGGCAATGACATCCCATGACCAAGTTTTATGAAAAACCTTTATTTTGCAAAGCGATCGACGTCGCATGTTGACTTTAAAATCATGTCATAAAAATCTCATAAATTTTCCCATAGTAATTTATATCTGTTTTTGGAGTGTCGTTGATACCTGTACTAAGAAATACAGGTACCAGGATAACGACAGGGGGACAAGGATATAAGGTCATCAATTAACAAGGATGGTTTAATATGCAGCAAATAGGACTGGGCCTCTCAGATCAGCTTGTGATCCGTAGCCAAAATCGTGTTCCTAAAATGCACAGTTGGCAATCAATATATTTTATAAACTATGGGTTCAACATGGTCAAGATGTGACTTGCCTTGCTCCTGATCTTGAGTCTCTCCGACTAATTCCTCGATCAACTGCTCCGCGGACTCGACTCCTATGTGTCGCAAAACAAAAACACACAAAAAGTCACAAAATCAGAACCTACCAGTAAACTAATAGTGCCATTGTGTAGATATCATTTTTAGAAAAATTTTGAGAGTTGAATGGGCTCAAACTGAGTTACGGTTAAAAAGATATGATTTTTCAAAGTTTAAGGCATTTTTCTGTGAGAAAAATAATACAAAGAAATTTAGAGAAAGAAATATTTATTTTGGAACTGAGGCTGACAGGTGGGGCCCTCTTGTCAGGGACAGGAGAGAGAGGAGGAGGGGGTAGCCCACTTGTAGGTGACAGAAGGACAAGGGGCCACATGTAAATGATTAAAAATAGAAAGGGCCACATGTCAGTGACTCAATTTTTGTAAATGGAATTAATTAGAATTTTCACTTTGGTGGGGTCCATCTGTCAAGAGAGAGGGGGAGGAGGTGGGGGCTACTGGCAGTGAGAGAAAGAGAGAGCGAGAGAGAGAGAGATGCTGAGGGGAGATCAACGGTGCACGACACCCGAGCGGCACCGGCGATCGGCGGCGAGCCGACGACGGCGGGATGTCGCGGCAGAGAGTGGAGTGAATGAGGAAGGCATTGAGCGGTCCGGATGGAACTGCCAGTAGTCGACGGCGGCGGAACGGGACGGCCATTTTCGTCGGTGTGGGAGAAGAGGGCGGAGCTCACCGGTGGCTGTCAAAACCTCGGCGGCAGGGGCTTGGAATGGGGGCGATCGAGGCGGTGGGGTGCAAATTAGGGAAAAAGGAAAGAAAAAGGGGCTTATACCTTGGCAGCGACAGGGATTACAATGGCGGTTGGCGGTTGACCCGATTTGGGCGTTTCGGCGTGAACGGCAATTGGGCGGTGGCAGTTAGGGCAATGTGATCGCGAGGTGATGGGGAGCTCGGTGACGGGTTTGGTTGGGGAAGATTGGGGCCGGAGGCAGTTGGGCAGCGTGGAACAGAGGCGGCGGCTATGGCAGAGCTTGGTGGCGCGGCGGGGAAGACGTTGGCGAGGGGCTTCGGGGCCATTTATAGGCGGAGGCCGAGGTCTAGCGGACAGTGGTGAAAGTCGGTGGCGTGAGCTTCGGTGCGGCGAAGCTCGGTTGGCCAAGGCAGAGGCGTGGCTGAGCGAGGGCAGTGGCGGTATGATGGTGTTGGCCTGAGCGGGGAAGAGGAGAGGAGGGTGAGCGCCGCATGGTGATGGGACGAGGCAGTGACGGGTTGTGAGCTCGACCGACATGGCGACGTGACAGGATGGCTGGGCGATGGAGCTCGCGGTGCCCTACTTTGTACCCCCGTCCCCCAGTATGTAAGGGGAGGTAGGGCGCCCCTTAGGGCATACAGAGATTCATCAGAATTATACATCCTCAAAGGAATACACCACAACTGGACGTAGGGTATTACCTCACATCGAGGGCCTGAACCAGTATAAACTCCTTGTGTTCCTTTGCAGTCCACCGAGTTTCGATCCGACGAGTAGCCCTATATTCATATTGCCGATGTAAAACATCGACAGTTGGCGCGCCAGGTAGGGGCTTCGGCGAGATCAACTTCAACAGGCTCGATGGATTTGACAACTAGAGTCGATGGCAACAAATTCTCCACCGGAGACAGGATTACATTCGGAAGCCTCGACTTCGTCGCCGACAAGTTTGGCAACCTTACCTTGGCCGACTCGGACCAGATCCGATCGGCTGAGGAACCGGCTGACTCTGCGCCAGTCGGCCCACCCGACGCTGCAGCTACCCTCGTTGATTTGCTACGGCAATCTTCTACTTCCCCGGGTCTCGGGACAACTCTCTCCTTCGGCATTCGACTCGGACTCGGCCTTGGTTGGCCCGGGTCAGGCTAGGAAGGGGAGAGATCGTCAATCTCCCATGCAGACTCGGCGACGCCGCGGACATCTACAATCTACATCCCACACGGCAGACCCGATCCTCTATGGTTCAGTTCGGACATGGCCCAGAGCCGTTCCAGATTGGATCTAGGGAGGTCGGAGTCGTCATCACCCCGACGAACTACTTAGATTCTGACTCCAAGTCGGACAACAGTTCGAACACCAGTTCGGACACCAGTCTGGCAAGCTTCCTTCTGCCCCGAGAAATCATCATGGCTTCAACCCCCCCACAGGAGGTGCCCCGAGTACAAGAACAGCAAGAAGAGGAGGCCCGCCAACTGCGACAACAGGAGGAGACTGAATGTGAGGCTCGCAACGACGAGCTACGTAGAGCTGGGTGAACCGCTCAGCAACAAATCCTCCAGACTAGAGTCAGCGACCACGACGTCTTCGTCACGCCACAACAGAACGTCGTGGCTGCTGCAACCCTGTTGGACACACTCTAGCTCAGGCCTGATCACCAGGCCACCCTGACTATAGCGAGGATCAAAGCCATGATTACAGCTGCTGCATGTCAGCAGCACCAGCAGTCGGGTGATACACTTATACCGACCAACCGGTCGGGTTCTCCAGTAGCGGTCTCGTCTGCATCAACACGACACCGGGTGGCCGGCTCAAGTCAGCCTTATGTGGAGTCACGCCAAACATCCCTCGGCAACCCAAACAACAGCAATCGGTGGCATCCCCAGAACGATTGTCGGTTCAACCAAGATCTCCGAATCAGTTTGCAACGTGATCTCTGCCAAGACACCAACGAGAAGACGACGAGCGCCGCCGACTAGAGGACGAGTACGAGTGCTTCGGTCTCCACCACGAGTGGTTCCACCGTCGCGACTGGAGCTGGAGCCCTCACGCAGACGAAGGTGTACCCGCCTTCACCCAGGAGCTACAAGAGGTCGACTGGCTGTCGGGCTTCAAGCCTATCGGAATCGAAAAATACGACGGCAAGACCAATCCCGAGTCCTGGCTCACCATATACACTCTGGCAATCCGTGCTGCCGGAGGTGACCATAAAGCCATGGCTAACTACCTCCCGGTCTCCCTAGCCGACTCGGCGAGGACATGGCTAACAGGGCTCCCAAGATGATCAATCGGCTCCTGGGGGGAACACCGGGAACCCTTCATAGCCAATTTCCAGGGGACTTATGAAAGACCGTCCTCCGAGCACGATCTCTATTAGCTGCACCAAAGGAAGAACGAGTCTCTTCGCGAGTTCATCAAAAGGTTTTCCGAGAAGCACAACTCAATCCCAATGATCAAGGACGAGGTCGTCATCGCCGCCTTCCACAAGGGAGTCAAGGACGCCCCGTTCATCGCAAAATTTACTCGAAAGCCTCCAACCTCTGTCAGGGTTCTCTTTGATATGGTGAACAAGTACACCGACTCAGCCGAGGTGGTCGCTAAGGCCCTTGATGAAAAGAAAGAGTCCCGGTAGAAGACTAAAAGGCAAAAGCCGACAATGAGCCAACACAGAATAAATCCGGCGGCCACAAGCGGAAGTCAGAAAACGTGGTGGCCAACATGGAGCAGACTCGGTCACGACCCCCAAGGAACAATGAGTACCAGAAGGTGATGAACGGGCCTTGCCCCTTTCATCCCAAGGGTAAACACGCGGCCAAAGACTGCTTCATGCTTAAGAAGTTTGCCTCCGAGCAGGCTTCAACATCTGGCGCCGACAAGGACAAAGACAAGCCAGATCCAAGCGTAGCTGGCGATTATCAAGATCCCTAGGCTGAGCTCAACCATATCTTCGAAGGGCCATCTGCATACGAGTCCAAGAGGAAACAGAAGCTAGCAGCACACGACGTCAACTCGGTCTCCACAGTAGACGCCCCCCAATATCTGCGCTAGTCAAAAACGCCCATCATGTTTGATCATGCAGACCATCTAGATCGGGTTTCACACCCGGGATGCTACCCATTAGTCCTGGACCTGGTCGTCAAAAATATCAAGTTGAAGAAGGTTCTCATAGACGGAGGCAGCACGCTCAACATCCTCTTCGCTAAGACCCTGGATGAGATGAAGATTCTTCGTTCAGAGCTGCGGCCGAGTACGGCGAGCTGCGGCAGAGTACGGCGCCCTTCGACGGGATAATTCCCGGCCTGTCTTCAACACCCCTCGGGTAGATAACTTTGCCGGTCACCTTCAGCACGCGGGATAACTTCCGCACAGAAAATATCTGCTTCGAGGTCGCCGACTTCGAGACTGTGTACCACGCGATACTCAGATGGCTGGCACTCACCAAATTCATGGCGATACCGCACTATACCTACATGGTGCTCAAGATGCCTGGGCCAGCTGGAGTTCTCTCCCTTCGCAGCGACGTCAAGCAAGCCTTCACCTGTGACAAAGAGAGCTGTGAGTTGGCTCAATCTCATGAAGCAACAGTCGCGACAGCATTCGGCAAGCCGCCACAACAGAAGTCGAGGACAACCAAGTTCCGGTGAAAAAAGCAGCAAAGTCAGGAATTTCAGTGGACTTTGACACGAAGAAGATCCCCCTGGACTCTTCTGACCCCTCCAAGACTACTCTAGTCTGGACCGAACTCGACCCCAAATAGGAATACGCGCTCGTCACCTTCCTCCAGGCAAACAAGGACATCTTCGCTTGGAAACCTTCCGACATGCCTGGGGTACCAAGGGAGGTGATTGAGCACGCCCTCAATGTCAAGACAGATGCCAAGCCAGTCAAGCAATGGCTACGGTGCTTTGCATAGGACCGTAAAGATGCTATTCGGGAGGAGATAACCAAGCTCCTCGCAGCCGGGTTCATCAAAGAGGTCTACCACCCAGATTGGCTGGCAAACCCAATCTTGGTCCGGAAGAAAAACGGTAAATGGTGCATGTGCGTTGACTACACCGATCTCAACAAGGCGTGCCCCAAAGATCCATTTGGTCTACCCAGAATAGATCAGGTGGTGGATTCAACTGCAGGGTGCGACCTTCTTAGTTTTCTCGACTGCTACTCGGGATACCACCAAATCAGCCTGAAGGAGGAGGACTGCCTCAAGACGTCTTTTATCACGCTGTTTGGAGCATACTGCTACATCACTATACCATTCGGTTTGAAAAACGCTAGAGCAACATATCAACGGGCAATTCAGCGGTGTCTACACACTCAGATTGGGTGCAACGTGGAGGCCTCCGTCGACGACGTGGTGATCAAGACCAAGTCCAAAGAAGACCTCATCGCTGACCTAGAAGAAACCTTCCAAAATCTTTGAAGATTCAAGATGAAGTTAAACCCGGAAAAGTGTGCCTTCGGTGTGCCATCCGGCAAGCTACTCGGCTTCATCGTATCACATTGTGGCATCGAGCCTAATCCAGAGAAAATTAACGCAATCATAAACATGGCACCCCTGACTAGCCAGAAGGATGTTCAGAAGCTGACAGGCTGCATGGCGACACTCAGCCAATTTATCTCCCAACTAGGCGAACGAGGCATGCCCTTCTTCAAATTACTGAAGAAAGCAGATAATTTTCAATGGACTCCCGAAGCCCAGCAAGCCTTCGAAGACTTTAAGAAATTTCTCACATCACCACCAGTGTTGGCATCACCTATGCCCCAAGAGCCATTAATGCTATATCTGGCAGCAACCACTCAGGTAGTCAGCACGGTGTTGGTGGTCGAGCGATCCGAACCGGGTCACATACAGAAAATACAAAGGCCAGTCTACTTTGTCAGCGAGGTCCTAGCCGACTCAAAGATGAGATATCTGCAGGTTTAGAAGCTGCTATATGGCCTACTCCTCACTGTCCGGAAGTTGGTGCACTATTTCCAGTCGCATCAAGTCACGGTGGTCACATCGTATCCACTCAGGGACGTCCTCCACAACCGCGAGGCCACCGGCCGAATCGCTAAATGGACGCTCGAGTTGATGGCGTTCGACATCACCTTTCAACCACGGACAGCAATCAAATCATAAGCTCTAGCCGACTTTGTGGCCGAGTGGATAGAAGTTCAGACGACTACAACGACAGACAAGCTAGAGTACTGGACAATGTACTTCGACGGTTCTCTACGGATTGGCGGCGCTGGGGCCGGCATCGTACTAACGTCATCCACTAGCGAAAAACTCAAGTACGTTCTCCAGATCCACTTCCCGGCTTCCCACAATGTCACCGAGTACGAGGCACTCATCCACGAGCTCCGCATTGCTATATCACTTGGCATCCGCCGATTGGTTGTGCGCGGAGACTCTCAACTCGTGGTGAACCAAGTCATGAAAGACTAGACATATCTCGACGATACTATGGTGGCGTACTGTCAAGAGGTCCGAAAGCTAGAAAACAAGTTCGACGGGTTGGAAATAACTCATGTCCTAGACAATACAACGATGCTGCAGACGAACTGGCTAACATGGGATTCAAGAGAGAGGTAGTCCCAACTAGGATCTTTGTCGAGCAACTAATGAAGCCATCAACCAAGAAGAAACCAGTGCTAGAACAGTCGGGGGCTGAACCTACCCCGGCCAAAAAAGAAGTATTGGTCATATCTCAAGATTGGCGGACTCCTGTTCTCAAATTCCTCTTGGAAGATGAACTCCCAGAAGATCGCATTCAAGCCGAACAAATCAAACATCGAAGCAAACATTTTCTAGTAGTCGGAGAAGACCTATACCAAAGAAGCGCATCTGGAGTCCTCATGCGCTGCGTCACACTCGACGAGGGCAAGCAGATTCTGCAGTCGATCCACTCGGGCATATGTGGCAACCATGCCGCATCCAGGATGTTAGTCGGAAAGGCTTACATGCAGGGATTTTTCTGGCCAACAGCAGTAACAGATGCTAAAGACATAGTTCGCACATGCGAGGGTTGTCAGTTCTATGCAAGACAAACAAATCTTCCAGCCCAAGAACTTCAAACCATCCCAATCTCTTGGCCCTTTGCAGTATGGGGGCTTGACATGGTCGGGCCTTTCAAGAAAGCGCTAGGAGGGTTCACACACTTGTTCGTCGCAGTGGATTGAGGCAAAACTCGTTGCTATCATAACAGCGGCAAGAGTAAAGGACTTCATCATGAGTATATTATACCGATTTGGGGTTCCTAACCGCATCATAACGGACAACGGCACTCAGTTCATGGGCGGCGTATCTCAAGATTTCTGTGACGGCTTCAGCATCAAGATCTATTATGCTTCTGTGGCACACCCACAGAGCAATGGGTAGGTCGAGCGTGCCAATGGCATGGTCTTACAAGGTATCAAGGCCAGGATATTTGACTGACTATAACCATATGCAGGGCGGTGGGTACAAGAACTCCCATCTGTTCTCTGGTCTCTCAGAACCACGGTTAGTCAGGCAACAGGGCAATCCTCTTTCTTTCTGGTCTATGGTGTTGAGGCTGTATTACCAACCGAGTTAGAGTTCGCCTCTCCGCGAGTTTGAGCTTACTTAGAAAATGGATCAAATAACCCGATTGGTCGAACTAGATCAGTTGGAAGAAGCGAGGGACATCGCAATAATCCAGTCGGCAAGGTATCTTCAAGGTCTGTGTCGTTATCACAATCGCAATGTCCGTGACCGTGCCTTTTTGGTCGGGGATCTCGTCTTGAGAAAAATACAAACCACCAAAGACAGGCATAAACTATCCCCAATATGGGAAGGGCCGTTCATTATCGCTGAGGTTACACAGCCAGGTGCCTACCGACTGAAGACTGAAGACGGTGCCCTCGTCAGCAACTCATGAAACATAGAACATCTACGTTCTTTCTATACCTGAGTTCTGTACTTTTCCCTATGTGTACAGTTTTTCTCTGACTCACTACGCCACTTGTTCCAACCGAGTAGTGAGTCGGGGGCTGCATGTATTATATGCGCTTTGTCAATAATATACGATCTTGTTTTAGTTAAGTTATAAAGTTCTGTAATGACTTTGTCATGATCGCCCGAGTGCAGCTTTCTGCGGCGAATAATTTTATTAAGTTCCTATAGACTAATTCGGTGTAGACCATACAGTCGAGTAGAGCTAATGACAACTAAGTAAAACCTCAAAGCTCGGTGGCATTACACATATATTTACACATGTCCTTACAAAAACTTTATATACACCGACTGCATGATGGATTGTTCTTACATTCCCAGGTCCTTGGTGATCGCCTCTGTAGTTGGCCTCGCCTGGGTGATCAACTCCAACACCTCCTCAGGTGTTGTCTCTTCGGCAAACCCTTCACCAATGGCCTCAAGATCTGCCCTGGGGTAGATCGACTTGGTCATTGCGAGGGTCTAGGCCACACCGACGACAACACGCTCATCCGAGTACCTCTTCAGGATACTCGAGGCTCCGTTAAGGCGCGCCTGCACCTGGGAGACCGTGTTGGAGCTGGTTCCCACGTGATGAGGATCCATGATGTCAAGGAGCCCTTTCACGGACTCAGCAAGAATCTCCCGTGGCTCCGTGATGACCTTATCTCCTCTGCAAAGGCTAGAAACTGGGTTTGGGCATTGGCTCTTGCAGCTGCCCAGATTCATTGCCAAGTAAACTTGTCAGCCAAAACAGCAGTTGGAGTAATCAAAGGATTGGACAAGGTCATTGTCAGAGTAAAGACTTACTTTCGTAGTCGGCCTCTACTTTGGCTTTGGCCTTCTCCAGTTCGGTCTTTTCTTTCTCGAGTTTGCCTTTGGCCCTTTCCAGCTCGGCCTTGTCTTTCTCGAGTTCGGCTTTGGCTTTCTCGACCTCCTTCAGCTTGGTTTCCCCTTCTGTCCAGGTCTTCAACTCAGCTTTGAGGGCTGTATATCAGAATAGTCAAGAGCTCGAGATTACAGTCAAGACACAACTGGGCAGTTGTCGATGTTTTACATCGGCAATATGATTATGGGGCTACTTGGCGGATGGAAACTCGATGGATTGCAAAGAAACACAGGGAGATTTTATACTGGTTTAGGCCCTCGATGTGAGGTAATACCCTACGTCCAGTTGTGGTGGTATTCCTTTGAGGATTTGTGTTGATCAATGATCTTCTGCCCTCAGGGGGCACCCTGCCTCCCCTTATATACCGTGGGACAAGGGTACAAGGTAGGAATCCCAGCCAGATACGGCCAAGGGATTTTCTTCTTAGAGATACATCTTACCCGACTAGGACTATATATTTCTTTTTGTATAAGGCAAAGTCTACCGAGTGCTACTATATCTCTAATTACAAGTCTCGGCCCATCCTCTATCCGAGTGGCCCATATGCTTGTGATGAGGTACCTGGGGCCCATGGCCTCCACAGTAGTCGGGAAACAACAAAGTTGGAGAAATATACATGGGACTTAGTTGGGAAGACAAATACAGGAGACTTACTTCTGATTTTGTCGGCTAGAGCCCAATTTTGGCCCCTGAGTTGGTCAACAGCTCCCCTCAGCCAAGTCTCTCTCTCCTAGCTAGACCGCTCCAAGTCGGCCTTCAAGGTCTGGAGTTGCCCAATCGTTGGAGCTAGGGGGCAAGCTGGGTCAGGACCTCGTTTATCTTCTCCGAGTGGACGACAATCTTCTGCTTGGGGTAAACAGAGCAAAGCAGAGTTAAGCGGCGGAATACCAGAAATAAGGGAAATCGTCGAGAACTCAACATTGCAAGGCTCGCTACACACCTGGACCCCCTGGGACGTGGCAATGGTGGCGTGAAGAAGAACTTCATGCTCCCTCTCCGCGGCCTCTTCATCGTGCTCATAGCATTTCACAGTTCCCTCGGGAGTTACCTAGTGGAATGTTCTCGGGAACCTGCGGCGAGGGGCTTCGAGCCTGGGAAGATCCGTCTCCTCTGAAGACGACGAAGATATAGACGGCGACATGGCCCTGGCACCTGACTCGGCAGCTGACGGGGCTTCGGGGACTTGCTCAGGGGCTGGAGCAGCAGCTTCAGTATCTGCCCCTTAGTCAGCCGGCGCCAGCGGCCCTACTAGCAGGACCATCTTAGTCTCTATAGCTGGGACGATCACTGGCTCGGCAAATGAGCTCGCTAGGGTTGGCTCGGCTAGGGCTGGCTCAGCAACAGGGGCAGTCGGCATGGTATCCTTGAGATCTATGTGTACTCGCCTCCTGCACAATGAGTCAAGTATCAAGACTCTACAGCACTAATCAAGATTTTCAGAAGATTCAAAAGTTACTTACCTCTTGGAGGTTTTGTACTTCCATCCGGGAGTTCCAGCTGTCGGCGGTGGAGGGCTGCCGGCTGTTGGGCTAGATGGTGCGGCAGTCGGTGGTGGCGTCCTTGTCCTAGTTGGCCCAGTTTCTGGTGTGGTCGGCTAGGGCACTGGGATGCTTGGTGGCGCCGCCTTATGGCTCATTGACGACCTCGTACTCGGCGGTGCCGCCCTTGGGCTTGATGTTGCAAAGCCTTGTGGCGCCGCTCTCGGCCTTGGACTCGGCGGCCTGGGAGCTGCACTGGCAGTGTCTTTAATCTTCAGGCTCTCGGTTGCAGCACTCGGCCTACTAATTTTCCTCTTGCTCGGATCTTCGACAGGTTTTTTCCCCGCTCTCTTGGAGCTAGGCTGGGCAGCAGAAGGACTCAACGGCCTTTTCTTCGATTTCACGGCCGACAAAGTTTGGGAGTCTTCGTCAAACTCCTTACATGCCTGCAAGTGGTTTAACAACATACATCACACATTGCAAAGCTATCCTGGATACACATCTACAAGTCTTCATCACAGATGGACAGCAAGCTAACATAAACAAGAGTTACCTCTGGACGAGGCCTTTTCAGGCTGTAAGCTAGCGTGGCACGCTCGGCATCTTCTGTCTCGATCACTCCGCTCGCAAAATAATCAAGCAGGATATCGGTCACCTTGTGCTTGTTGGTTAGGTCAGAATATTCTCGGCTGGGATCGTTTTTGCCCTCATAATCCCAGCCAAAATGGCTCCTCAACTTTAGCGGCCTGATGCGACGAGTCAAGAAACGCCTGGCCACCCATGGACCAGTTAGTCCGAAGCTCTTCAGCTTATCAATCTTGTCGATCAGCATATATACCTGGCCCATCTCCTCAAAACTAGGCAAAGATGACTAGTTGGACACAACTACCGGAGGCAGACCAGTAAAAAGGGGGAGGCGTGGTTCAAGATCAGAACAATAAAACCACTCCCTATGCCAGACTTTGAGGGAGGATTTCAAGGGGACATGGATATAAATCTTCTTCATTTCGCTCCTAAGTTGGATACCAGCCCCCCAATCACTTAGACTTTGCTCTTGGAGGGCTGGGGTTTGATGTGGAACAAATATCTAAACAGATTCAAATAGGGCTCCACACCCAGAAAACACTCGCACAGAGTTGCAAAGATAGAGATTTGCAAGATCGAGTTGGGATTCAGATTCACCAACTCTAAGTCGTAGAAGGCAAGAAGCTGGCGAAGAAAATCCAAAGACGGAAGAGAAAGGCCCCAATCGAAGAAAGAGGCGAAAACTACAGTCTCACCAGCCTGGGGTACTAGAATCGATTCCCCTTCGGCCGGATGCCAATGGATGTCTTCACGGTTCTGTAGTCTCAACAGCCTCTCCAGATGTTTCAGCTTAGTCAACCCGCAATCCGATGTCGGCCAAGATTCATCAGTTATCTTCGAGATTTCTAATGCTCTCGGCATGGCTCAAGGTGAGGAAATTTAGGGGAAATACGATTGAGGACTTGGGATGGACGCGGAAGAGCAGGATCGCCCGAGTTTCAAGGAGGAAGCGCTAGCAATGGCGAACCCTAGCGAGGCGGGAGATGAAATTTTGGTGTGGAAGTTGGAAGACGAAACGATTGATGGATTGGAGAAGATGAGGGAATCTTTTCTCTCTCTCCCCGCCTTTATAGAGCCTGTACTGATAAGTGGGCTTGGGTCTGCAAAGTTGGTACTGGGCCACCAAGATATCAGTTTCTACGGTAGCACGCTCAATGTGGGCCGCTCGCTGGCTGTGTTAAAATCGCAGTGCTAGTGCTACCAACAGGAACCGATTGGGTAATCAGATATGCTTCATGAAGGTCTAATTGCTGAACACGTGTCGGAGGAGGGAACCCCAACCGCGGGGAGTCTGGGGACCCCCCCCTTTGAGGTTCGGCCAGGGGAGTTGTTCACAGGACGACTGCAGCGTCTGGTTGATGGCACGCAAGGGAGACAGGAGAAGTATACAGGTTCGGGCCGCGCGGAGGTGTAATACCCTACTCCTGTGTGTGTTTGCTATGTGGGAGATGAATGTGGTTTGTTCTTACAAGGTGTTCTGGAGCGGGGTGCTCAGGAGCTCCCCCCGCTTGGGGACGAAGCCTCTCTAGAAGCTGTACTGGGAGAATGGAACGGGGTCCCGAGAGAAGGCCTCCCCGAGAGCCAGAACCAGAGCCAGAACCCGAGTCTCATTCCTGTTGGCATGGATCCTCCTTTCATAGTTCAAGGGGAGTCCACAGTGGTGCCTAGTATACATGCCAAGAGATAGCTTTTCTAGTTATGATATGTCTTGTCGCACGCGGCCGCCTGCAGAGCCACGCCGGAGTCGATTCGGGACGTCTTGTCGTCACGTCGCTCGGCTGCTGCGGGCGGCTTGGTCGTGGAGGTGTGACAGCGCACACCATCGCTGCCAGTGTGGAAAACTGAAGCCCTCTTAGTCAAAAGTTCTCTGACCGCGCAGGGAGCGGGCTCACAGGGGGTCATCATGAGAGCCCACGCATGCCCGAGCGGGCGACAGGCGCGTCATGCCCCGTCGCCTCGTCATTAATGCGGGTGGTTGGAGAGCTGATCCGCTCGAGTCAGGCTCGTGCCTGGGGCAGAGGGCTCATCGAGCCCTCCGCGCGCACACGGCGCCGAGCTCCTCAGGGACGGAAGCTGTGAGCCCTGGGCACGGGGAGCGCACCCCGGGCCCAGGAATGCCCCAGTAATGGGTCCCGGGAATGCGTCCCGAGACCGAGCCAGTGGGTCCCAGGACCGGGGCCCGAGACCGTGGTTTTCGGGAACCGGGGGGCGAGACCCGGGGCCGGGAATGTCCAGTAATGTGCCCCGGGAACGCGCCCCGGGGCTGAAGCTGTGGGTCCCCGGCCCGGGGGTGAGACCCAGGACAGGGAATGCCCCAGTAATGTGCCCTGAGAACGCGTCCCAAGACGAGCCAGTGGGTCCGGGCCCGGGGCTCGAGATCGTGGTTTCTGGGAACCGGGGGGCGAGACCCGGAGCCCGGGAATGTCCAGTAATGTGCCCCGGGAACACGCCCCGAGGCCGAAGCTGTGGGTCCCCGGCCCAGGGGGCGAGACCTGGGACCGGGAATGCCCCAGTAATGTGCCCCGGGAACGCATCCTGGGACCGAGCCAGTGGGTCCCGGGCCCAGGTGGAGACCCGGGCCCGGGAGAGTCCCAGTAATATGTCTGGGGACGTGCCCCGGGACCGAGGCTATGGGCCCCGGGACCGGGGGGCGAGACCCGGGGATGGTGTGCCCGGGCCCTAGGCACTTAGCGGAAAAATGGCCGTAGCCGGCCGTCACTTGTGCAGAATGTGGGCCCCGGAGGAGCTGACATGGCCGAAGTCCACGCGTCCCCGGGGTATGTGGGGCCCCTAGTCCCGTTTTGCCGACAGTGGCCCCTGGTCCTGGTGCTCGGCCTGGACCCACCCCGGGCAGGAACAGGACCACGTCTTGGGGAAATGAGGAGACGCGGGGACCCTGGGCGGACCGGGGCCACCGTCGCGGTTACTGCATGTGCAACACCGACGAGCGCCGCTTGGGCCCTGTTCCCAGAACGGAGGCCGGCTACCCGGGCCCCCGGGACCGCGCCAGTGGCGGTCCCAAGCATGGGAGGAAAGGATATTTTTGTAGGAAGGGTCAGGGGCCGACAATGGCGCCGCCAGCCCCGGCCGCAGGCGGCACCGGGGGCGCGTCGATGGGGCCACCGCGTCCCGCTACGCCCCGCCCTCGCCGAGTCCGGTAGTGAGCATCGAGACCGCGGCGGCCACGCCGGAGCGGGCCGTCGCGGAACCAACTGGCATCCCTGCTGCCAAAGAAGAGGGGGATGCCAGGACCCAGCCGTCTCCCACGAGGGGGGAGCGGGCCCCGACACTTTTAGCTGCCCGGCGAACAGGAGCGACGCGTGGACACGCGGCGCTACCCTCCGCGCTGGAGCAGATGGCGATCACCACCGGCCAAGTGCAGGCGGCAACCCATCGAGAGCGGCGGGAGTCCGCCCGGGTCCGGGCGAATCTCGAGAGCGGGCGGGCAGCGATCGCGGTGGCGATGCAGCAGCCCACCGCCCGTATGGTCGCCACCGACATCTTCATGGCGACCCGCCGGCTGGAGATCGAGGCAACGGGGAGGCACGTCGTCCAATTGGAGGGCACCGCCAAATCCGCCGCCGACGAGGCCTCCCGTGCCCGGTCCAAGACGGAGGCACGGGAGACGGAAATATCCTTCTGGGAGGATCGCGTCCGGGCCCAAGAGGTCGGGCTCGCGGCCCGGGCGCAAGAGATCACCGTGCGCGAGGAAGCCGTGGTGGTTCGCGAGGAGGCACGGAAAGCCGTGGCTGAGACCGCTGCAATGGTGGCCGGGTTCTTCGACTGCGGCGAGCACCTCGTAGAGCCGATGTCCGACGAGGAGTCCGCGGAAGACGACAGTCCCCTTCTGACACTGCCTGGGGTCCGGTCCGGGGAAGACGAGTGACCTCCCCCCGGACGACGACTTCCCCCGGGCTCCGCTCGTGCTTGGGCTCTGATTCTACCTGTCTTGTACAAAGAGAGACATTTGTATATGTATATAATTATGTTTATATTTTCGTACCTTTGCTTATTATGTTGTCCCGGAAGTTGCTTCTGTCTGCTGTTGTTGTTTTTTTTTGACTTCCCGGGACCAGGAACGCCGAGTACCAGGCACCATCCGACTCCGAGCGCCAGCAGTCGCAAACGGCCGTAGCACCTAAGTCCCCTTCCGGGTCCTAGGGCAGCTGCATGCCCCGGGGGCTCGGTCCCCGAGGGCAGCGAGCTTGGTAGTTGCCCGCCTCGGGAACTTGGTCTCGATGACCGCGAGCAACTGAGCGCGAGTCTTCCGGGCCCGGGGGCCCTCCATGCCCCTGAGCGCTACTGGCCCCGGGAGCATAGCGAGGCCGCGGGGAAAGACTGCTAGAGAGAGAGAAAATACAAAAGGATGCCCCGCGTGGGTTAGGTATGGCCGAAGTGCTGAGCTCGAGCCTTTTGGCTCGCCGGGAGCCCCTCTGGAACCGACCTTGACCGTGCGCGGGGGTCGCCAGACAGCGAAGCACCCGGCGCTTCGGCGGTGGTCGGGGAGGAGCTGGCCAGGCCGAGCACTGCTGCCCGCCCCGGGAATCTAGGCTGGCCTGACGGGGGGTTCTGCCCGAGACCCTGGGGCATCGACAGTGCCTGGGGCGCGGTCCACGACCCGACCATCAGGCCTTGGCAACCGGGGCAGCGCTTACCCGGCGGCCCTCGCACCCAGCCCCGGCAAATTCTGCTTTGCCCCCGGGGCCGAGGAGAACGAAGCACGCGGCCATACAAACAGGAAAAAAAATAGAAATTGAGCAATGTGTAAAGTCGGATAAGATTACGTATCTGGATGTTGAAAAAAGGGTGGTGTGGCTCCGCGAGCACGATCCTGGGGCTAGGAGCGCTACTAGCCCCCGGCCCAGAAATTTGCGCCGGAAATAAATCTGAGATGGGGCCCCCGGCCAGTGTCCAGGTTTGGAAAACCTGCTAAAACCTTCCGGGGATGGGTCTAATCTGCACACGATGAACCGTGAGAGTACTTGGCTCGCTCCTTTGTCCATTCCGTGCTACGAGTCGTGGCGTCTACCACCTCCCAAGGGCCTCTTCGCGATCGCGACCGTGCAGAGGAAAGGATTGCGCATAAGTATTTTGCCCCCTAGCAGCGGAAAAAACCGAGCCCGAAGCCAACCAGGCGGGACACCGCAAGCTAGCGGGGGCCCGGGGCGCCGCGCAGAGGGGCGCACCCATGGCCCCGGGGCTTGGACAATGTCCGGGGTTTAGCAGGAGGGGACACAGTAGCTCATTGGTAGGGAACCAATAATTATGCTCAAAACCCAGGCGCCGCACGGGCGCGGCCTGATTATGCCCCTAGGGGGAGACCACTACGAACGCAACACACAGAAAAGGACAAAGGGCACGAGAACATAAAGCATACTGAAAAAGCTACTTAGGGGATGCATATGGGGGCCCCCGGCCACCGCTGAGATTTGGAGAAAACCGGCGCTGGCCCGAGCACCCTGCAACTTACAGGATGTGTTCATGGATAAAATTTGCGGAGATGCTCCCAGGCTTATCGAGCCCAGTCGGGAGACACCGATCACCAGGAAGGGGCCTTCCCACATGGGGGGAAGATTTTTCTTTCCGGCACATGTGAGGACATGGTGGAGGACTAGGTCCCCGACCTGGAGTGATCGGGCCCGAACCTTACGCTGATGATAGCGCTTGAGGCTCTGCTGGTAACGAGCGACTTTTGCTTTTGGGGATAGCGCGATTTGGCATCGCGGAGTACCTCGCTGGTGAAGTACACTGGCTTCTATTTCATGCTCACCGATCCCGGCTTGACGGGGGCCGGGAGCTCGGGCTCAACTCCCTCGGGAGGGAGCGAGCTCCCGTGATCGGGAACAGATATATGCCCGGGACCCAGGGGCCCGGGCTGAGATATGGGATGAATCGGGACGACTTCCCCGGACCCGCTCTCGCCAAGGCGATGCTGTCCGGGTAATCGCACCCTGTCTGGTTGTGAAAATGCTGAAGTTGTTCCGGGTGCCACGTCCCCAGACTCGCACTCGCCTTGGCGAGGCTGCCCGGGTTCGAGCTCCCCAGTGTCGGGCCTGGGGCGCGGATCCCGGGACATGGACCCGGGACCCGGGGCCCCGGCTCGAATGTGGTGGATATGTGCCTGGGACCCGAGGGCCCGAGCTAAGAAGTGGAACGAATCGGGACGACCTCCCTGGACCCACTCTCGCCAGGGCGATGCTGTCTGGGTAATCGCGCCCTGTAGTTGAAGTTGTTCCAGGTGCCACGTCCCCAGACTCGCACTCACCTTGGCGAGGCTGCCCGGTTTCGGGCTCCCCAGTACCGGGCCCGGGCGGCCGATCCCGGGCCACGCGTTTGTCGGGCAAGGGGCGCTCGACGACGAGCGCCGCATTACCACTTGCGGGGTTGCCGCTATGTAGAGCAACAGGGGCTCATCTTGAACCGGTGCCACGAGGAAAGGGGGAGTTGTCAGGCACCTCTTGAGCTCGTCAAGGGCTTGATCAACCTCATCCGTCCAAGTAAACTGCCCGGTCTTCTTGAGAAGCTTGAAGAGGGAGAGGGCACGCTCCCCTAGCTTGGAGATGAAGCGGCCGGGTGTAGGCACGCACCCGGTCAGCTTTTGAGCCTCCCTGAGCGAGCTGTTCCTCCCCGGGTACCCGGGCCAGATGGTCCTCGGGGCCGAAAGTGATCTGGGCATCCGACCACTTCAGCCTCCGGGCTGCTGCTGGGCTCAGTGCCGCGGCCAACAACTCGTGCTTCATGGCTTTGAAGCCACGGCGCGAGGAGCGGGTGTGGACCCCGCCATCGAGGGTGCTGAGGACGTTCTCGGGTTCTTAGAACTCGAGAGGTTGCTCTAGATCGAGAGAGGGCTTTGCCTGCTGCCGCTCCTGCTGGAACTTCTTGACACGCTCGGCCAAGCTCTGGACGGTGCGGCACTCCGTGAGGTCGTGCCGGTCCGTCTCGTGGACGGTGCACCACTTCCGGGCCGCTGCCGGCGGCGACGACGCATGGGCGGGCTTTGGCCGCTTGCTGCCGTTAGCGTCGCCGTGGGCAGTGTCGCCCCGGGGGCCCCCTGTAGCAGCCAAGGCGAAGTTCTCGGCAGCCTCTTTGCCCTTCTGGCACTTCCTCTTGTTCCGCTGTGATGTGGAACGCGAGGACTCGCCGTCCTCTCCAAGGTCCCGGTCAGGGGCCTTAGGGCGTGGTTTATTCCACGCTTGGGCCTCCCCCTTGCGGGCGAAAGGATTGCGCATAAGTATTTTGCCCCCTAGCAGCGGAAAAAACCGAGCCCGAAGCCAACCAGGCGGGACACCACAAACTAGCGGGGGCCCGGGGCGCCGCGCAGAGGGGCGCACCCATGGCCCCGAGGCTTGGACAATGTCTGGAGTTTAGCAGGATGGGATATGGTAGTTCGCTGGTAGGAAACCAATAATTATGCACAAAACCTAGCCGCCGCACGGGCGCAGAGGTCTGCGAGGCTAAACAGCTGGGTCGCGGTCTGGACGTCGCGGGTGCCCAGCTTCTCAAGCATGCGCTTGTCGCGCACGCCCGAGCGAAACGCGTGAATAACCGTGTGATGAGCGATGTGGGGGATGGTGTTGCGTACCTGGCTGAAGCGCTACAAAAAACGCCTCAGCGACTCGTCCCTGCCCTGACGTAGGGCGTGGAGATCCGCCTCGGTCCCAGGGCGTGGGAAAGTGCCCTGGAAGTTCGTAATGAACTGGTGACAGAGGTTCTCCCATGAGTAGATCGAACCCTCGGGGAGGTTCATCATCCAGGAGTGAGCCTAGGCCTTAAGGGCGACGGGGAAGTAGTTCGCCATCACCTTCTCATCGCCGCCCGCTGCCTGGATGGCGGTGGTGTAGATCTGCAAGTACTCTGTGGGGTCGATGGAGCCGTCATCCTTCTCCGGCAAGCTGGGCCGGAACTTGGCCGGCCAGCGCACCTGCCGGAGGCCTGGGAAGAGCGCCAGGCAACCCGAGCCGTACTGAGCGGGCTCAGACGATGGACGATGGTTTCCCACCGGGGGGTTAGAGCTAGAGGCCTGGGCCTCGGGACGCCCGACGGCGCTCGCGCGCCATTCGCGCTGTCGCTCCAACGTGACCCGGGCGTCCTCATGGGACCGCATCCGGTTTAGCCGGTCACGGAGGTCACCATGGCCATTCTTGGCCGGAGGCTTGGCGCGAGGCGCCGCGCTCTGGGCTTGGATATGCTTCGGGGCGGGGGGCCGGCCCACGATAGATGTCGCACGGTCGGCACTCCCGGCCCCTGCACGGCTGTCGACGGCTACCCGACGATGGGCCGCGCCCACGAGGTCGGCAACTTCGTTGAGCCACCGCCTCTCCCGGCCTCCGCCCCCGGTAAAAGCCGGGGGGTGGCGCAGGAGGGCTTCTGCCGCCAGGGGGGCTCCCTGCGGCGACACTGGCTGGAAGTTGAGATGGCGGCCTGTCGTGGAGCGGCGCGTCCGCTCGCGCCTCATGGATGAGGCCGTGGCAGACCCAGTGGGGCACTTGCCGGCTCCCTCCGCAAGGGAAGGGGCCGAGGCCGGGCAACCAGGCCGCCGCGGGGGGAACTTGGCCCGCCGGGCACGCCCCCAGGAGATGAGGAGGGGGAACGTGGCGGGCTCACCACAGGGCTAACATCGCCTGGCGGGGTGAAGCCGCCGGACCCCTCGTTGGAGTCCCGCGGACGATGACCTCCTGCCATGGAGCGTGCCGACGTTGGGGACGCCGGTGTGCCGCTTGGAAGTGAAACGCCCCCTACTTGGCACGCCAGCTATCGGAGGAGGGAACTCCAAGTGCGGGGAGTCTGGGGACCCCACTTTGAGATTCGGCCAGGGGAGTTGTTCACAGGACGACTGCGGCGTCTGGTCGATGGCACGCAAGGGAGACAGGAGAAGTATACAGGTTCGGGCCGCGCGGAGGCGTAATACCCTACTCCTGTGTGTGTTTGCTATGTGGGAGATGAATGTGGTTTGTTCTTACAAGGTGTTCTGGAGCGGGGTGCTCAGGAGCTCCCCCCGCTTGGGGACGAAGCCTCTCTAGAAGCTGTACTCGAAGAATGGAACGGGGTCCCGAGAGAGAGCCTCCCCGAGAGCCAGAACCAGAGCCAGAACCCGAGCCTCATTCCTGTTGGCATGGATCCTCCTTTCATAGTTCAAGGGGAGTCCACAGTGGTGCCCAGTATACATGCCAAGAGATAGCTTTTCTAGGTATGATATGTCTTGTCGCACGTGGCCGCCTGCAGAGCCACCCCGAAGTCGGTTCAGGACGTCTTGTCGTCACGTCGCTCGGCTGCTGTGGGCGGCTTGGTCGTGGAGGTGTGACAGCGCACACCATCGCTGCCAGTGTGGAAAACTAAAGCCCTCTCAGCCAAAAGTTCTCTGACCGCGCAGGGAGCGGGCTCACAAGGGGTCATCATGAGAGCCTACGCATGCCCGAGTGGGCGACAAGCGCGTCGTGCCCCGTCGCCTCGTTATTAATGCGGGTGGTTGGAGAGCTGATCCGCTCGAGTCAGGCTCGTGCCCAGGGCAGAGAGCTCATCGAGCCCTCCGCGCGCACACGGCGCCGAGCTCCTCAGGGACGGAAGCTGTGAGTCCCGGGCTCGAGGAGCGCGCCCCGGGCCCGAGAATGCCCCAGTAATGGGTCCCAGGACTGGGGCCCGAGACCGTGGTTTCCGAGAACCGGGGGGCTGTTAACGCCAAAATTTGGTAAGGCCCTGTATCAGATTCGGTCAAAGGAGAGATTACAGTCAACTGACGGAGAAAAGACCGGAATCGGGAAGGAGCCGTGAAGACCGTTACTTGGCAGTTATTTACTGTACCTATTAATTAGGCAGGTGTTTATCTTTAGGAAACCTGACCTCGTGTCCGGTCAGGATTAGTTAGCGTTTTTTTGTTATGGATAGGAAATCATGTATCGTGTCCTATAAGGACTCATGTAACTCGGGGTATAAATACGTATGCCCGGGGACCTTGTAAATCATCACTCGATCAATACAAAAATTCGGCGCATCGCCACCCCTTCGACGGGATCCTGCTTCTCGAGCCGGGCTGCATCGGTTAGGTCCGAACTCCTGCGAGAGGGTAAGTCTCGTCACCCCGGCTACCTATCGGCTAGGACTTCCTCGGTTAGGTCCGATATTCTAGTCGGTTTATGGTAGTCGGCTTACCACGATATATTTATTTTATCTATGGCTGCATCAGTTCAGTTTGATCTCATAGATTGATTAGGTATATCACATCACGCGTGCGTAGATCGTATCGGCTTACTGGGAGCGGTTTATCATCAGTTTGTGCTGCATCGGTTAGGTCCGACCTACTAAACTGCTAAGCGATAAACCGATCCTGCTAAGTCGATGCTTTATGCGCAGGCGTCTTATCGGGGTGTATAGCCGGTAAATTATCTTCATCACGGTCGCATCATATCTATCGGCCCATTGAGGTATCGTTATCATTGTCGGTCTGTGCTGCAACGGTTGGGTCCGATCTACTAGACTGACGATAATAGCTTTACTCTTGATGAGCCGATGGGTGTCATGCGATGGTGTTATCGGAGTGCTTAGCCGATAAGTTATCTGTTGAAGCCAACTACATTTATTCATTGTCTTATTTTATACTCGTTCTGTTCAGTAGTCGGCTGGCTCATCAATTATTTATCAATTATGTTATTGCATGCCTTATCACATATTCTTGCCTGTATTATTGTTACGATCGGCTAAGGGCTAGCCGATTGGTTTATTCTGCCGATCCAAGTGCAAGTACAAGCAGGTTCCCGGGCACGACCCCAGGCGAGGTCCCGGGCACGAGCTTAGGTAAGACCCGGGCACGGGCCCGGACAGCGGATGAAGACCCCGGGAGCAGATATAAGCAAGGGCCCGGGCACGGGCTTATTTTCACGGCAACACCAGTAACACTAAACTATGATCGGCTAGGATTTATTTAATTTATTTACTTATGCATCCTGCCTGTTTATTTTACCAAGTTTATAGCCGGTTTTTGAGTATCCCTTCGATGATCGGCTAGCGCGATACTTGTTTATTATTATGCTATTCCTCCTGCCGTCATCGGCTTTAAGCCGATGTATAAGTGCTACAGTGTGTATCGGCCATCGGCCGATGAGATGAGTCCAAGCCGGCTTCCAGCTGATTGGCTCACGAATTTAACATTCCTCTCCTTGTCAATTACAGGGTCAAATTGACTGGCACGCCTACGAACCTCAAGACTTTAGGACCTGCACTGGAGTGAAGCAAATCTCCCAGGCCTTCGCGTGTCACCCAGACGCCGGACGGCCCCCTGCGGTTTTCGGCGTCAACACGCTTTTGGCACGCCTGGTGGGACACGAAGTTTCAACCCAAATTTTCAACACGAAGTTTTGACAATCAGACCTGCAACATGGCTGGGAAAGAGATCAAGACAGACAACGTAATTCCAGTCAGCATGGAGGATTTAACAAAAGAGCAGAAATAGCAAATTGAGCAAAATATGGCCAACTTTCAGAAGCTGTGCTTAGAGTCCTTCAGTATGACACGACAAGGGCCGATTCAAAAATCCCAGTTTCCAAAGCCAGTGTTGGTTGTAGAATCGAGCCATACACAACCCGAGAGCCCACCGATTAAACCTTTGCAGGAGATGGTCAATGAGGCTGTACACCACGCGCTCATTAATCAGTCGGGGATCTTGGTAAATACATTACATAACCTCATCAAGAAGACTGTTGATGGATCGATTGCCCAAGAACCAACTCGGGGTCCTGTTTACCTCCCATCGAAGGTTGAACCAACTCAGATCGCTTACAACATCAGTAGAGATATACCAGAGCACATGTTTACACAGAACCAGGCTGGGGGGCAACAGGATATTCCTGCTGGGTACCATCGGACTGCCTACTATGGGGGATATCAGCAGAATTATCCAGGAGGCGGAGCCGATCCAGGTACTTATCAGAGGGAGTATAATAGGCAGAATCGGCAACAAACTCCACCCGTGCAATACCAACAAGACAACCTGAGGGAAGAAGATCTATCAACAAAGGTTGCTGAGATAGTAAGGGAGCAGTTCGGGATCAAGCCCAAGGAACAAACATTCATGTATCGGCATCCATATCCTGAGTGGTTCGACAGAGTTCCGTTACCGCACTGATACAGGGTCCCGGATTTTTCTAAGTTCTCAGGGCAGGACAACATGTCTACAGTGGAACATGTCAGCCGATTCCTGGCGCAATGCGGGGAGGCATCGGCTAAAGAAGCTCTGAGGGTTAGGTTTTTCCCCTTATCATTATCAGGATCGGCTTTTACATGGTTTTCCTCATTGCCACCGAATTCCGTTCGGGGGTGGGCCGATCTGGAGAAACAGTTTCACAAATATTTCTTCGCTGGAATTCATGAGTTGAGACTATCAGATTTGACATCGGTTAAGCAACGTCCAGATGAAACAGTACCGGAATACGTTCAGCGATTTCGGGACATCAGAAACCGATGTTATAGTTTAAACCTGAGCGATGGGCATTTGGCCGATCTGGCTTTTTAGGGACTCTTGGCGCCGATCAAAGAGAGGTTTTCATCTCAAGAGTTCGAATCCTTGGCGCATCTGGTGCAGAGGGTATCGGCTCATGAAAGCCGATTTCAGGAAGCGAAAAAGGGTAAAATTCAAAGACGAGTTGCCCAGGTACAAGTTTACTCATCGAGCTCAGATGATGAGGAATCTGATGCTGAAGTTGGATTGGCAGAGTGGACCAGGAACAAGAGATTAGTATCGTGCCCATGGGTCAAGGATATCGGCAAGGAGGAGCGGTATGATTTTGATATTAGTAAGGCCGATAAAATCTTTGACTTGCTATTACAAGAGAAGCAGATACAACTGCCGCCAAATCATGTGATTCCATCAGCCGAAGAACTGAAGAAGAAGAGATATTGCAAGTGGCACAACACTATATCGCATCATACTAACGAGTGCAAGGTTTTTCGGCAACAAATTCAGTCGGCTGTCGAACAGGGCAGAATCAAGTTCGAAGACAAGAAGCCGATGAAGATTGATGGGCACCCGTTTCCCGTAAACATGGTTTATGCGGGATCATCATCAAGAGATCAGGCCGATGGAGCAAGACGTCAAAAATATAAGTCAAGGATTACTTCATCGGACATGATAGAAAAATATTCAAGATACGAGGAACAGAGGGATGAGTTAGAAAGATATAATCCGCATTGGGACTGCCCGTTTTTTCGGTTCTGCTGGGATCAAGGAATGAGACTGCCGCCAGCTGAAAATTGCCCCGAGTGCAGCAGTGCAAGGAATCGGTATGATCGCCAGCAGGAGTTTTCACGGAATCGGTCGCTTGGGAAAAGAGCATCGGTTCATAGCCGATTAGGGCCGATCCATGAAGAGTTCCATGGAGAGGATGAAGAGGAAGTACGTGAGAAACAAGTCCAGAATCCTCAATGGTGCCCTAGTGGGATATTCACAAAAAATCAGAAGAGGAGGGCACAGCATTTACGACACCGAGAGCAATAGGAAGAACAGAGTCAAGATCAGGGAGAGGCCGATCATCGTCACAAGAAAACTAAACAGGTTTGGCGCGTAAAGAGAAAAGATGATGAACCTGATCAATCGGCCCCAGCAAATATGGTGTTCTTTTTACCTCGGGAGTATAGAGCACTTTCATCAGAAGAAGAAGGCGATGAGGAGATTTTTGCTCAACTGACGTTACAACCCGATCAGGCTATATTTGACAAGCCTGAGGAGTCAGAGCATCGGCACCTAAAGCAATTATACATCAAGGGCTATGTGAATGGGAAGCCGATGGCAAAGATGCTGGTTGATGGGGGAGCAGCAGTTAATCTCATGCCTCATGCCACATTCCGAAAATTGGGGAAGACTGCCGAAGATCTAATCAAGACAAATATGGTGCTAAAGGACTTCGGTGGGAATTCATCAGAAGCTAAAGGTGTATTGAACGTGGAGTTGACAGTAGGGAATAAGACATTACCCACCACGTTTTTCGTCATTGACGGGAAGGGGTCGTATAGTTTGCTTCTCGGCAGGGACTGGATTCATGCGAACTGTTGTGTGCCCTCGACAATGCATCAATGTTTGATACAATGGCAGGGAGATCAAGTCGAGGTAGTGCTAGCAGATCGGTCGACCAATATTACCATGACCGATCTACCAGTCTGGGAAGCCGACGGTGTTGACTGCCTATCCGGAAGAATATGGGAAGGAGATTACCTTAAGGTCACTAGCCAGGGGATACAGCCGATTCAGCAAGTCGGCTCTGAATTGTTACTCTGATGGGTTCTATTGAAGACTTCGAGGGGAAACTGGGGCAAGGATTTACGTCGGTTGATGATTTGGAAGAGATTGATATAGGACCGGGAGATAAGCCAAGGTCGACGTACATAAGCAAAAAGTTAAGTCCTGAACTACGAGAGGAATTGATAGCACTGTTGAAGGAGTATCGGGATTGTTTCGCCTGGGAATACCATGAGATGCCAGGATTAAGCCGATCGATTGTTGAACATCGGCTGCCTATTAAACTAGGATATCGGCCATTCAAGCAGGCTCCAAGGAGATTTAAGGCAGAATTATATGAGCCGATCAAGGCGGAGATTACAAGGTTATATGATGCCAAATTTATAAGACCATGCCAATATGCTGAGTGGGTTTCTAATATCGTCCCGGTGGAGAAGAAAAATGGAAAATTGAGGATATGTATTGATTTCCGGGATCTGAATAAAGCTACCCCCAAGGATGAATACCCAATGCCGATAGCGGATTTATTGGTGGATGCAGCCTCAGGTCACAAGATTATCAGCTTCATGGACGGCAATGCGGGATACAATCAGATTTTTATGGCTGAAGAAGATATACATAAGACTGCGTTTCGGTGTCCAGGAGCTATCGGCCTGTATGAGTGGGTAGTAATGACTTTTGGATTGAAAAGTGCCGGTGCGACTTATCAAAGAGCGATGAATTATATATTTCATGATCTCATCGGCTTATTGGTAGAGATTTATATTGATGATGTGGTGGTCAAGTCTAAAAGTGAGGAAAGCCATATAGCCAATCTACAAAAAGTGCTGGAGAGAGCCAAGAAATACGAACTAAGAATGAATCCCAATAAGTGCGCTTTTGGTGTATCGGCTGGGCAATTTTTGGGTTTTATGGTTCATGAGCGAGGGATTGAAGTTAGTTAGCGAAGCATCAGAGCCATTAAGACTACAGAGCCACCCAGCAATAAGACAGAGTTGCAATCGTTGATCGGCAAGATTAATTTTGTGAGAAGATTTATATCAAATTTATCAGGGAGAATTGAGTCTTTCACGTCGTTGTTGAAGTTGAAGGCCGATCAAGAATTTGTGTGGGGGGCAGCACAGCAGAAGGCATTTGATGAAATCAAGAATTATCTGAGTTCCCCACCTATTTTGATTCCGCCGCAGAAAGGAGTGCCGTTCAGGTTATATTTGTCGGCCGATGAGAGGTCCATCGGCTCTGTTTTGATCCAAGAATTTGAAGGCAAGGAGCGAGTTGTGTTTTATCTGAGCAGAAGGCTTCTGGATGCTGAAACGAGATATCCTACGGTGGAGAAATTATGCCTATGTTTATATTTCTCGTGTACGAAGTTAAGGCATTACATCCTATCGGCTGAGTGTACAGTAGTTTGCCAGGCCGATGTGGTCAAATATATGTTGTCGGCTCCAGTCTTGAAAGGGCAAGTTGGCAAGTGGGTTTTTGCTTTGACAGAGTTCGACTTGAGGTATGAATCGGCTAAGGCGATTAAGGGACAGGCAGTGGCCGATTTTATTGTGCAACACAGAGGGGCTCACGAAGACTATGTGGAGCCGATCCCGTGGACTTTGTTTTTCGATGGATCGGTTTTCAAGCATGGATCTGGTATTGGCTTAGTTATCGTATCGCCTCGGGGGGCAAGTTTTGAGTTTGCTTTTACAATTAAGCCTTATCGGACTAATAATCAGGCAGAGTACGAGGCGGTGCTAAAAGGACTTCAACTCTTAAAGGAGATCGGGGCCGATGTCATAGAGATAATTGGCGATTCTTTATTGGTGGTCAAACAGTTGTCTGGAGAATATGAGTGCAGGGATGATGTTTTGAGGTCGTATTATGAGGAGTGTACGGATTTGTTAAGAGATTTCAAGATAGTATCAATAGATCATATTCCCAGGGAGCAGAATTTAGAAGCCAATGATCTTGCACAGATTGCTTCAGGGTATCGGCTAAATAGGCAGATTGAGGTTGAGATAGCCGATATTGATATCTAGAACAAGGCCGATGATTGGAGACAGGAGTTAGTTGATTACTTGCAAAATCCGTTGCAATCGGTTTCCAGGAAAATTCGGTATAAAGCTACTAAATATGTGCTGCTTGATGGGGAGTTGTATTATCGGACTTTTGAGAGAGTTCTGCTTAGGTGCCTAAATTTGGAAGAAGCCAAAGTGGTTATGTGCGAGGTGCATGAAGGCGTTTGTGGGACTCATCAATCGGCTCATAAGATGAAGTGGTTGCTGAGAAGAGTAGGGTATTTTTGGCCGACAATGCTGGAGGATTGCTTTAGGTATTATAAAGGGTGTCAAGATTGTCAGAAATTTGGAAATATACAGCGAGCACCAGCATCGGCTATGAATCCTATCATCAAACCGTGGCCGTTCAGAGGTTGGGGAATTGATATGATCGGCCAGGTTTTTCCTCCATCAAGTAAAGGGCATAAGTTCATATTGGCGGCAACAGATTATTTTACCAAGTGGGTAGAGGCGGTTCCTTTGAAGAAAGTTACGTCCAAGGAAGCGATCGAGTTTGTAAAGGAGCATATTATTTATCGGTTTGGGATTCCTCAGACGATAACTACCGATCAGGGGTCTATCTTTGTGTCTGATGAGTTTCAACAATTTGCTGCCAGTATGGGAATCAAGCTACTAAATTCGTCGCCTTATTACGCTCAAGCCAATGGACAAGCAGAAGCTTCTAACAAGAGTTTGATCAAGTTGATTAAGCGGAAAATTGATGAGCAGCCACGGCGATGGCATACTACATTAGCCGATTCACTATGGGCCTATCGGATGGCATGTCATGGATCTACTCGGGTGCCGCCGTATCAGTTAGTATATGGACATGAGGCAGTTTTACCATGGGAGACTAACATCGGCTCTAGGAGAATTTCTTTGCAGAATCAGTTGACAGCCGATGATTATTATAACTTAATGACAGATGAACTTGAAGATTTAGCTCAGAATCGGTTGAGGGCGTTGGAAAGGATCAAGGAAAATAAGGCTAAGGCAGCTCGGCATTACAACAAAAAGGTGGTGAATAAGTCGTTTGCCGAGGGGGATCTTGTGTGGAAGTTGATTTTGCCGATCGGGTCCAAAGATAATAAGTTTGGAAAATGGTCACCTAATTGGGAAGGGCCCTATCGGATTAGTCGTTGTGTGCCTGGTAATGCTTATGTGTTAGAAGGTCTTGATGGGATAGGGTTTGCTAAAGCACTTAACGGAAAATATCTCAAGTATTACTACCCTAGCGTGTGGATTGATTCTTAAATCGGTTAAGTATAGCCGATTTCTAAAATAGTCCGAAAAGCCGATGTTTTGCATCGCCTAAAGACAGCCGATATCAATTGGTATCGCCTTTAGATCAAATAAACAAAAATAATACTAAGGGGCAATGGAAGGAAACAGGCGGCAGAGCCGATCAAGTTATGTTACAGCACAGCCAGCGCATTTCAGGAAGCCATCAATTGTTAAGTTACAAGAATTTTCAAATAGTTTCGATTGCACGCAGACGGATTTGATCAATTTCATTAATGGCACGGATGTCGTCATCATCGGAGCCTGGGATGGTCTTCAAGTTCTTGCGCCGATGGATGACTTGACGCACCGTCGCTGCAACCTTAGCCTCTTGGTCTTGGATGGCTTGTGGCAAGCCGATAAGCTGGGATTCTGTGGCTTCAAGATCCTTGCGAACTTTTTGAAGTTCTACCAGCAAGTCGGCTTCCTTCTTCTTCAATTGATCTAGCTTGGATTGGAGCTCTTGGGGAACAGCTGCCATGTCATCAAGTTTCTTCTTGTCTATCTGGGCTGATAGCCGATCGGTTTGGATATCTTGGGTGATCTTCTGTTGGTCAGCACGATCGGCTATGCGCTGTCTAAGCTTGATGAGCTTAAATCTGTGAGACTCCAGATATGCTGCAGGGGTTAGCGCGTCAACGAGTTCTTCGGGCAGATGATATTCGATTTCTGCAAGTCTTGCCCGGATAGGCCCGCAATCTTCCACCAACACATCGATTGGGTTGTCCAGCCGATTGTTAATGCCTGTTAAATAATCGCGCACATCGGCTGGGAACGACGGTTTGGTTGCTGCGCTGGTGGCTGGTTCGTCTTCTGCCTCCAGATACTTGCCGATGTCGAAGGAGAACAAATCGGCTAAGGACTGCAAAATTGGCATCGGTGAAGGAATTAGTAGAAAGTTAAGAGCAGAATGCAGGCATAAAGAGGTTACCTGAGGAAGGGCATCGGCAGCTTGGGTGACATCGGCTTCAGGGAGATGAATAGGTGGTTCTTCGGAGGGGCCGATGTCAGCCGATGGAATTGCAGCAGTCTCGTCGACAGTTGGAAGACTTGGCACCAAGAGTGGAGCAGCCGGAGAAGCCATCAGCTCAGTGCTTGGAGGGATGTCGGAAAAGGGTTGAGGTTCTGGAGCCGATGACTCAAGCTGGGAATAAAACTGGTAAGATAAGTGGAAAGCGGGTAATAATATTGAGACTTGACACGTACCTGAGGAGATGAGGGAGCCGATGTTGTTTGAGGAGAAGATGGCGTCGGGATAACAACATCGGCATCGGTTTTCTGCTTCTTCGAGGAGGGGCGATGTGCTAACTTCTTCCGTTTTTGTCCCATCGGCCGAGGCGCCTTGAGGAGAGCCGATGGAGTCGGAGCGTCGCGCCCCAGGTTTGGAGTGGCCGATGGAGGTTGATACAGAATCGGCCGACCGCTATTGCTTCTTGTTGGGGGCTCGACGCTGGCAGCCTGCAAAATTAGAGATAAGAGTTGGTTGGAGAAGGCGATTAAGGCTTGCAGGTGTTACCTCTTCATCGGATTCGATGTACTCGATATCAAGACGGGAGCAGTAACAGGTGGGCGCTAAGCTGAACAAGTGTTTCTTCCATTCTGACCACCATCGGACGAAAAGCTTGGTGTTGGCAGTGCAGATGTACACCTCGGTGGCAGCGCCTAGAAGAAGGGGATCTGTCAAAGTCCGCAGCCGATCATATTCCAGGGCGCTGCTGACCGTGCCTCGGGCTTGAAGCTTGTCGATGAAGAAAAGGCCGATCGGAAGCTGACCAAGGCCAAACTGGCGGGAGCTGACCGATGGGTGGTAAAACTCGTAAGAAGGCTGTGATAGGCCCAGAGAAAAGCTAGTTGGCAGTAGACGAGGGGAGATAGCCGATAGGAATATGGCCTTGGACTCATCATCATCCAGAGCTTTGAGTGGATCAAAGTTAGGAGGCATCTCGAATGATGGTGCGTCATTATATGCAAACCAGAGAGTGGCCTCCCTGGTGAAGCCATAGTAAAACCCCTTAAACCACTGATTAAGTTCAGCGGGGGTTATCTTGCCGCCAGAGAGAGTCGATGCAGCTTCACCCATGGAAACGCATCGGCAGAAAACCGGATCTTGGTCTTCTGTGTAATCGGCCGGAAAAGATTGATCGAAGAGAGAAGTTCCAGGAACAGCCTTGGAGGTGTAGATATTGAGCCAGAGCTGAACAAACCACCAAGGACCCCCTATGTGGCCGACGGGCTGGCCGGCCGATAACTTAGTTGCCACTTGATGAAGCAGGTGGTAGGTGGCACCAAGGAGGAATTGCCCCAAGGGGATCTGTTTCCGATCAACCAAGCATTCTGCCAAACATTGCATGTTGACCGTCAGACCAAGGGTTGCACCACCAAAAACAAACCGCTCCAGCCATAAGTTCAGGAAAGCGACGTGTTCCCTGTCATCAACCGATCCAGTTCCTTTATTGTGAAGGGATATGTACCTGGACCAGCCGCCAATATTCTTCGATTGGAGCCGATGAGTAGGTTTGAAGCGAAGCTTGAAGGGGTCGATGTAGTTTGTTGTGTCAAGACATGTGAGCATGGTCACATCCAATAGGGTGAGAGTCATCGGCCCGTGCCCGAACAGGAAGGCATTGAGGGCATCGGACCAGAAATATGAGGCCGATGCGAGCAGAGATTCGTTTCTTTCCATATCGGCCAGGGAGAGATTGATGCAATGGCCAATATGAGATTCTTCCCAGTAGGTTCTCTTCGCAGCCGACACCCTGATGTACCAGTCTCTCCACCCAGGCAGTTTGCTTGGCCACGATCTGAAACTGTTGGTCCAGTCGCCGACTCGCATGGCCGAGTTCTTGAAAGGGATACGCTGGGTCTCGGCGCATATGAAATCGGTGGGGTCTTCGCTACCCATGGGGCCATGATAGAAAAAGCCGGGGTAATCGGCGGCCGGAATCAAGATCTGGGCTCTAAGATGCTACAGTAAACAAGAACACGACGAAGAACAGGTGAAGAACATAGCAGATCGGATTCGTATGGGCTGTAGGTCGGAAAAAGATAATCGGGCAGAAAGATTACCTCAGGAACTGCAGACGCCGATGCCATCGCGGGAGTGGGAGAAGATGCAGGGATCGATGGCCAAAGAAGAAGGTTGCGACGACTCGTCTGGATTCGCTAGAGCTTGGTGAAGATTTGGAAGATGAAGCGGTGGTGCTCTGGTGATGTGAAAGCATAAAAAAGGCAAGGAGACGAAGCGTTTTTATAGGGATGTGACAACCGAGCGGGAATCGAGGCCGTTGGCACTGTTTCAAATATTTATGGCAAGTGAGCTATTTTGGGCCGTCTTGGTATGGAAGAAATCTGGAGGCCCAAAAATGAAAGAATTTCGAAGTCCTATAGAAGAACTCCGAAATTGAGGGGCATGTGTTAACGCCAAAATTTGGTAAGGCCCTGTATCAGATTCGGTCAAAGGAGAGATTACAGTCAACTGACGGAGAAAAGACCGGAATCGGGAAGGAGCCGTGAAGACCGTTACTTGGCAGTTATTTACTATACCTATTAATTAGGCAGGTGTTTATCTTTAGGAAACCTGACCTCGTGTCCGGTCAGGATTAGTTAGCATTTTTTTTGTTATGGATAGGAAATCATGTATCGTGTCCTATAAGGACTCATGTAACTCGGGGTATAAATACGTATGCCCGGGGACATTGTAAATCATCACTCGATCAATACAAACTTCGGCGCATCGCCACCCCTTCGACGGGATCCTGCTTCTCGAGCCGGGCTGCATCGGTTAGGTCCGAACTCCTGCGAGAGGGTAAGTCTCGTCACCCCGGCTACCTATCGGCTAGGACTTCCTCGGTTAGGTCCGATATTCTAGTCGGTTTATGGTAGTCGGCTTACCACGATATATTTACTTTGTCTATGGCTGCATCAGTTCAGTTTGATCTCATAGATTGATTAGGTATATCACATCACGTGTGCGTAGATCGTATCGGCTTACTGGGAGCGGCTTGTCATCAGTTTGTGCTGCATCGGTTAGGTCCGACCTACTAAACTGCTAGCGATAAACCGATCCTGCTAAGTCGATGCTTTATGCGCAGGCGTCTTATCGGGGTGTATAGCCGGTAAGTTATCTTCATCACGATCGTATCAGATCTATCGGCCTATCGAGGTATCGCTATCATCATCAGTCTGTGCTGCAACGGTTGGGTCCGATCTACTAGACTGATGATAATAGCTTTACTCTTGATGAGCCGATGGATGTTATGCGATGTTGTTATCGGAGTGCTTAGCCGATAAGTTATCTATTGAAGCCGACTACATTTATTCATTGTCTTATTTTATAATCGTTCTGTTCGATAGTCGGCTGGTTCAATCGTCTATCATTTATGTTATTGCATGCCTTATCACATATTCTTGCCTATATTATTGTTACGATCGGCTAAGGGCTAGCCGATTGGTTTATTCTACCGATCCAAGTGCAAGTACAAGCAGGTTCCCGGGCACGACCCCAGACGAGGTCCCGGGCACGAGCTTAGGTAAGGACCCGGGTATGAGCCCGGACAGCGGACGAAGACCCCGGGAGCCGATAGGAGCAAGGGCCCGGGCACGGGCACATTTTCACGACAATATCAGTAACACGAAACTATGATCGGCTAGAGTTTATTTGATTCATTTACTTAAGCATTCCACCTGTTTATTTTTACCAAGTTTATAGCCGGTTTTTGAGTATCCCTTCGATGATCGGCTAGCGCGATACTTGTTTATTATTATGCTATTGCTCCTGCCATCATCGGCTTTAAGCCGATGTATAAGTGCTACAGTGTGTATCGGCCATCGGCCGATGAGATGAGTCCAAGCCGGCTTCCAGCCGATTGGCTCACGAATTTAACATTCCTCTCCTTGTCAATTACAGGGTCAAATTGACTGGCACGCCTACGAACCTCAAGACTTTAGGACCTGCACTGGAGTGAAGCAAATCTCCCAGGCCTTCGCATGTCACCCAGACGCCGGACGGCCCCCTGCGGTTTTCGGCGTCAACAGGGACGAGACCTAGGGCCCGGGAATGTCCAGTAATGTGCCCCGGGAACGCGCCCCGGGGCCGAAGCTGTGGGTCCCCGGCCCGGGGGTCAAGACCCGGGACCGGGAATGCCCTAGTAATGTGCCCTGGGAACGTGTCTCGAGACCGAGCCAGTGGGTCCCGAGCCCGGGGCCCAAGACCATGGTTTCCGGGAACCGGGAGGCGAGACCCGGGGCCCGGGAATGTCTAGTAATGTGCCCCGGGAACGCGCCCCGGGGCCGAAGCTGTGGGTCCCCGGCCCGGGGGGCGAGACCCGGGACCGGGAATGCCCCGGTAATGTGCCCCGGGAACGCGTCCCGAGACCGAGCCAGTGGGTCCCGGGCCCGGGAGAGTCCCAGTAATATGTCCGGGGACGCGCCCCGGGACCGAGGCTGTGGGCCTCGGGACCGGGGGGCGAGACCCGGGGATGGTGCGCCCGGGCCCGGGCAGTGCCCGAGCCCTAGGCACTTAGCGGAAAAATGGCCGTAGCCGGCCGTCACTTGTGCAGAATGTGGGCCCCGGAGGAGCTGACGTGGCCGAAGTCCATGCGTCCCCGGGGTATGTGGGCCCCCAGTCCCGTTTCGCCGACAACATGTATTCAGGTATCTGTATTATCCACTAGGTATTGAGGATATATCCTTATAATGGTCATAAGCTGGTCTTCATTAAAATTGGGGATGCAGGTATTTCTCAAATACACCTGACCATATATTGGATTAAGATTCATAAAGTGGTACTCAGCCTACATGCTTGGCCAACAATTGCTATGAGCAAATATTTTTCTAGCCGACATGACGCTGAAGAGTCTAACTTCTGAGTAGTATACTACTTGGGAAAGACTATAAACATTTTTCCAGCTCACCTGAAGCTGAAGAGTCTAATTTTCGAGTGACATACTACTCGGGAAAGACTATAAAATATTTCCTGCTGATATGATGCTGAAGAGTCTTATATACCAGTAGTATACTACTCGGGAAAGACTTTAAGGTTAAAGATCTTTGACTTTATGTTTAATTGTTTCACAATTAAGCACAAAGTCGGGGGCTACACCTAATAGGTACGCCTATTCGGTGTACACTATTCATACTTTTATATGGAGCCCTTCATAGCCTCACTGCCAGCTGACATAAAGCAGAACTCGGGAAGAAGAAGCACTCGGACAAATAGTACTCGGGAGCAATGCACTCGGGCAATCTTCACCGTGGAGGATGAGCACTCGGCATCAGCTGTGACTCAACTATGAAGGTCTCAGGGGCTGCTGTGGAGGCCATGGGCCCTGGGTACCTCATGACAAGCATATGGGCTAGTCGGGCAGAGAATGGGCCTAGCCTTGTAATTAAAGATATGATAGAGCCCGATAGATTTAGCCTTGTACGACAAGGAATATACAGTCCTAATCGGGTGGGTTATATCTCTAAGAGGAGATCACTTGGCTGTAGTCCGGCTGGGACTCCTATTTTGTACCCCTGTCTCCTAGTATATAAGGAGAGACAGGGCGCCCCCTGAGGGCATACATAGATTCATCAGAATCATACATCCTCAAAGTAATACACCACAACTAGACGTAGGGTATTACCTCACATCGAGGGTATGAACCAGTATAAACTCCCTGTGTTCCTTTGCAGTCCACCGAGTTTCGATCCGACGAGTAGCCCTATATTCATATTGCCGGTGTAAAACATCGACAAGAGCCGTGGTCGTGCACGGCTCGAGAGCGAGGCGCGGCCACGCGTCCCCGGGGTCAAACAGCTGGCAGGCATGGGTCGAGGAAGAAGACGGCCTGGTGATGCCGTGCGGCTGACGAGCGGGCCCAGGATGACGGCGAGCGGGCTGAGAGGCGAATGCGTGTGCGGGAGATCGACGGCATACACGGCTCGGGCTGAGAGGTGAATCCGTGTAAATGATTGCAAAAGTACTCAAGTAGCATAAATCCTGATCCGTGAAACTTTGCTCCATGAAAGACGAACTCAAGTCACCCAAAACGCGTGTCTGGGAAAGAGCCATGAGCCAACTCCCGACGCTAGGGGGCTATGACTAGTCGGACAGAGTGCTTAAACATAAGGGGTAAACATAAGGGGTCAACTACTCGGGGAAATTAATGTCAATAAGAGGAGGAACATGAATTTACATATATTGTAAAATACATTTTATTCGGATGATTGTTTTTATCATCAGATGCTACTCATCCGATGTCTTTATATTGCAGGCCCAGCTCCGGATACGCGTGACAGGAACTCAGGGCTACGAGCCTATCTCCTACGCTCGGGGGCTGGACAAGTCTGCCAAAATACACTCGGGATGCTCCATGAGGGCTACTGACCGAGTACTTGCACCAGTCGGGACGTCATCTTCCCCGGCTACGCTCCATGCGAGTTAATAATCGACCTCCGGCGCCAGTTGGGGCTGTGTACTACTCGGCTAAGTAGGGTACGCCCCATGAGGGTCGCCAGCCGAATCCTATGCTAATGCTAGGTTCGGGTACCTTATTTGGTCACGGCTCTGTCAGGTTGGGTACGCCCCATGAGGGTCGCTAGCCGAATCCTATGCTAATGCAAGGTTCGGGTGCCTAGCTTGGCTATAACTCTGTTGGATAGGGTACGCCCCATGAGGGTCGCCAGCCGAACCCTCTGCTAATGCAAGGTTCGGGTACCTTGTTCGGCTTTACCCAAGTCAGAGAAGACTTATATCGTCAAAGTGCATTCGGAGTTCTCATGCACTGCGTCACACCTGAGGAGGGCAAGCAGATCCTGCAATATACCCACTCAGGCTTATGTGGCAACCAGTTTGCATCCAGAACGTAAGTCGGAAAGGTTTGCGAATAAGGATTTCTCTGGCTGATTGCGGTTACCAACACCAAAAAACTCATCCTGACACGCGATGGATGATACTTCTCTAGAGCTACGCTAGATAGGTCGGCTCAGGCCGGCTTATTTGGTAGCAGCCACCAAGATATGAGTTCCTACAGTAGCATGCTCCATGTGGGCCGCCCGCAGGCTGAGTTAAAATTATAGCGCTGGTGCTACCAACAGGAGCCGATGAGGTAAACAGATATGCTTCATGAGAGTCTTATTGCTAAACATATATGTTTGGGTATCTGTTTTATCCACCAGGTCTCGAGGATATATCCTTACAAGGATCACAAGCTGGTCTTCATTAAAATTAGGGATGCAGGTATCTTTCTCGGGTACACCTGACCACGCCATGGATTTATTTTCATAAAGTGGTACTCGGCCTACATGCGTAGCCATCAATTGCCATGAGCAACATTATTCCCACTAACATGATGTGGAAGAGTCTAACTTTCGAGTAGTGCACTACTCGGGAGAGACTATAAAATTCTCATTCCCGCTGACATAACGCGGATGAGTCTAACCTTCGAGTAGTGCACTACTCGGGAAAGACTATAAAATTCTCATTCCCGCTGACATGATGCGGAGGATTCTAACTTTCGAGTAGCATACTACTCGGGAAAGACTATAAACATTCTTCCAGCTGACGAGCTGAAGAGTCTAACTTCCGAATGGGACGCCACTCGGGAAAGACTATAAACACCTTTTCCAGCTGACATGAAGCTGACGAGTCTAATTTTCGAGTAATATATTACTAGGGAAAGACTATAAATAATCATCCCGGCTGACATGATGCCGACGAGTCTGATTTTCGAGTAGCATCCTACTCGGCAAGACTATAGACACACATTCCGACTGACATGAAGTCGAAGAGTCCTACATACGAGTAGTTCCCTGCTCGGCAAGACTATAAATCATATTCCGGTTGACATGATACCGAAGAGTCTCATATACCAGTAGTCTACTACTTGGGAAAGACTACAAGGTTAAAGATCTTTGACTTCATGTTTAATTGTTTTCACAATTAAGCACAAAGTCGGGGGCTACACCTAATAGGTGCGCCTATTCGGCGCACACTATTCCTACATCTACATGGAGCCCTTCATAGCCTCGCTACCAGCTGACATGAAGCAGGACCCGGGAGAAGCAGCACTCAGACAAAGAGCACTCGGGAGCAATGCACTCGGGAAGACTTCACCGTGGAGGATGAGCACTTGGCATTAGCTGTGACTCAACTATGAAGGTCTCGGGGGCTACTGTGGGTGCCATGGGCCCCGGGTACCTCATGACAAGCATATGGGCCACTCGGATAGAGGATGGGCCTAGCCTTGTAATTAGAGATATAGCTAGATTCGGTAGACTTCGCCTTGTATAGAAAGGAATATACAGTCCTAGTCGGGTGCGTTATATCTCTAAGGGGAGATCTCCTAGTCGTAATCCGATGGGGACTCCTACCTTGTAACCCTGTCCCCCAGTATATAAGGGGAGGCAGGGCGCCTCATGAGGGCAGAAGAGCACTCATAAGCTCATGGCCATATGGTTCATCAGAATCGCCACCATAATTCCTCAAAGGAATACATATAAACTGGACGTAGGGTATTACCTCGCATTGAGGGCCTGAACCAGTATAAAAATCTCCTTGTGTTCCTTTGCAATCCACCGAGTTTCCATCCGCCGAGTAGCCCCATATATTTATTGCCGGTGTAAAACATCGACAGCAGCAAACCCTTATCCAAAAATCCCTTCCACCAATATATGTTTATATATTTATATATATATATATATATATATATATATATATATAAATATATATATAAATATATATATATATATATATATATATATATATATATATATATATATATAAACATATATACAAGTATCGATCCTCCACCTCTGTTCCTCTAAAATTCCTTGGATAATTTTTCCCTTGAACTGTCCACAAAAATCCCTGCAAGCACAGGCAAATTCAAATTTTAAAACTTGAATTTGAATTTGAATCATTTCTGTCCTTTAAATCCCTCTCAAATAATCCTTGGAATCTAAAATATCACATCTTCCCAAAAAAAATCAAACTATTCCTTGAGTTCCTCTGACTTAGAGCCATTGATTTTGCTGAGTTCGAATACTAAGTTTGAACTCAAATAGCAATTCAAATACTCCAAAATTCCTCCAAACAAACCTCTGGAGAAAAAGAGAAAAGCTATTGTTTCTCCTAGGCCGCATCCTCTCTCTCTCGGCCCAGCTCGCCCCCACCCCGAACCCCCTAAGGCTTGCACCCCCTGCCGGATGCTTGCCACCTGCCCTGAGCGCCGCGGATAGCCGCTTGTTTTCTCTCTCTCACTCGCCCCTGCTTAGCGTGCGCCCACCGCCACTCGATGCTCGCCACGTGGCCCGTGTGCCGCTCGCCCACCGTCCGATCCCACATAACGGACGTGCACGCACCGCGCCGTCTGGATCGCCGCCACGCGTCCCTGAGCGCCGCTCGCCCATTCGATGCCCACTCGCCCGCACGAGATCACCCTGCGTCGCTCAATCCATGCTGCGTATCCCCCACTCCCGTCCAGCCATCGATCCTCTCTCAACAGTATCGTCTTCTTCCTCCCGTCGCCGCTCCTCTTTCTCCGTTCACACCTGCGACCTGCTCAGTCAAAAGCCGAGGCGTCGACCTCCCCTTTTCTCTTCATCCGCCGGCGTCACCCTAGCCCCTCCTTGGCCCAACCAGCGCATGCCGCTAGCCGCCAACGCTGGGACGTGGAGCTAGCTGAGCATCGCCCCCTTCCGCTCTCTCTCTCTCTCTCTCTCTCTCTCTCTCTCTTGCCTCTACCGCTCGGTCAAGAACCACAGAGCCGACGCCATCATTGTCCTCTTGGGCGCCGCTCCCCACGTGCGGATTTCAAAAACCACCACCCGATTGACCATCTCCGTCCCCTTCCAAATCGTCGCCATAGAATCAAATTCATCCTGAGAAAAATCCCGTGCCACGGCGCAGATCTCTCACACCTCCATGATTGGGCTCCATTATTGGAGGCCCTCCCCAACCGACCTAGCTTCCCAGCTCCCCCCCTTGCCTATAAAATCCCCCAAGACCCCTATCCATTCCCCCTCTGGCTCAACCCCTGGGACACATCTGTCTTGCTGCCTCATGGAGCTTGCCCACCGACGCCATCCCGGCTGCCTCGAGCACCCATTCATCGAGCCAAGCCAGCGCCGTGGACATCGCACCCCGATGGTGGTACCGAACCCCATCTCTCCCTGCCCGGCTTGTCCCTCCACCATTGCCAACTCTGTCCTGGGGCGCCACCACCGACGCCGATTTCTCCTCAATGAGCCTCGATTAGACCATTCCTTGCCCCGTAAAAACAATGTGAACGGGAGAGCACCGTCTACCGATTTGGATCTCAGTCTTTATTTCCTCGGCTCGCCCCTCGTTGCCGCCATGGATGCCACACCATCCTCTCCCCTCCCATCTTCGGTTTCTCGTCGCTGGCTACCGTCGCATGGTTTCCTGCAGATCTGAGCCGCTCAAATGTTTCACTTTGACCTCTGCTCCCCACTGGCGCCGCCGCTCGCCGTCATTCACCGTCGTTTGCCGTTTTGTTTTTGCACGCCGACCGCCGTTCGATCCCGTCTCCTTTCCTCGCTCCTGTGACCGTCGGAGACAATGGCCACGTGGGCGCCAGCTCGACCCCGCCCTGTCCCACGCGTGCCGACTCGGCGCCTCACCCTCCCATCCATGCGCCCGGGCCACCTCCCCACAGACGCCAACATGTGGGCCCAATCACTTTAATCCACCGCGGACCGAGCCTGTGCACCCATCCTTTTCCTCCTCCCCTCGTACCCATCTGGACTCGGTCCATGCACCCTGCCTCACCGACACGTGGGCCTCATCTTTTCCGTCCACCGCGAGCCACACCCAGGGGGTGCTGAGTTCTCTACCGCCCGGGTCCAGTGGCTAGTGAGCCATCCCTTCCTTCCCTTGAGTCACTGACATGTGGACCTCTGCTTTGATCTCCTCGGCCCACAGCCCATCCAACCAGCACTCCTCTCTGTTCCCACTGACCTGCGGGCCAGATCTGACAGTGGACCCCGACTATCATTGACTCTAGACATACTCCAGCGAATAATCTCCCCTGAAAATTGCAATAAATCATTTCTAGTGATCCAGAAATTCAATTTAACTTCAGAAATTCATATCTTTTAATCCGTTGATCCAATTGACTCCGTTCCAACTCCAGTAATTTTCTAAAATTGAGATCTATCGGATGGAAACATTAGTAGTACTAAATAGCGCCTTTTTCTTGGTCTTTGTGTTGATTTTAATTATTTGCACATAGTAATCGGTCGTCAGAAATTCGTTTCGGAGCGGATTTCGCCGAGATTTCTCGAAGACTCGTGAAGACCTAGAGCAAGGCAAGTCACCTTTCATCAATCGAGCCCATATGTGAACTTAATTATTTTGTTTGCAAAATTGCATCGAAAAGCTTGCACTGATCTGTTCGGTCCCATCTGCGAATCGGACCGGTGGACCTACCCAACCCTGCTGCATTAAAATCCTTCCTTGATGATTGCAATACCCTATTCCCTTGTAACCACCACTGCCGTGCCTCGGTATGTGTGCACTCTTGTGCGTGTGCCGACGGTCGCCCTTCAAACTTAAAATTGAGAAACTTCTTGGGTAAAACTTGGTTTTACAAAACGTTTGGAAAACCTGACACCTGGGTCGGTGCCGTGTGAAAGAAAAATGAGTTTCAAAAATGGAGATTTGTGACACAAGGCCAGTTCGGTGTGTGTGATGCCTGTGTGGTCGCCTTAAGGACCAATTCCTTCATAATTTCATCCGAACATATAATAGTACAATCACATGGATGAAATGGGAAGCCCCTAGCTGAGTAACTAGCCTTCCAAGGATGCCTTGTATGTCATTGGACTGTGAATCACGCAGGAGGGCGTCGAGGATGCCTCCTGGGTTCCTGGCATAGTATGGTCTCGGACCTACCCTGTTGTTGGTCTCGGACCCCTCCAGTTGGCATAGGGTAACCTGAGAGGGCTCGGGAAATGCCTTGTCACGAAAACCTCTACGTCACCAAATCGTACCCAATCAGTGTGAGCTAGTGACTAGAGTAAGTCATGTTGTGTGGGTAAAGTGTACCCCCTCTGCAGAGGTTTAAACTGTTTGAACAGTCGTGCCTACAGTCATGGACGGTTGTGAGGTGATTCCTTAGCGTAGCTTTGTTTTACCCTGTTTGCAAAATGTGTGTGTGGTTTGGGAATTGTGAGAAGGATGTGCCGTCGAGGACATGGGACGTCCGATGATGCCGGCTTGGCTATCGAGGACAGTAGGACCCGAGAAGTTTGGAGAAAATGTTTTGGTTTGGGAAGCCGATTGATGTTAACTCTGAGATTGTGAAAATCGAAGAATCTAAAGATTGATACATTTTCACTCCGATCGGGCGAGACTCCACCTCGCCTTGATTGTTGAGAAGCACACACTTAGCAAATTCTAAAAGAATTTAAATAAAATGGATTTACAAAATATCCAGCCACTCTTTGAAGCCTGCAACAAACACCTAAGTTTCCTTGGCTTGCTAGAGTACGTAAGTACTCACCCTTGCTCTCTCTATATATATATATAGTTCTCCGCTAGGAGCTGGAGCTGGAGCTAGTGTTGTAGTGAAGCGAAGATTAGGGTTTCGTCCTAGTTTCTAGCCGTTGCTTGTGTGTTGGGACTTAGTCCGCTGTTCCGTTGCTGTCGCTGCCTGTGTACTGTTCATTGCTGTCTCTAGCTTGCTCCGAAACTGCAACGTAAGTTAAGATATATGTTTATGTATTTAATTAAGGTTCGCGATGATACATATATGATTTTCGTGGATACCAGCGCTGCGTCCTGGGACTGGTATAGGTATCGTTGTTCCGCGGGAAGGCAGTACGCGTTGTTTTCCTGCGGCACGCCTTATTTGGTGCCATTGTACGGTGGTACTAGATCGGGATGTGACACCTCTCTCCACGCAGCGCTCTCTTACCATCTCACCATCATGCGCTTGTTGTCTAGATACAAGATGATATTCTTTTGACTTTACATCTTTAAAACTTGTCATATTTATTTGATATTCTAAACAACTTTAAATAGAAATGTCATCAACTACAAAATTGTAGATCTTGTCGAGCTCTACAACTTTTATATAGAGCACGTCTCCATCGGAGGTCATTTGGAACATAGATCTGAGATTTTGTAAAACTAGATCTAAGATTTTGTAATGAATATTTGGACACCTAAACGATCTCAAATGAAAATATTGTCAACTACAAAGTTGTAGATCTCGTCATGCTCTACAATTTTGATATAAAGTTTGTCTTCATCCAGCTTCATATAAAAAAGTTAGGTATATATATTTATTTTTTCTAAAATTGATTTATAGAGGTGGGCTACTTAAGCGTCTGCCTGTAAAAATCAATTTTTATAGGCAAATGGCTTAAACGCCCACCTATAAAAATCGATTTCTACAGATGGACGCTTAAGTGGCCCGTCTATGTAAATGGACTATTTACTTAGGCGGGCCACTTAAGCACCCATCTGTGAAAAACATGCATTTCTACAGGCGAGCCTCTTCACCACCCGCCTATGTAAATAGCTCTATTTATACATGAGGGCCTATTAAGTCGCTCGCTTGTGAAAATGAGTTTTCACAGGCAGGCGATGTGGTGGGCCCCGCCTGGCTTTTTCACAGAGTAGTCCCTTATGGGCTGCCTGTGAAGATCTAGAGGGGCATCAGTGAAATCATTTTTGTACTAGTGGAAGCCACAACTGGAATATAGAGTTACCATTAATTATGGCAATTATACTTTCCTTATTTTAGCATTAGTAGTCGAAATACATTGAGCTATACGACAAGCATTGTAGATTGACATGTTCTTGCAATACAAACAAGAGAACATTGCAAGAACGAGATAAATGCAATGTAAATATTGTGAAAATGCGGAATTAAACACAAGAGGAATAGTTGAGATTGAAAATGTAGATATAATCAACCTGGTTGTCAAACATACAAACTATTGAGAGATGCTATTGTGTTTGACAACTCCGACTAAGCGATCAAGAACTAAAGGCAAGATTAATAGCACATGAAAAAATTTAACTAAACGAAACACAACTTAGGAAGGAATATGGAAAAAAAAATGGCATGCTCTTACTTCATGGAACTAACCTACTACAAGACCCGAGTCCCACGTTTAACTCGGTCTCAGCACAATAACAGCTTATTTCGACGATTCCACGCACATGTTTTATCCACACATACATTCTATGGAAATAAAAAAATATAGTCACACAATTACATATCATATAAGGCCTTGTATTCAACAGAAAAACCGAGCTTAGTAAGTTATGGGCACGAATTTGTGATGGTAGAAATTGAAGGTTGTGTGTATGAACCTCATAGCATGCCAATTGAAATGGCCTTGTATGCAGCTTTTGACGGATGGTATCCGTCCCATGATGCATACTTTTTTGGGTCGTCGCATACCTTGTATTCACTATATCCACAACTTACATTTGCAAATACACCATAAGGTCCTCATCCACCACAACAAGCATCCAAAGGATTCTTAATTCCTGAAACACAATTAGGGAATTGTTATACAAGCTATCAACAAGAAAAAAAAGTGTTGTTTATCAATGTAGAAAGTAGCATGGGGGTGCATGCCATGACGCGATGAAAATAAACTACCCAACATTGTAATCAATTTGTGACTAAGATACAAGCATAGATAAATATTTGCTTTGGTTTGAGAAGCGTTGAGGAAGTCAAATTTAAGAGGCATCATAAAATGTATTTTCTTGTAAGCTAGAAACTAAAACTAATGGTATTGAGATTGCAAAAGAAGTCATAGTACAAATAGTGATGGAGCAACTGAACTCACCAAATTGTTTGGGGGAAAGGAAAATTTCCGTAATAGCTCCATAGTAATCAGCATAACTGATGGCCACGTCAGAATGAAGTTTGCGCAGCTTTTCAATTCATCTAAAAGAAGTTTGTTATGGTATTGTGAAAACACCTGAGGCAACCTGTCTCTGGCTCATAGTCTTTTTGCTTATCAACTCTTGAATATCATGAGGTACTTTGGAAGACATCCAATTGGAAGGTTACCGGGAACAACTAACGGCTTGGCTCCAAGCCTAATATATTTGTTGAGTGCATGTTTTTACTTCTAATTTATTAGTTACATTTTTCAAGAACTTGATCAATAACTAACAACTTATACATATGTTTTTTTTCTATGAAACAAGGAGTCTTCCAATATTAACCTAAAAAAATACTTTGATGTTTATAATTGCGAATAAGAAAAAAAATTATATATATATATATATATATATATATATATATATATATATATATATATATATATATATATATATATATATATATATATATATAAAAGCATAATAATGCATCAAGATTAATATAGCCAGAGAATGGAAGCAAAGAAAATAGAAAGTTGTTGTTGAGACAAAGTGCGCTCGACTCAACCTGCCATCTCATAATACGAATGTTGGCTGCATTACCGGGCGGCCAGTGCGTCCACGTGGCTCGGCCTGGGGCTAGGGTTGGCTCAGCCTGGAGCTAGGGTATACGATGCGCACCAGCCGTCCGATGTAGGTACTGTTATATAAGCCGTTGGATCAGCAGAAGACAGCAAAAACGACTTGACTCTTCCCGGGTGTGAAGAAGCCACGCATATATCGCACTATCGTCTCAGTCAAGCGCCGCCGACAGTTCGTTTTCACCATCACAATCGCATTCGACTCTTCCAGTGCTAGTACTCGCCGTCCTAACATCCACAAACGGCAATCCAACAGTCCAGCGCCGCCCCTCGCCGTCCATCGCTGTCCTCATCATCCATCGTCGACAGCGCCGCCCCGCCTCCTCCTCCGCCGCCATCCACACGCTCGGGCTACTCGGATCGCCCACTCCCCCATCCCCACCACTCTGCTCCCCACCATCACCCTAGGGGTCAACACGCACCCACCTCCAAATCTGAGTAAAACCCCATCTCCAATCTAAGGTATCACCGCAGCAACACCCCTATCCACTCCAATCCACCTAAATCAGGTATTTTTTATATTTGGTACTTTCAGCGATCTGAAGCATATAGTTTTTATTTTATTTCACTTGATAGCAAATAGTCCATATCATACATGTAATCTCCATTGTTAAATATAGTGTTTCTTTATTAGAAAAATCTTGGATATGTATTGTTAGTAGAATACTGTAGTGTATGTCAAATCGATCCTTTTGGATCTTTTTTGCCGTGGAACCTAGATCACAAGGTTAACTATGGTGAATTACGAAAGCTAGCTGAATTTTAGACCTAGGAATGGCTCATTCGCTGATGATGCTCATTGCAACATTGTACTGCAATGTCCTACTGAAGCTGATGTTGTTTCTTGAGATATAGTATCCCTTCCAAGAACTATAGTAATTACAGTTGTTTACATATAAATATCATACATTTGGTAGTAATAAATATATGTAACTACTATATTTCAGAATTGAGGAAGTAGCCTTCAATCTCAAAAATGTTGAGCTCTTTCTATGTAGTATGCTAGAGCTTTACATATTCAAAAATATTAGGAAGCTAATGATGGTCATTGCATCCAAGTTACGCTAGGAAGCTAGACACATCCTACTGCAATATCCTACTCAAGCTGATATTGTTTCTTACCCTTTCCAATAATTATACTAATTCTCTGGTTAAATTGAATATTGAATCCTAACCATTGCTTGTTTGTTGGATAACTGGATATATTCTTAATGATTCACATTATACAAAGATTGACAGTGCATACTGTCGGCGAAACGGGAATGGGGGTCCCCACATTCCTTCGGGAACTAAGGGCCTTCGGCCAATATCAGCCCCCCGGGCCCACTTTCTGTGCAAAAACAACTGGCCATCGCTGTTATTCTCTAAGCGCCTGAGGCTGCAGGCGCTGCCGGGGCCGGACGGCTCGCCTCGGCGCTCCACGCGCGCGGCGCCCGGGCGGAGCCGGCTCGAGCTGGCCATCACCAACCACCGCATTTATGGTGAGCCGACGGCGTGGTGACAGGGCGCGTCACCCTGTCCACCCGCACGAGACCCTGAGCAGTCAGAAGACTTTTTGACTGAGAAAGCTCCTTTCTTCCACGCTCTGGCAGTTACAGTATGCTCGGTCACATTCGCACGACTTTAGCCGCCTGCAGCGGCTGCTCTCCGAGGCGACCTACCCGCCGTGCTGCACCAACTCCGGCGTGGGTGTCACAGGCGGACAGGGGCGACGGGACGCTCCACCAACTCCGGCGTGGGCGTCGCAGGCGGGGGGGCGCACAGGAGAGCTCACCCGGAAAAATATCTCCTCCGCGTGACCGGCACTGGTGGACTCCCCTGAGCTCTATAAAGGAGGATCCATGCCGCAGATGAGAGGGGGCAGCACAAGCTCGAGCAATAAACACAAGGCAACCTTTACTGTTCTTCTTCCCAAGTCTCCCGGTTACGCTTCCGAGCTCCCCCGGGTCACCTTGTAACACCACATACACATTCTCTCCCACATAGCATACACACAGGACGTTAGGGTATTACGCTCCGGCGGCCCGAACTGTATAAATCTCTCGCCTCCTCTGTGTGCCATTGTTTCTCGTCTTCTCCAACGCCTCGTACACCTGAGAAACAGCTCCCCTGGCGAACCTCAAAAAGGGGGTCTCCAACTTCCCGCCGTCGAGGCTTCGTCCTCCGACAGCTGGCCGCGCCAGGTAGGGGGAGTTTTCTTCCTCAGGTCGGACGCGGACGTTCCCGACACCGACGCCGCTTCATGGCTGGAGGCCATCGTCCGCGGGATTCGACGAGGAGTCGGCGACTACACCCCGCTGGGCGACGTGAGCCCAGAGGCGAGCCCGCACCTTCTCCCTCTTCGCCTTCCTGGGGGCGCGCGGCGCGTACCCGGCGCGCAAAGCGCGCCCGCGGCGCCTGGTGGTGCGCTCGGCCCTTCCCTCGCCGAGGGGGCCGGCAAGTGGCCCCGCGGTCCGCCGCCGCCTCATCATAGGGCGCGAACAAAGCGCCGTCCCACGGCACGTTTGAATGATGCAGCCTCCACTTCCATTCCGCGACACCGCAGGAAGCCTCTTGGCGGCCGAAGCCCTCCTGCGACACCCCCGACATTTGCCGGGGATGGAGGCCGGGGGCGGCGGTGGATTAACGAGATCGCCAACTTGGTAGCACCGCCACCGCCGGGTCACCGCCGCCGGCCATACAAGCGCTGGGATTTCCGACCGCGCGACCTCTAGCGCGAGCCGGCGACCGCCTGCCGGGCCAGAACAAATCCCGGGGCACGGGCGACCTCCGCAACCGGCTCGACGGACCCGGCCATGAGGGACGCCCGGGTCACAATGGAGCGCCAGCGTGAGCGGCGCAAGGACGCCGCCAGGCATTCCGAGGCCCCCGGCCTCCAGCTCCGAACCACTAGTGGGAAACCGCTACTTCGGCCAGAGCCCACCGTCCAGTTAGCGGCTGCTCGGGTGTGCCTGGCGCTCTCCCCAGGCCTGCGGCAGGTTTCGCTGGCCGGCTATGTTCCGGCCTAACTTGCCGGAGAAGTACGATTGGCTCCGTGGACCCCACGTGAGTTCTTGCATGATGATATGCCACTGGCCATCCGGGCGGCGGCGCGAGACGAGAAGTGATGGTGAATATTCCCCGTCCGCCCTCAGGCCAGGCTCGCTCCTGGATGGTGAAAGCCTCCCCGAGGGATCCATTCCGTCGTGGGAGAACCTTTGCCCCAGTTGTGGCAATTCCCAGGGCCACTTCCCGCCCCTGGGACAGAAGCGGACCTCCACGTCCCTAACGCAGAGTAGGGGTGAGGCGTTGATGGGCATTTCCTGCAGCGTTTCAGCCATGTTATTGCAAACAATCCTCACATCGCCCCCCACCGCTGTTTCCCGCGTTCCCGTTCGGGCGTGCGCGACAGCGCATGCTGAAAAGATGGGCACCCGCGGGACGTCCAACCACGGCGGAACTGTTCAGGCCTTGGCCGACACTCGCCCGCAAGGAGGCCCGGCGGGAACAAGCCGGTCCTGAGGGTATTCTCGCCGAGGACCGCTGGGAAGAGGGGAGGCCTCGAGTTCCGGCGGCGGGCGGGACAGGCGGATATGCGCCAGACGGCAAGGAGTCGCCGGAATTCGCCTTGGCGGCGTCTAGCGCCCGGGGCCGCTGCCGCCCCCAAGAACGACTACGGCGGCAAACGGCAGCAAGGCTGATGCGTGCGCCACCGCACCGGCTGCGGGCCGGAACATGGTGGGCTGTCCACGTCCACGAGACGGACCGCCACGACCTCACGAGTGCCGCGCCGTTCCCAGAAACGTCGGCCGAGCGCATAAAGAGCGTTTCCAACAGGAGCGGCAGCAGGACAACCGCTCCCAATCCGGAGCACCCTCACTCGATTCCAAGAAACCCGAGAATGTCATCGCCACCCTTCGACGCGGGGGCACAGCGCTCTCCTCGCGCGTGGTTCAAGGCCATGAAGCGCGAGCTGTTAGCCGCGACCCGGGGCCGGCGGCGTCCCGGAGCGCTGAATGTGGTCGGATATTCCGATCACCTTCGGCCCCACGGACATCCAGCCCGGGTACTGGGAGGGTACAAGCTTCGCCCTGGGCGGTCTCCCCCACCATATGCAACGTGAAGGTGGGCGCGTCCTCGTCGAACGGGGCGCCGCCTCAATATCCTTTCCCCCGGGTCTTTTGAGAAGAATTCAGGCCGGGACTGAACTCCGGCCCTCGTGCCGCATCATCGGGATGTACGCCAGGGCCTCATTGGCTCTCGCCAGGTCTCTTGCCCGTCATTCGGTGACCGTGGCCCTTCCGCACCGAGCACGTCATTCTTCGACGTTGCGAGTGCAACTCAGCATACAATCCGGTCCTTGGACGCACCGCTTTGGTGTAAGTTTCTGGCCTGTTAGCACTAACGCGACTAACCAGAAGCTCCGGCCCTCGGGCCGATCACAGTTCTTGGGGACGTAAAGGCCGCCCTCTCGTGCGCCGAGCAAGCGTGCGGCCGACATCGCCCCTAGCCGCTCCGACGTGGCGGGGGGGCGCGGGGCCTTCCTACTGACGCGCCCCCAAGCCGCGGACAATCGTCGCCACGATGCGTGGCAGTAAAGGAGGTAGTCTTGGCGACGACCCGTCCGGACCGTCAAGGTTGGGTCGTGGACGACAAGATATGGAAAAGCGCGCTCTCGCCTTCCTCCGGCAAAACCGAACGTCTCGCTGGCACCCGTCGGACATGGCCCGGGTCCAGCGAGGTGATTGAGTCACCGTTGGCCATCCGCGCGGGCTCCGCCCGCGGCTGCGGCAGACAGTACGACGACAGGCCCAGCCGCCAGACCTTCGTCTCCGTGGAGGAATCCACAAACTTTGCCTGGGCCGGCTTCATCGCGATGGTCCGTTCCACTCCGAATGCTGGCCAACCCAGTCGCTCGTCCCAATCCAACGGGATAAGTCTGCGAATGTGCATAGACTACCACCGACTCTCTAACAAGGCTTGCCCAAGGACCCATTCCCTCGTGCGTCGCATAGACAGATAGTCGATCTCCACCGCGGGGTGCGACCTTCTGTGCTTTCTTGATGCTTATGCAGGATACCATCAGTATCGCATGCAGAGGCGGCTGAGGAAAAATTCTTTTATTACCTTCCCCAGGGGCCTTCGGTTATCTTCATGCTTTGCGGTGTGAAGAATGCTTGTCAGCATACTTTCCAGCGTGCTGTCCGTTTAAATTTGAATCCGCAGCTGTGGTCGCGAACATGGAGCCCTACGTCGACGATTTGGTGTTGACGTCGCCGCGACACCCGCGCGCCACTCTGGCTCCTTGGTTGGCCGAGACGTTCAGTAACCTAACGATGCTACAAGGATGAAGCGTGACCCGCGACAGTGCGTCTTCGGGTCCCGGCCGGCCAAGCTCCTCGGGTTCTCGTGTCCAGCCCGCGGCACTTGAGGCAAAACTCGAGAAGATAGCGAATGCGACCGTACATCGCCCCCCCGACGAGCTACGGGAGGCCAGGAAGCTGACCGAGCCGTCTCTCCCGTATTGTTTGCGTTGGTCCCTTAGTATTTCGTGCGGGCCGCACTAGGTCGGTTCATCTCCAGGCTTTTGGGAGCGTGCCTCCCTATTCACACTTCTCAAGAAATCGGGCAGTTCCGCCTACTGGAGAGGCGGATCAAGCCCCTTGATGAGCTCCAAGACGGTACTGACTACGCCCCTGTCTCGGGCACCGGCAACCAGACCGAGACTCTGTTGCTCTACATCGCGGCAACCCCGCAGTGGTAGGCGCGGCGCTCGTCGTCGAGCGTCCCCTTGCCAAGCAGGCCGGGCCACCCGGGATTCACCTCCCGGGCCCGCACCTCTTGCGGAGCCCGACTTGGGCAGCTCCGCCAGGCGAGTGCAGCCCGGAACGGGCGCACCGGGACCATCCCAACATACACCGGGGCCCAATGTCACAGCTCCTACCTGCTCCCCATACGGCAAGAGCTCGCTCCTCCCGGGGGATGCTGAGCCCGACCCCCGGCTTGTTCGGGTCCGGCTATCGAACACACAAAAGCAGCCGGTGTCCTTCCGCAGCGAGGTACTCGTGAGCAAGTGCGCTACCCCAGGCCAAAAGAATGCTCTACGCTGTTCTCATCGCGTCCACGAACCTTCGCGCATTACTCCAGGCGCACGAAGGTATTGTAGTCAAGTCCTTCCCTCGGGCAGATATTGCTAAACCGGGGAGGGAACCGCCGCCGTCGCTAAGTGGGCGGTCGAGCTCGCTGAGTCGGACATCCGCTTCAAAGCGCGCAATCGGCCATCAAACAAGTCGCTGGCGGATTCTCTGCGGAATGACCCGGGGCCCGAGCCGGACCTTGCTGGGAGGCGCCGGCGTTTCCCGCCCCGAGCTGCCGCCTGCCTGCCCTCACTCGGATAATGAACTTCGACGGCTGCTGCGCCCAGCGGGCTGCCGCCCCCGGGGCCCGGGATCGTCCTCTGGTATCGCCCAACCGGGGGACGAGTCCGCTTCGTCGTCCCTCAAAATTTTCGGGGCCACCAACAACATGGCCTGAGTACGAGGGCCTTGGTGCGCCGCTCGGGCCGCGATCGCCTCTTTCGACGACTATGCGCGGCCAACGGCGACTCCGGAAGCATCGTCATCAACCGTGTCGGGGAGTACCAGACCTGACCCCAATGGCCGCATACGTAGGACGAAGTGCGGAGGCTTGAGCGCGTTTCGCACCTTACGCTTGCCAGCGTCCCTCGCAGTCTGAACTAGCGCCGACGAGCTTCCAGACTCGGCTTCCTCGCGGGCGCCTGTCCCTCTGGGGATTTTCCAGGACGCCCTCGAGACCTCCTCTGACGCGTGCTTATATACGGGACCCTCGGGCTCAACCCTGAGCCCGGGCTGAGCCCTGAACGCGCTCGCGACCAGGACTTGGTCTCACGCCGAACCCAGCGCGCTCCTGGATGTACCGCAAATCCGGGCATATTCTTCCCGAGCAATATCCTGAACGACGCGTGGAAGCCAGAAATAGCGATCGCTCGCTTGTCTAAGCGCTACTGTCTGGTAGAAGGGACCTCTAGCCTGGGTGGCGCCAACAGCCGTCCTGCTCAACGTGCCGTTCCGTCGCAACTCCGGAGTCGAGATCCTCTGACCGACATCACGGGGAGTGTGGCAGTCACGCCGCATTT
>RYFJ01002256.1:0-45055 GCA_003991445.1 Oryza meyeriana var. granulata
GAGAGAGATCCCAGAACTAAAGTCACTGCAAACTGAATTCGGAGTTACCGGATTTATTCATTTGAAACTCTTGAACTCTTTGGACTCTCCGCATTGAGGATCTTTGTATCTAATTATTATATTCCCTTTGAGATAATCCCAGATATTCCAATTATCCTTTTCTGTCAATATCCAATCTCCAATTGTTTTGAGATTTTACAAATTCGGTCCAATAAAACCTGTGATTCCTAATCCCGAAATATTTATTCAGAATATTCCATTTCTCGTTCCCGGAATTTCCGTTCCACACGAAGAATCATTCATTTTTTTTTCCAAATATTTCTCGAGAAATATCTCATTCTCTGAATCCCACAATATTCATTTCTCGACCCACTAAAAATACTTTGATTTTCTAAATTCGTCCAAATACCTTGTCCCCATTATTATCATATATATCTGTACCTAGATATTCCAATGTCTGAATATTTCTGAATTTCTAAATTCCTAGAACGCGACTCAGATTCACATAACTATCTCGCAAATTCTATTTTTGCGAAATTGAATTTTCAGAAAAAAAAGACCCTATTTTTTCTTCCCAATCTTACCCTTCATTTCTTTTTCTCTCCCCTTCTTTTCTTTTTCTCCCTTCTTTCTTTTTATTCTCCTTCGTCTCCTCCCTCCCTTTGGTCTGCCCAGGTGCTTCCAGTGCCCGCTGCCGGACAGCCGCCGCCGATTGCCTCTGCCGCACTGCCACCAGAAAGCCACGCCCTGCTTTGCTCTGCCTCCTGGCGGCTCTTCGTCTGAGTCTGCCGCCAGCCGTCTGTCGTCGTCCCGTGCTGTCGGTGAAGCATCTGCGTCGCCATCGTCTCACCCCGCTGTCGTCGCGCCGGCCAGTCACCGCTCCCTCTGTCATCGCCTCAATCGCCTGAGTCGGTCTGCTCTGTCCCGGTCCGCCGGGGGGTTCCCGCCTCAGGCCGTTCTTTTTCTGCCCCCGGTGTCGTCCCGCCTTGCCGGGTGCCATTCTCTGTCGTGCCGTCACCCCCTCTCCCATGTGCCAGCTGCCCACCCCAGAGGTCCGCCATCGTCATCGTCGCCATATTCACTGCTGCCTCGGCCTGCTCCTCCTCCTGCGCACCGTGCCTCTACCCCTGTCTCCCGTCACCTGTGCCGCGCTCCTCGCCCGTCACTGCGTGCCATCGCCCTCTCTCCCTAGCCATGCGCCTAGCGCCTTGCAGAGGATCTGCCTCTGAAGTGCAGCACTAATTGTACCACCTCCATCGCTGTGCATGACATGTAGCCTAGGTGGATTAAAAACTCCAAACCAACTCGCCGTTTTATTCCAAGGATCAAGCCTTGAGACCCGTTCGATCTCCAGTAAAAACCTAGAATTAGATCTTAGCCGTGGATCTCTTTAACGATTCACTTGCCACGTCAAACCCAGAGGCTGAGTTAGCATCCACTGCAGGCTGGCCATTTCATCTCCTCGTGCCCACGTGTAGTACACCCTCAGCTAGTCCCACCAAAGCACCTATCCCTGTCCATGGACCAAATCCACTTTGAACCTAGCCATGATAGTCCCCATTACTACATAGCAAAATATTCATTTTTAATCACAAAATCCAGAGAATAATTCCGAGAATATTCTTTTCCAATTCCTTTGGATTTACTTGAATCAACTCCCAAAAGCCATTATCTTTCCTCTGAAGACCGGAATCGACCCGTTCTTCTTCCTAAATCCATGTAAAATCATAATTTATTGTGTATTACTTTTATGTACTGTTTTATTTGGAGTTCTTAGGATTTATATCGTTGTACGTGGGAGCGCTACTTCGCCATTCGGAAATCGCGGAGTCTACGAAGAGTTCAAAAGATTGCGGAAGACGTTTTGTATGCGAGGCAAGTCACACGACAAATCTCCTGAGCATGTCGATCCCATTTGCTGAATCTATTTATTTTAAAATTTATTGCTGAAGTGCGTTAGAAATGACATTTATTACGGGTAATTATTTAATAGCCAATATTCCTATATTTATGGCCATTTGTTTATTGTTTCTATGCCTTGATACTTGGGTAAATAATATTGACTAGCTGGAATATTTAATTATTATCTAGCAGATTATTAGATTTCTTACCATGCCTAAAACTATAGTGAATTTTATGGGGAAAACAATTCAAAACATCAATGACCCTTAAGTTAATGTTATATTTTCACGAGAGTTCGTCGCATTGGTTGATTAATTTAAATAGTACAACTAAAACTTGATGATGGTGGTTTTTGAGACAGGGTTGTGATTGTGCTAGCGGTGCTCATGACAGTAAGGACCCGTTCGGCTACTTTCGTTGTGAAGCAACACTCGTGCTAACCACAAAGCCATATGGTATGGGGGAACCCAAAGTGTAGACTTCAACCAGCTTCACCATGGTGTGTGTGCCTGTGTTAAAAGACCACCATGCGGCGTCAATAAGTCCATGTCTTGGCGTTGGGCCGCTCTCCCTGTCTAGTATCTATCAATCCTACCAGGACTGTGGTCCAACAGGGTGGCTCCCCTTGTGTGTGGTCACATGAGAGTCCTATCACAATTCCTTTCTGAGTACCAGGTGGTATTAAGGCGCACAGTGATTGTGTTGTGAGTTGTGTCTTGTGGTAAATGGTAAAATCTCTGGACAGAGTAAAACATTCGGATAGCCTGCTCGCGGTTTAATGACGCCTAGCAATTTTCTGTGATAGTCCCCACACTACTCATGAATGGAAATAAATGATGAATATTGATAGCTCCTTTGGAAGCTTATTGGTTTGGCCTGAACTGCTTGACGTGTCAGAGATGGATTTTAATGTTGATATAATTAAACTATACGGTTTTCAATGATTTTAAATGCCAAATGTTAAATGTGTTTTAACAAAGGAAACCACTACTAGCCTTCCTTGGTATCCTTCTACATTATTTGCATTTCCTAGTGTGGCTTGTATTTAGTACGGTGAGTGGTACGCAGTCTGGCATATTCAATCTTAGAGATGAATGCTGCAAGGAGGAGAAGTTTGTGTTTGGCTTATACCCGAGTTAGCTCCTATGGCTGTGCTGATGCTACGCTATTTGCCGTCCGCTGTTATTTCTTCTGTGTAAGACTACAGCAATGCCTCTGTTGTAATTATTAATCGTTATTTCATTTGTTATGTTTAATCAAATGTCAATTTGTTTACCTCGGTTGATTCCTGATGGGGATTTATGCCACCAAATTAACTTTAGAAATTCTGCGTGAATTCTAGCATGACAATATGATAGAGATGTGCTGCACGTGGTAAAGCTAACACGTACACTTCACACATAATCCAAAAAAGATTGAGTCTACCAAGACCCCTACGAATTGAAGTATGATATAGCGCATGCTGAAAATAAATTCTAACGTCTGAAAATCAGCAATAGCTAAAAAATGTTTCCAACCTAAAAAGGAAGAAAAAAAGAGCCACCAGCAGGAAAGACACATTAATGAAAGGAGCTGCCATTACTACTAAAATCTGAGATTCATGAGGTTAAATTAATGAATCTATTTGCTATGCCTTTGGTTTGCAAGAAACTTTCTTTACACTTGAGAACTTCCTTCCTTCTTTGCCACTGCTATACTAACCTCTGCGGAGTTTGCTGATGTATTTCCATGTGAGATACCCCCGGGGCGCCACCTATGAGCAGGATTGAGCATCAAATTGATTGATCCCGAAGAGCTGCTCTGCCAAACAGTGCACCATACAGCACCAATCCTGAAGAGAACTAGAAATTCAGCATCAAGTCAAGACTTCTTGAAAAAGTATGTACTGAGAGTCTTACCTTGTGTTGTCCTGTTATTTTGGTGCCTAAGAAAAGATGGTCATTGGCACATGATGTGTGGATTTGTAGAGCCATGAAACAACATAACATTAGATATCGGCATTCTATTCCTATGTTAGATGATATGCTTGATGAATTAAGTGTCTCTGTTGTATTCTCTAAAGGAGACTTGCGTAGTGGATACCCAAACCAAATTAGATGGAAATAGGTAGTGAATGAGACGCGTTAAAACTAAATTTGTTTGTATGATGGTTAGTAGCCTTTGTTTGACTAATGCTCCTAGTTACTTTTATCGACTCGAGAAAGAAGTTTTAGGAACTTCATTGTTTGATGTATGGTGGTTTACTTGATATTTATTACTTATTTACAAAACAAGTCTTTAGATGAAAATAAGGAAATTTACGTGCTGTTTTTAATGCTTTGAAGATGCACTTTTTTCCTGGGTAACCTCGCGAAGTGCACTTTTGCATGAAAAGATTTCTTTTCTGGTTATGTTGTACTCCACAGGAATTGAAGTTGATCAGACCAAGATAGACAGCAATCAAGAGATTGCCGACCCTACATCCAGTTACAACAGGTGTGAGCTTTCTTGGCAGTGATTCTACCGTTGCTATTGGGGGAGAGATTTAGTACCATCTGCCACACCCATGAATGAGCCTCACAAAGAAAGGCGTTCCTTTTTTTGATGGGACAAGCACATGAAGACGCCTCAATTTGCTTAAAGAAAGTTAACGCATGCACGCTACTCCAATCCTTGACTTCGATAAGTTTTTGAGGCCTGAATGTGATGCAAGTGGATTGGATTGACGGTGTGCTATTCAAGAAGTAAGCCAATTGCCAGTTAGTAAAGTTGTTAGACCTAGTTTGACTATTCAACCTATAATAAAGAATTGTATGCTTATGGGTTCGAACATTAGAGACTGGCAAACATATCTATGGCCAAAGGAATTTATCATACATTCTGATCATGGGAGTCTTTGAAACCATATTCGAATCAAGCTAAATTGAAAAAAACATGCTAAATGGTAGAATTTATTGAGTCTTTCCACTAATCAGTAAGCATAAGAAAGGCAAAACAAATGTGATTGCTGATGCCTTTATTACCTATACTATTTATCTCAACTGGATTCATAAATTTGGTATTGGAGACAATAAAAGAATATATGCTACTGTTTGACTTTAAAGAGCTGTATATCACTGTCAAAGGGAGAACTTGTAAGTAAATATTGTGAATGAAGATTGTGGGTATCGAGCTTAACAAATTATTGTTCCTGCCAACTCTGTTCGCCTTGTTTTTTGCCAGAAAGCGCATGGAGGTGATTGATAACATTTGAGTAAGAAGATGGAGAGTGCCGCCACTCATTTCTTTTGCCGAAAAAGCAGCGTTGACGTAACGATACGTTGCACGAAACAGCACTTGTACCAAAGGCTAAGTCCCGTCTTAATCCACATGGCTTTATATACCTCTTCCCGTTCCCTATCCGTTGGGAAGACTTCTATGGATTTTGTTAGGATGCCTAGACAAAGAGGGGAGGATAGTGTAATTGTTTTGTTATGAGATTTCCAAAATGGCAGCATTTTAATTCCTCATTAAGACGACATGCTACAAAGTTGCTATTTGTGTTTCAGGGATGTCGTTCGTCTTACATGTGTGCCCAATACATTGTTTCAGATCGAAGATAACCAATATCTTGAGCATTGGATAAATGTTGTGGAGGAAATTGGGCGAATGACATTTCTGCAACTGCCACCCCCAAACCGATGGACAAACCGGAGTGGTGAATCCTACCTGTCAATGATGTTGCGGGCTGTTCTGAAGATAATTTAAAGTGTGAGAAGAATAGTCTTCCAATGTTGAGTTCGCCTACACCGTTCGTTGCAACTCCACCACAAAGATAGCCCATTCCATGGTATATGCTTTAACCCTGCGTGCATGCCAATTGATTATTCCTTTACCTTTTCAGAAAAAAAGTGAATTTTATGCTAAGACACTGGCTGAATTGTGCTAAGTTACATGAGACCACTAAGAATAATACTTGAGTGTATGAATGCAAAAGGTAAGCTTGCTGAGCAAGTAGAAAGGAGCTTTATTTTTGAAACCTCTGATCTTGTTTGTTACACTTAAGAAAGGGATAGGCTTCCTCCTATTGCGCAAGGCAAAATTAATGTCTCGAAGCGACGGTTCCTTAAAGTTCTTGCGAAAATAAAATAATAATGCCGATCAAGATTGATTTGGCTGCAATTATGGTGTGTGTATGTTTTCAATGTTTGCTGATTGAAGCCTTACTGGGGTGAAAGAAGATGACCTTGAGTCGAGACGACTCCAATCAAGAGGGGAGGATGATGAGGACATCATTCTTTTAGATACACATATAACCCCTCATGTTAAACAAATGTGCCACAGATCCAAGACCAATCCAAGACCAATTGCCCGCGCACGTGCCCTGTCAACTTAATCGCCAGGTGAATGCGTCCCTAAGCTTACATGGAAATATTTTTATGAATGGTATGCTATTTAATTCTTGTGATGATTTTATTGTTATTTGGAACACTAGAGAAGACCATGGAGATAGCTCAAGAAACCAAATATTTAAAGTGGAGACTACAAGTGCAAGTAAACTCCTATTCTGAGACCTATTTAGTTTGGGCTGGGAGACAGCGTCAACTTCTCCGCTGATCCAGAAGGACTCTCGGGGCCCATAAGTACTTGTTGGAAAGCTTATGAAGTCTACTTTTAGATGGTTTTGGTCCCACGTCAAAATTCCTCCTAAGCTGTCTGGAATCATCGAAACAAGACACGTACCTCTTCCAGTCCGAGTCTGTTTTGGGCCTTGGGCCTTGTAATTGTGTCGTGGGCTAAACCCATGTGGAGTGCGCCCCTCACAGGGCAAACCCTCACCCTAGGACACCCTAACTCATATATATTTAGTAGCCGCCGCCGTTTAGGGTTGGTTTTGCTTAGATTAATCTGTCTTTGAATAGTTTTTTATCGGTTTGTGAGACCCCAACTTCGAGAGTATAATCATTCATCTGCAAGTTGAGTTGCAATCTTCCTTGTTCTTGCTTGTGTTCTTCAATTCGCATGTAGGGATTAGCCTTCGTGGAGAGGTCAACCGGGCAGTGCATGGTTGATAACGAGAGGAGTCGTGGTGCTACGATTGCAGGGTTCTGGTCTTGGTGATCAGAATCCGGATCGTGAGTGTCGATTCTCCACCAAATCGAGAGTTATCCTTACCTAACGGAAGATCGGGTACCCCGTTGCCATTAGTTTGAGGCGAAAAAACCCGGAGGTGGATTTTTGCAATAGGCAAAGAACGGAAAATGAAAAATCCAGACGTGACACCTCCTCCTTTAGGCTCATTTGTTGGTATGCCGTATAGCAGTCGAGAAAGCTAAGTAAGTCGTATCCCACAGTTGAATCAACCACCTGATCTATCCTTGCTAGACCAAATGGATCTTTGGGACACGCCTTGTTTAAATCAGTATAGTCGATGCACATGCGCCATTTACCATTCTTCTTCCAGACCAGGACTACATTTGCCAGCCAATCCGGGTGGTAGACCTCCTTGATGAACCCGGCTGCCAGGAGCTTGGTTATCTCCTCGTGGATAGCATCTTTGTGGCCTTGTGCGAAGTGCCGTAGTCGTTGTTTAACTGGTTTGGCGTTCGGCTTGACGTTTATGGAATGCACTATCACCTCCCTGGGTACACCAGGCATGTCGGAAGGCTTCCAAGCAACTATGTCCTTGATCGCCTAGAGGAAGGTGACGAGCTCGTCTTCCTATTTGGGGTTGAGTCCGGTCTCGACAAGCGCAATCTTGGTAGGGTCGAAAGGGTCCAGGGGGATCTTTTTTGTTTCTAAATCTGCTAAAATTCTCGACTTGGCTGCCTTCTTCGCTGTGACTTGGCTTCGATGTTGTTGCTGCTAGTTGGATATTGCTTTGTCCGGCTGCTGCTTCATGAGACTGGGCTAGCTCACAGCTCTCCATGTCATAGGTGAAGGCTTGATTGACATTGTTGCGTAGAGAGAGAACTCCTGCCAGTCCTGGCATCTTTAGCATCATGTAAGTATAGTGAGGCACCGCCATGAACTTGGCGAGTGCAGGTTGTCCGAGTATTGCATGGTAGGCAGTCTTATCGATGTTTTATAACAACAATAATAATATGGGGCAACTTGTGAGACCTAAACTTGATGGATTGCAAAGGAACATGAAACAATTTATCCTAGTTCAGACCCTCGAGGTGAGGTAATATCCTACTTCCAGCTGTTGTGTATTGCCTTTGAGGTTTCTCTGATGAGATTCTGTTCTCTGCCCTAGGCGGCACCTCGCCTCTCCTTATATACCGAGGAGGCAAGGTTACAAGGTAGGAATCACTGTCGGACATGACCAAGGGATCTCCTTCTAGGAATACAATGTACTTGACTAGGACTATATCCATTTCCCTATCGTACAAGGTAATATTCACCAAGTCCTGTTGCATCCCTAATTATAGGATTGGGCCTATCCTCTGTCCGAGTGGCCAGAAAGCTTCTCATGAGGTACCCGGAGCCGATGGCTTCCACAGTAGCCCCTAAGACCTTCATAGTTGAGTCACAGCTGGTGCCGAGTGCTCATCCTCCTTGGTGATGATTTTCGAGTGCCATGCTCCCAAGTACCCATTGTCCGAGTACCTCTTCTCCAAGTCCTGCTTCATATCAGCTGGCAACGAGGCTATGAAGGGCTTCATAAAAAATATAAATAGTGTGCGCCGAATAGGCGCACCTATTAGGTGTAACCCCCGACTTTGTGCTTAATTATGAAACAATGAAACATAAAGACAAAGATCTTTAACCTTCAAGTCTTTTCTGAGTAGTATATTTCTCAGAAATTGGTCTCTTCAGCATCATATCGGCTGGGAATATTTTTGCTCAAGGCAATTTTGGCTAAGCATGAAAGCCGAGTACCACTTCATGGATTTTTACCCAATATGTAGTGAGGTGTTTTTGAGAGATAACCGTATCCCCAATTTTAATAGAGACCAGCTATTGATCCTTATAAGTATGTATCCCCAATACCTGTCAAATAATATAGATATCTGAATACATGTATCCAACAATTAGGCTTAACATGAAGCATGTCTGATTATTTTGATTGGTTTCTATAAAATATCATCTGTACCGTGATTTTAACACAATCAGCGATCGGCCCAGTAGGACATGCTATTTAGAAACTCATACCTTATGGCCCATTACTGAGCTAGTTGGCCCAAACCCACCAACTCAGCGCAGGCCTTATAAAGCGGTAGGAGAGAGGAAAGATTCCTCTTTCTCCCCCAATTTGCCAAATCGCTTCAGCTCCCGAAACCACGGCCAAATTTTGTGCTCTCTGCCTCGCTAGGGTTCACTGCTGCTCGCACTCCCGGCTTGAAGCCCACTGAGCTCCATTTACCAGCGTCGATCCCTAGTGCCCTAGAGCTTCTTTGCCCGATTCCTCACCTCCAGCAATGCCGAGGGCCCCCTTCGAAATCCCTGACATGTCGTCCGGAGTTTGACCGATGTCGGACTGCGGCACAGTGAGGCTGCGGATTTTGGAGAAGAAGATGATTCTGCAGCAACAAGAAACCATCAACTGGCATCCAGCCGATGGTGAGTCTGTTCCCGCTCCAAATCTCGAGTGAAACAGTGGTTTTTACTTCATTCTTCGACTGCGGTTTGGCTCTTCCATCTTCAGATTTTCTTCGCCACCTTCTTTCCTTTTACTAGATTGAACTGGTGAATCTTAACCCCAACTCTATTCTTCAAATTTCTATCTTTGCCACTCTCTGCAAAGCTTTTCTGGGGGTTAAGGCCCATTTCAACCTCTTCAGATACCTCTTCCATATTAAGCCCCAGCCATCCAAATCCAAAATCCAAACCATGGGGAGGGGGGGTAGGACTTTAGCTCAGGAACAAGATGAAGAGGGCCTACCTCAATGTCCCTCTAAAAACTTCTCTCAAGGGGTGGCACGAAGATTGGTTCTATTGCTTGAATCTAGAACCCTCTCTACCCCTTTCATAGGCAATCCTCCAACTGTCTTGGAGAGCTAGTCCTCCGTGCCATCGCACGAGGAGATGGGGCAGTTCTACCAGCTGCTGGAGAAGATCGATTTGCTGAAGGGGAAAGGGTTGACTGGTCCCTGGGTGGCAAGATATTTTCTAAACCACCAAACCTGATCACTGAAGGCCAGAAGCCACTTTGGATTCGACTATCAGGGCAAGAATGATCCGAGCCGGGAATATCCCGACTTTGTTGATAAGAACAGGGTCCTGACACTTTGTTGGGCTTCTTTGTCAATGGAGTTGTGGAGACCGAAGATGAGGAACGAGCCCCTAAACCCAACTGCAAGGGCAGGCCCCAGCCAAAGGTAACATGCTGTGTTGCTGTTAATTTGCTATCCATCTGTGATGAATGCCATGAATATTGTCTAGCTCTGCAGTTTGTAATAGATAATATCCAAACATCCGCAGGACTGTGAAGAGTTTGATTCTGATTCCCAAGACCAGTCGGCCGTGGGATCCAGGATACGCCCAGCCAGCCCTTCAACCACCCAACCCAGCCGCAAAAGGGCGGGGAAGAGACCAGCAACTGACCAGGGCAAAAAGAAGGATGTAAGAAGCAAGGCACCAGAGAGCCTGAGGATCAAAGACACCAGCAGCACCGCCCCCAGGCCTTCTAGCCCTAGGACAGCACCGCCAAGTGCTGCAATCCCCCTATCGGCCACGTCCCGCACAACACCAACTAGGCCAAGCTCGCCTTGGCTAACTGCCGTGCCGATAAGCCCGACAGTCGGCAGTTCTCCGCCACCGAGTAGGCTATCCAACCCCTCACCGACTTGCTCCACCCCCAGCACATCGGGGTGGAGATTTAAAACTTCCAAGAGGTATGAAAATCTTCACTTTTCAAAGAGACTTGAACATTCTTGCAATATCTTGAAGGCTGTATATTTTCTGCATGAAGCTGAGTGACGCTGACCCCAAGGGGGCAGCACCACCAACCCCCATGGCAGATCCCACCCCAGCTGAGCCCAAACCAGCCACGCCGTAGGTCGAGCCAGAGATCGCCCTAGCCCTTGAAGCTGAAGTAATCCCCCCAGCCACAAGCGCCAGCCAGGCAGGACATCGCGGTCGAGGCCCCAGTCCCTAAGCTCGTCCAAGAAGCCGCGCCGCCCATCGAGCGAAGGCCCAGGACTCCATCACCTCCACTGTTGTCTTCTTCTTATGAAAGCAATCTCCCCAGGCTTGACGCTCCCCTACCAATCTTCCCCTGGACATTTTACTGGGTTACTCCAGAGGGGGAAGCTAAAAGCTTCAAGCATGACGAGCAAGCGGCCCAAAGAGAAAGGGTGAACCTAATGTATGCTGCCATCGCCGTGTCGAGGGGGATCCAAGTAAACGGTCAATCTTGCTATGTTTACTGATTGGTGATTCCTCAGAGTTTTGCATCCTTGTTGTTTGTTTTGCTTGACTTCGATACTTCTTGAGTAGAAGGTGGTAGATCGGTTAGAGAAAATGGGCAAAGTCCTAACCGAACTTGCCCCTCAGCTTACTCAACTCCAACAGCTCCAGACTGCCAAGGAAAACCTAAAGAGATCCAACAAGGAGAGGGAGGAGTGGCTGAGGGGGTCGGTGGACAAGCTTAGGGATGAAAACTGGGCTTAGGCTGGGACAATCAGAAGTAAGATTCCTTTTTGCCCGAGTGCACTTGAGTAAATCTTCCTGCATTGTTGAGTCTTGAATGTCCTCTTGCCGTAGCCCTCGAGTCAAATCTCAATGCCCAGTCCTAGGAGATCGAGCACCTAAAAAGGAATTGAAGGAGCTTGAGAAGGCTAAGTCGAAAGTGGACACCGACTATGCGAGTAAGTCACTCGTTCGATTGCATGCTCGACCTAGTCAGGTGTCTTGGTTTGCTGATGTTCTTGTCTATGTGTAAACAACTTTCAAGGCCAACTCACAGATCCAATTCGGCGCTTTTGCAGAGGAGATAAAGGTCATAAAGGAATCACGGCAGATCATTGTTGACTCCGCAAAGACCTTGCTTGACATCATGCAGCCGCACCAGGCCGGATCTAGCTCTAGCTCAGTTACATAAGAAGCAGAACGCCTTGAGGAAGCTCCAGAGATATTAAAGAAGTACTCGGATGAGCGCGTCGCTATCGGGATTGCCTAGGCCTTGGCCATGACCAAGTCTCTCTACCCCGGGTAGATATCGAGGCTATTGGTGAAGGCTTTGTTGAAAGGACTACTCCGGAGCAGGGCTTGGAGTTGATCAGCCAGGTTTGGGCAACTACAGAAGCTATAGCCAAGGACCTGACGATGTAGACAAAAACATTTATGTAGTTGGTGTTCAGCAAAAATAATACGTAAATATTGTAAATATTTTTGTTGTTTGTAGTTAAGTCGTGCCGAGTACTTGCTGCTTCTGAGCCATCATTAGCTTTACCTGACTAGATAGTTTACACCAAGTAAATTGAGATTAACTTAATAAAAATCGTTGACCTCTCAGGACTATAATCGGGAAAACTTAACGTAGTTGTTGTAAAGCTTCATGACTTAGATAAAACAAGCTCAAATTTTATTAACGATAGTAGGCATGTATTAACATGTAGCCCCCCGACTCACTACTCGATTGGGACAAGCGACGAAGTGAGTAAGAGTAACTAACTTTATGTGTACAAAAGGAGTACAAAACTCAGGTATTGAAAGGATGTAGCTGTTCTATGTTCCAAGAGTTGTTGATTAGGATGTCGTCTTCTGTCTTCAGTTGGTAGGCGCCTGGACGTGTCATCCCAGCGATAATGAACGGCCCCTCCCAAAAGAGAGATAATTATGCCTATCTTTGGTGGTTTGGATTTTTCTCAAAACGAGATCTCCCACGGAAAAGGCATGGCCACGAATATTCCGACGGTGATAACGACGCACGCAGGCCTTGAAGATACCTTGCCGACCAGATAGTTGCGATGTCCCTTGCTTCCTCCAACTGATCTAGTTTGACCAGTCGGTCTTCCGCTGATTTTGCATCTGAGTGAGCCTGGACTTGATGAAGACATCACTAGCTCAGATATGACCATAGCTACCTTATGTATTCATCAACCAAAGGTGCATGCTTTCTATGTAAGATTTACGTGTTATATATTTGAACAGCCATTACTACACCATGAGTTTTGTGTGTTCTCATTTGCAGAGATACTTGCCTGGGTGAAGGGAAAGAGACCGAGCGCAAGGAACACATGGATGATCAAAGAATTTCATTGGGGACCAAACCAAGACCTTACACAAGTCTACTGCTACATCACCATGTCACTTTTGGTCCATAGAAGGCAAGAGATGAAGTTCTGCACGTTTTGGATTCGGATTCGGGCCTCCTGACAGCATCAACTTCAAACGGACCTAGTTGCTAATCCAGAAGGACTTTCGGGGCCCATGAGTACTTGTTGGAAAGCTTATGGAGTCTACTTTTAGATGGTTTTTGTCCCACATCAAAATTCCTCCTGAGCTATATAGAATTGTCAAAACAAGACATATACCTCTTTAAGTCTGAGTCTGTTTTGGGCCTTGGGCCTTGTAATTGTGTCGTGGGCTAAGCCCAAGGGGTGTGCACTCTAGGGTTAACCCTAGGATGTCCCAACTCATATATATTCAGTAGCCATCATCGTTTAGAGTCGGGTTTTGCTTAGATTATCTGCCATTGCAGTTTCGCCGTCTAGATCGGTTTGTGGAACCCCAACTTTGTGTGCTAAACATCCATCTACAATTCAGGTTGTCTTTTCTTTGTTCTTGCAAATTTCATCGATTGTTTGTAGGAGCAAAACCTTCGTGGTTAGGTCGACTACATGAGAGCGTGGCCGATAATGACAAGACACCCGGGTGTAGCGAATGCGAGGTGACGATCTACTAATCGGAAGCCTCAAAACGTGAATGTCCACACATCACCAAATCGAACCTATCGGAAGGTCGGGCACCTAGTCTCGCATCAACACGGTCTCAAAGTCGGCAACCTTGAAGGAGATGTTCTCAGTACAAAAATTCTCTCGCGTGCCAAAAGTAACTGGCAGAGTGATCTGTCCGAGTGGAGTGGAAGAGAGGCCGGGGATTACCCCATGGAAGGAAGCAGTACTCGGCCCTAGCTCGGATCGAGGGATCTTCATCTCGTCGAGCGTTTTGGTAAACAATATGTTGAGAGCGCTCCCTCCATTGATGAGAACCTTCCTCAGCTTGATACTCATGATGACCGGATCTAGGAAAAGTGGGTAACACCTTGGATGCATGACTTGGTTGGGGTGATCTGCACAGTCAAATATGATTGCCGTCTCTGACCAGCATAGGTATTGGGGGCATCTGTTGAGACCGAGTTGACATCTTGAGTTGTTAGCTTTTGTTTTCTCTTGGACTCGTATGCAGACGACCCTCCGAAGATGTGATTGAGCTCAACCTAGGAATCTTGGTAGTTGCCGGCTGGGCCCAAATATGGCTTGTCCTTGTCTTTGGCATCGCCAGATATTGATGTTTGCTCCAAAGAGAACTTCTTGAGCACAAAGCAAATCTTAGCCGCGTGCTTCCCCTTTCGGTGGAAAGGGCATGGCCTGTTCATGACTTTCTGGTAGTCATCCGTCCTTGAGGTTGGCGGCCAACTGCACTCCACAACTGCCATGACGTTGTCCAACTTGCGCTTGCGGATGCCGGACTTAGTCAGGGCTGTGTCGTTTGTGTCTTTCTTGTCCTTCTGTCAAGGCTCCTTGTCGTCCAGGGCCTCAGCGACCGCATCAGCCAAATGAACATATTTGTTGGCCATATCAAATAGAGCTTTCACAAAAGTCAAAGGCTTACGAGTGAACTTAGCGATGAACGGGGTGTCCTTAACTCCCTTGCAGAAGGCGGCGATGACGACCTCGTCCTTGATCTTTGGGATCGAGTTTCTCTTCTCAGAAAACCTTTTGATGAAATTGCGTAGAGACTCATTCTTCCTTTGATGGCATTGATATAAGTCGTACTCGGAAGAAGGCCTCTCATATGTTCCTTGGAAATTTGCTTCTCCCCATGAGCCGATCGACCGCCTGGGAAGTCCTGTTAGCCATGTCCTTGCCTAGTTGGCCAGGGCGACCGAGAGGTAGTTAGCCATGGCTTTGTGGTCACCTCCGGCTGCGCGAATTGCCAGAGTGTAAACTATGAGCCAAGACTCGGGATTGATCTTCCCATCGTATTTTTCAATTTCAGTCGGCTTGTAACTAGATGGCTAGTCGAGTTGTTGTAGCTCGTGGGTGAATGCTGATACTCCATCATCCAGGTGAGGGCTCAGACTCCAACTGCAGCGATGAAACCACTCATGGTGGAGGCCGAAGTGCTCGTTCTCATCCTCCAGTCGGCGGTGTTTGTCGTCCTTGCGTTCCCGTCGTCAAGCATTGATGTCTTGCCAGAGATCGCGCCGTAGTCGACCTTGGGCGTCCTAGTTATAATGGCTATCATCCTGTTGTCACCGCCGTCGGTCATCTTTATGACTATAGAGTGTCCAATAAGGTGGCAACGGCCATGATGTTCTATTGTCGGGTCACAAAGACGTCATGGTCACCGACTCGGGTTTGGAGGATCTCTGTTGAGCTGTGCGCCTAGCCTTGCGTAGATTGTCATTACGTGCGTCGTGCTCAGCTTGTAGACATCGGGCTTCTTCCTCCTGTTGTTCATGCAGTCGGTGAGCCTCCTCCTCGTAATTGGAGTCGAAGCCCTCACCTGGACGACGGAGTACCTGCATTTACCCACAAGCTACAACGAGTCGATTGGCCATCTGGCTTCAAGCCGACTGGAATTGAAAAATACTATGGGAAGACCAATCCCGAGTCCTGGCTCACTGTTTACACTCTGGCGATCCATGCAGCCGGAGGTAACCACAAAGCCATGGCTAACTACCTCCCGGTCGCCCTAGCCGATTCAGTGAGGACATGGCTAACGGGACTTCCTAGGTAGTCGATCGGCTCCTAGGGAGAGCTCCGAGAATGGTTCCTTGCAAACTTCCAAGGAACACATGAGAGGCCGTCTTCCGAGTACAATTTGTATCAATGCCATCAAAGGAAGAATGAGTCTCTGCACGATTTCATCAAGAGGTTTTCCAAGAAGAGCAACTAGATCCCAAAGATCAAGGACGTGGTTGTCATCGCTGCCTTTCGCAAGGGAGTTAAGGACACCCCGTTCATCACCAAGTTCACTCGGAAGCCTTCGGCTTCTGTCAAAGCCCTATTTGATATGGCCAACAAATACGTTGATTCAGCTAATACGGTCACTGAGGCCCTAGATGAAGCCCTGACAGAAGGACAAGAAAGACATTGATGACGTAGCATAAACCAAATCTGGCAACCACAAGCGCAAGTCGAACAACGTCGTCACCGCTGTGGAGTGTAGTCAGCCGTGATCCTCAAGGACAGACAACTACCAGAAAGTCATGAATGGGCCATGCCCTTTCCACCTGAAAGGGAAACACGCGGCTAAAGATTGCTTCATGCTCAAGAAGTTCGCTTCCGAGTCGACATCAATGTCTAGCGACAACAAGAATAAGGACAAGCTAGACTCGGACGCAGCCGGCAACTATCAAGATCCCCAAGCTGAGCTCAACCACATCTTCAGAGGGCCGTCTGCCTATGAGTCCAAGAGAAAACAGAAGCTAACAGCCCGAGAAGACAACTCGGTATCAACAGACGCCCCCCAATACCTACGCTGGTCAGAGATGGCAATCACATTTGACCGTGCAGATCACCCCGACCAAGTCACGCACCAAGGGCACTATCCACTCGTCCTGGATCTGATCATCAGAAGTATCAAGCTGAAGAAGGTTCTCATCGACGGAGGAAGCACTCTCAACATAATGTTCGCCAAGACGCTCGACAAGATGAAGATTCCTTGATCCGAGCTGTGGCCGAGTACATCGCCCTTCCATGGGGTAATCCCTAGCCTCTCTTCCACTCTACTCGGACAGATTACTTTGTCAGTTACCTTTGGCACGCAGGAGAATTTCCACACTGAGAATATCTGCTTTGAGGTTACCGACTTCGAGACCGCGTATCACGCCATATTCGGACGACCAGCACTAGCCAAGTTCATGGCAGTGCCTCATTACACATACAAGGGCCTCAAGATGCCAGGACCAGCAGGAGTACTTTCCCTGCACAGCGATGTCAAGCAAGCCTTCGCCTACGACAAGAAGGGCTACGAGCTGGCCCAATCTCAAGAATCGGCAGTCGGGCGGAATAACATCCGATTAGCCACGACAACTGCAAATGAGGACAACCAAGTTCCGACGAAAAAAGCTACCAAGTCGGGAATTTTAGTGGATTCAGAAACAAAGAAGACCCACCTGGACCCTTCCGACCCTCCATGACTGTGCTCGTTGGGACCGGACTCAACCCAAAATAGAAAGACGCGCTAGTCACCTGCCTCCAGACGAATAGGGATATTTTTGCTTGGAAACCTTCCGACATGCCTGGTGTACCAAGGGAGGTGTGTCGATGTTTTACACCGGCAATAAATATATAGGGCTACTCGCCGGACCGAAACTTGATGGATTGCAAAGGAACACAAAGAGTTCATACTGGTTCAAGCCCTCGATGTGAGGTAATACCCTATGTCCAGTTTTGGTGTATTTCATTAGAGGATGTATGATGGTGATTCTTGTGAACCTCCCACCTCTTGCCCTCAGGGGGCACCCTGCGTCCCCTTATATACTGGGGGACAGGGTTACAAAGTAGGAGTCCCAGTTGGACTACAACCAAGGGATCTCCTTTTAGAGATTTAACTTGCCCGACTTGGACTGTATCTTTCTTATCGTACAAGGCTAAGTCTGCCGAGTTCCATCATATCTCTAATTACAAGGCTAGGCCCATCCTCTGTTCGAGTGGTCCATATGCTTGTCATGAGGTACCCGGTGCCCATGGCCTCCATAGCAGCCCCTGACACCTTTATAGTTGAGTCACAGTTGATCCGAGTGCTCATCCTCCACGGTGAAGTTTTCCCAAGTGCATTGCTCTTGAGTACTCTTTGTCCGAGTGCTCCTTCTCCCGAGTCCTCCTTCATGTCAGCTGGCAGCGAGGCTATGAAGGGCTCCATCTAGAAGTATGAATAGTGTGCACCAAATAGGCACACCTATTAGGTGTAGCCCCTGACTTTGTGCTTAATTGTGTAACAATTAAACATAAAGTCAAAGATCTTTAACCTTGTAGTCTTTCCCGAGTATTATACTACTGGTATATGAGACTCTTCGGTATCATGTCAACCAAAAATATTTTATAGTCTTTGCCGAGTAGCACGCCACTCGTATATGAGACTCTTTAGCTTCATGTCAGCTGTAAAAGGTGTTTATAGTTTTTCCCGAGTGGTGTCCCACTCGGAAGTTAGACTCTTCAGCGTCATGTCGGCTGAAAAAATATTTACTCATGGCAAATGTTGGCCAAGCATGTACGCCGAGTACAACTTTATGAATTTTAATCCAACATGTGGTCAGGTGTACTTGAGAGATACCTGCATCCCCATTTTTAATGAAGACCAGCTTGTGATCCTCATAAGGATATATTGCCAATACCTGGTGATTAACACAGATATCTGAACACATGTGTTCAGCAGTCGGCTTTCATGAAGCATATCTGATTACTCAATCAGTCTCCGTTGGTAGCACTGGCACTGTGTTTTTAACATAGCCCGCGAGCAGCCCATATTGAGCGTGCTACTTTAGAAACTCATATCTTGGCGGCCTGCTACTGAATAAGCCGGCCTAAACCGACCTACCCAACGTAGCCCTATAAAAGTAGCACCCCTCGCATGTCAGGATGAGTACTCCAGTGTTGGTAGCCACAATCAGCTAGAAGAATCCTGTCCGCAAGCCTTTTTGAATTATGTTCTAGATGTAGCATGGTTGCCACGGATGCCTGAGCAGGTATATCGCAAAATCTGCTTGCCCTCCTTAGGTATGATGCAGTGCATGAGAACTCCGGATGCGCTTTGACGATATAGGTCTTCTCTGACTATGATAAGGGTTTTGCTCCATCGCTTGATTTCCTCGGCTCCGTTGTAATCGAAGGATTGGGGTCTTCCAGTCTTGGATAATAATGAGCACCTCCATAGATTTCAGGTTTGATGCTGCTCCCGACTAAAAGCTCCAATAGTGGCTTGTTGCCATGTTTTTCTTAGATAGGTACCCGAAAGCTACGCTAGCGCAGGATTCGGCTGGCGACCCTCTTGGGGCATACCTAACTTGACAAAATTGTAGCCGAATAAGGTACCCGAACCTCGCATTAGCATAGGATTCGGCGGTGACCCTCATGGGGCGTACCCTATCCAACAGAGTGGTACCTAAGCTCCAACTAGTGCCGGAGGTCGGTTATTAACCAAATAAAGTACCGAACCTCGCATTAGCGTAGAATTCCGCTGGCAAACCTCATGGGGCGTACTTTACCTAGCAGAGTTGTGACCAAATAAGGTACCCGAATCTAGCATTAGCATAGGATTCGACCGGTGACCCTCATGGGGCGTACCTCACCCAGCCAAGTGGTACCCGAGCCCCGACTGGCGCCGGGGGTCGGTTATGAGCCCACATATGGAGCGTAGCCAGGGAAGGTGACGTCCTGACTGGCGCAAGTTGTCGATGTTTTACACCAGCAATATGAATATGGGGCTACTCGGCAGATGGAAACTCGGTGGATTGCAAAGGAACACAAGGAGATTTTATACTGGTTCAGGCCCTCAATGTGAGGTAATACCCTATGTCCAGTTGTGGTGGTATTCCTTTGAGGATTTGTGTTGATCTATGATCTTCTGCCCTCAGGGGGCGCCCTGCCTCCCCTTATATACTGGGGGACAGGGGTACAAGGTAAGAGTCCTAGCCGGATATGGCCAAGGGATCTCCTCTTAGAGATACAATTTACCCGACTAGGACTATATATTCCTTATTGTACAAGACAAAGTCTGCCGGGTGCTACTATATCTCTAATTACAAGACTCGGCCCATCCTCTATCCGAGTGGCCCATATGCTTGTGATGAGGTACCCAGGGCCCATGGCCTCCACAGTAGCCCCTGAGACCATCATAGTTGAGTCACAACTGATGCCGAGTGCTCATCCTCCATGGTGAAGATTGCCCAAATGCATTGCCCCCGAGTACTCTTTGTCCGAGTGCGTCTTCTTCCTGAGTCCTGCTTCATGTTAGCTGGCAACGAGGCTATGAAGGGCTTCATATAGATGTATAAATAGTGTGCGCCGAATAGGCACACCTATTAGGTGTAGCCCTTGACTTTGTGCTTAATTGTGAAAACAATTAATCATAATGTCAAAGATCTTTAACCTTGTAGTCTTTCCCGAGTAGTATACTACTGGTATATGAGACTCTTCGGTATCATGTCAATCGGAATATAATTTATAGTCTTGCCGAGTAGCATGCCACTCGTATATGGGACTCTTCAGCTTCTTATCAGCTAGAAAGGGGTTTATAGTCTTTCCTGAGTGGTGTCCCACTTGGAAGTTAGACTCCTCATCATCATGTCAGCTGGAAAAGATATTTATAGTCTCTCCCGAGTAGTGCACTACTCGAAAGTTAGACTCTTCAGCGTCATATCGGCTAGAATAATGTTGCTCATGGCAATTGTTGGCCAAGCATGTAGGCCGAGTACCACTTTATGAAATTAAATCCATTGCGTGGTCTAGTGTACTCGAGAAAGATACCCGCATCCTCAATTTTAATGAAGGCCAGCTTGTGATCCTTATAAGGATATATCCTCAATACTTGGTGGATAAAACAGATACCCAAACATATATGTTTAGCAATTAGACCTTCATGAAGCATATCTGTTTACCTCATCGATTTCTGTTGGTAGCCCTTGTACTGTGATTTTAACGCAGCCAGCGTACATATTGAGCGCGCTACTGTAGAAACTCATGTCTTGGTGGCCCAGTACCGACTGTGTAAGCCCAAGCCTATTAGTCGGCACAGGCTCTATAAAGGCTGGGGGAGAGAGAAAAGATTCCTCTATCTTTCCCAAGCGACCAATCGTTTTGTCTTCCCAGCTCCGCGCTGCAATTTCACCTCCCGCTCTGCTAGGGTTCACCATTGCTTGCTCCTCCCCATCGAAGCTCGAGCAATTCCGCTTTCCTTTGTCCATCCCCAGCCCCCGACCACATTTCCCCCAAATTTCTTGTTCCCCTAGCCATGCCGAAGGTTCCAGATTGCGTTGGGGCATCGGACGAGGGGTGGCCGACCTTGGATTGTAGCCGGTCGAAGCTGGCAAGGCTAGAGAAGTCGCTGCGGCTACAAAGCCGTGACATTATCCGCTGGTGCCCGGCTGAGGGTGAGTCGGTTCCAAATCCCCAAGCCAACGAAACTGTTGTTTTTGCCTCTTTCTTTGACCGGGGTTTGTTTCTTCCGTCCACTGCATTCCTCCATTGTCTTCTTAGCTTCTACGGATTAGAGTTGGTGAATCTAAATCCCAACTCAATTTTGCAAATCTCTATCTTCGTGACTCTTTGTGAGTGCTACTTGGGTGTAGAGCCCCATTTTAATTTCTTGAGGCACTTATTCCACATCAAGCCCCAACCCTCCAAGAATAGAGTCCAGGTGATTGGGGGGGCTGGCCTTCAGTTGAGGAGTGAGATGAAGAAAGTATATATCAATCTTCCTGTGAAATCCTCCTTGAAAGGTTGGCATAAGGAGTAGTTCTACTGTTCTAATCTGGAACCCTCCCTGCCTCCATTCACCGGCTCGCCGCCGACGGTCTTGCCTAGTTGGTTGTCGGATCCAACCTTTGAAGAGATGGGCCAAGTGCATCAGTTGCTGGCAAGGTTGGAGAAATTCAAGCAAGCCGGCCTGACCGGCCCCTGGGTCGCCAAGCGCTTCCTAACTCGGCGCATCCAGCCACTAAAGCTGAGGAGCGAATTCTGCTGGGATTACCAAGGGAAGAATGACCCTGACCGAGAAAGCCGAGAGGTGATTGACCAGCAAAAAGTGACCAAAATATTGTTCGCTTATTTCTCCAATGGGGTGATCGAAACCGAGGATGCAGAGCACTCCATCACGGCTTATAGCCGAAACCGGCCTCGTCCCGAGGTAACCCTTGCTTCTCTTCTGTGATGAATGTCTGTAGACATGTATCCATAGTTGCTCAGCGTCATGCAATGTATACTGTTGAATCATTTGCAGTGGTGCAAGGAGTTTGATGATGACTCCCGTCCGTTGTCGGCTACAAAATCAAAGAAAAGGCCAAGAAGTCCTTCTGCCGCCTAGCTCGACTCCAAGAGAGCGGGAAAGAAACCCACTGCAGATCGGGGCAAGGAGAAGGTTGTGAAGCCGAGTGCCGCAGCCGGGAGTTTAAAGATAAGAGACCTCGCTGGCACAACACCCAGGCCATCGAGTCCCAGATCGGGACCAGCGCGGTTGAGCTCAACATTATCGAGCCCAACCCAAGTGCAGCCTAGTACAAGGTTGACCCCAGTGCCGCCGAGTACCCAAGTGCCCCAGCCGACCACACCGTGAACGGGGCCGACCAGGACAGAATTGCCATCGTCGACTACAGCGCCCTCAGGCTCGACAGCTAGCAGTCCTCCAGTGCCGCCCTCTGGATCCCCCGGACAGAAGCTCAAGTTCTCCAAGAGGTAGGCCATTCTGGGTCTTCTGAAAATCATGTTCAACATTGTAGCACCTTGATGTTTGACTCATTACGCAGGAAGTGGGCCGACATTGATCTTAAGGAGACCCCGCCGACTACCCCTGCTGTCGAGCCTGCCCCAGCCGATCCAGAGCCGGCGAGCACTCCTGCTGAGCCGGTGACGGTCCCAGTTATGGAAACTGAGACCGTCCTGATTGCAGGGCCGCCAACCCCGGCCGACCAAGGGGTGGTTCCTGAAGCCACTGTTCTAGCCCCTGAGCCAGAGCCCATTGCCGAAGCCGTCGCTGCAGCTCTTGAGCCAGCGCCTGATGTGAAAGCCGCCGCTGTAGCTCCTGAGCCAGCCCCCGAGGCCTCGGAGGCCACCGAGTTGGGGGCCAGGAGTCCATCGCCATCCTGGTCGTCGTTGTCATCATCGGCGATGTCCCTTCCTTTGGCCAGACCCGACATCCCCAGGATCGAGGCCCCTCCGCGCAAGTTCCCGAGGACGTGCTGTTGGACAGCGTCCGACGGAACTACACGGAGCTACAAGGTTGATGAGGTGGTAGCGAAAAAGGAGCCTGAAGACCTACTTCGTGCCACAATCGCCATGTCCCAGGGGATTCAGGTATGACCTTCGTTGTATTGGAATCTCGGTAGTGTTTCTTGATGCCTGACCCTGCTTTGACTTGTTACTCCCTGAGCAGAAAATTGTTGATCGCTCAGAGAAAATTCACGAGGTGCTAACCCGAATCGCCCCCCAACTCCAAGAATTGGACCAACTCTGGCCTTGAAAGCCAAAGTGGAAGGGCGCAGCCAGGAGAGGGAATCTTGGCTAAGGGAGGCTGTCACCCAGCTTAGGAGTGAGAATTGGGACCAAGCCAAGGAGATAAGAGGTGAGCCTCCAGAACACTTCTTCCCGACCAAATCCTTAATATATTTCTCCAACTGTGTTATTTCCTGACTGCCCAGTTGTGTCTTGACTGCAACGTCGAGTTCTTGACTAATCTGTCGTGCAGCCCTCAAAGCCGAGTTGAAGACCTGAACGGAGGGAGAAGAACAGCTGAAGGAGGCCGAGAGAGCCAGGGCCGAACTTGAAAAAGACTAGGCCGGCCTGACAATAGCCAATACTGAGCTTGAGCGAGAGAAGGCCGAGTTGAAAGAGGCCAACACCAAGCTCGAGAAGGAAAAAACCGAACTGGAGAGGACCATAGCTAGGTGGGAGGCCGACCACAACAGTAAGTCTCCCTTTTGACAATGATCTTAACCAATCCATTAATTACTCCATCTGTAGCTTTATCTAATAAGTTTACTTGTTGGTGAACCCGGGTAGCTGCTAGAGCCAATTCCCAAGCCCAATTTCAGGCTTACGTAGAGGAGATAAGGGTCATCAAGGAGTCACGGGAGGCCCTCCTCGGATCCGTGAAAGGGCTCCTTGACATCATGGATCCTCGCCTCGTGGGAACCAGATGTTTTCCGTGTGGAAGTTATGCCGCGTGCCGAAGGTGACTGGTAAGGTAATCTGCCCAAGTGGTGTTGAACATAGGCCGGGAATTATCCCGTGGAAGGGCGCCGTACTCGGCCGTAGATCTGAACGAGGAATCTTCATCTCGTCCAGTGTCTTGGCAAAGAGGATGTTGAGCGCGCTACCTCCGTCTATGAGAACCTTCTTCAACTTGATGTTCTTGACGACCGGGTCCAGGACGAGTGGATAACGTTTGTTGACGCTGAAAATCACCGGCAGCGTCGGGAACGAGCCGATGATCTGGTTCGGCATATGGAGACACGCAAAAGCCTGGGAGATTTGCTTAACTCCAGTGCAGGTACTAAATCTTGAGGTTCGTAGGCGTGCCAGTCAATTTGACCCTGCAATTGACAAGGAGATAGAAAATATTAGATCATTGAGCCAATAGGCTGGAAGCCAAATTGGACTCGTCTCATCGGCCGATGGCCGATATGGACCAAAGCACTTAAATATCGACTGGAAGCCGATAATGGCATAGATGGATGAATAAGTAAAACATATGGCTAAGGAACTAATAACAATATAAATAAATAAACTAGCCAATTACTGATATGAAGTGTATCGGCCGGAAAGCCGATAACAGTGTAGAGTGCCAAAAACGTGTAGCAGTGCAATCGGCCTTAATTAACAAAAGATAATCTATTGGCTAGGCACTTCGATAGAATTATCCATCGGCTCATTAAGGATAGAATTATTATCACCAGTCTAATAGATCGGACCTAACCGTTGCAGCACAGACTAACGATGATAACAGAACCTCGATGGGCCGATAGATCTAATGCAATCGTGATGTGATGTATGATAACTTATCGGCTATATATCCCAATAAAATGCTTGCATAAAACTGATCAACCTAGCAGGAATAACTTATCACGCAGTTTAGTAGGTCGGACCTAACCGATGCAGCACAAACTGATGATAAGTTACGCCCAGTAAGCCGATAAGCCTATGCACACATGATATATCTACTCGGCCTATGAGATCAAACCTAACTGATGCAGCCGTAGACAGAACAGATATATCGTGGTAAGCCGACTACCACAGGCCGACTATAATATCGGACCTAACCGAGGAAGTCCTAGTCGGAACAGTAGTCGGGGTAACGAGACTTACCCTCTCGCAGGAGGTCGAACTTAACTGATGCAGCCCGGCTCGAGAAGCAAGAACCCGTTGAATAGGGTGGCGATGCGCCGAAGTTTGTATTGATCTGATTGATTGAGATGATTACAAAGCACCCGAGCATACGTATTTATACCGCGAGTTGATACAGTCCTGATCAGACACGAAACAGGAGTTTCCTAATTACAGAGAAAACACTAACAGGCCCAATCGGATACGAGATCAGGCTTCCTAAAAGATAAAATATTATTACTACCCAATTAATAGATAAGGCATTAGACTGCCACGCTATGGTCTTCATGACTCCTTTCCAAACTCGGCTTCCTCTGGATTGATCCCCGCTATTTATCTATAATTTCACCTTTAACCCAATCTGATAAAGAACCATACCAAATTTTGGCGTTAACACATGCCCCCCAATTTCGGAGTTTTCTATAAGACTTCGAAATTTCCTCATCTGGGCCTTCAGATTCTTCACATACCGAGGCGGCCCAAGGTAGCCCATTTTCCTTAAATGTTTGAAACAGTGCCAACGGCCTCGATTCCCGCCCGGTCATCATACCTCTATAAACCGCTTCACCTTCCTAGCCCCCTTTCTTTACGCTTTCACATCATCAGAGCCCCTTCAACTTCCTCCCGAAACCTTGACGAACTCCAGCGGCCCAGGTGAACTGCTGCGGTCTCCTTCTTCGACCTTCGATCTTCGCTCATCTTCCTCTTCCGGAATGGCTTCCGCGAACGCCGTCCCAGAGGTAATCTCCTTGTCTAATCGTCTTCTCTATCTCGCAACCTGGATCGAATCTGCTCCTGTTCCTCGTGTTCTTGTTTACTGTAGCACTCAGAGACTAGATTTTGATTCCGCCGTAATCTCTTTCCGTTTCTCATGTTCTTGTATATTGTAGCACCTTAGAGACCAGATTTCGATTCCGCCGTAACCTCTTTCTGTCCTTCATGTTCTTGCATATTGTAGCACCTTAGAGACCAGATCTTGATTCCGGCCGCCGATTGCCCAAACTTCTTCTACCATGGTCCCATGGGCAATGAAGATCCTATAGATTTCATCAATGCCGAAACTCAACGCATCCCCTTCAAGAACTCCGCCATGTTAGCCATCGATTGGAACAACAGTTTCAGATCATGGCTAAGCAAACTTCCCATGTGGAGGAGCTGGTATAGCAGAGTATCGGCTGCCAAGAGAACTCTTTGGGACGAAGCAGACATCGGCCACTGCATCAACCTCTCGCTGGCTGAGATAGAGAGGAATGAACCTCTGCTTGCATCAGCCTTATACTTCTGGTCAGACGCCCTCAACGCCTATCTATTTGGACACGGGCCGATGACCCCAACTCTGATAGATGTAACCATGCTCACCTGCCTCAACACAACGAGTTACATCAATCCCTTCAATCTCCAATTCAAGCCTACCCATCAGCTCCAAGCAAAGAACATCAGCGGTTGGTCCAAGTACATATCAATCCATAACAAAGGAACTGGACCAGTCGATGATGGGGAACACGTCGTCTTCTTGAATCTATGGCTAGAGCAGTTCATCTTCGGCGGTGCAACTCTTGGCCCCACAACCAACATGCAATGTCTGGCAGAACGCTTGGCCGATTGGAAACAAGTTCCCCTGGGGCAATATCTCCTTGGCGCCACTTACCAACTACTGCACCAAGTGTCAGTCAAACTATTGGCCGGCCAGCCAGTTGGCCATATCGGAGGTCCTTGGTGGTTTGTGCAGTTATGGCTCAATGTTTACACATCCAAGGCAATTCCCGATACCTCCTTTCTCAATCAATTTTTTCCAGCCGATCACACAGAGGAACAAGCACCCACCTATCGCCGATGCATCTCAATGGGTGAAGCTGCATCGGCTCTCCCTGTGTAAAAACTCCGGTCGGACTCGGCCAATGGTTCAAAAGCCTTTATTATGGCTTTACCAAGGATGCCACACTGTGGTTCTCATATGATGACACTTCATCATTTGAGATGCCATCCAACTTCAATCCACTTGATGTTATGGCCGATGATGAATCGAAGACCATATTCCTATCGGCCATTACTCCTCGTCTCCTACCGACTGGCTTCTCTCAAGGCCGATCACAGCCATCGTACGAGTTTTATCACCCAACAGTTTGCTCCCGCCAGCTCGGCCTCGGTCAACTCCCCATCGGCTTGTTCTTCATCGACAAACTCCAGGCCAGGGGAAATGTAAATAGCGCTCTGGAGTACGATCGGCTGCAAACACTAACAGATTCCCTATCTCTGGGCACCGCCGCCGATGTGGAGGTCTACACTGTCAACACCAAGCTCTTTTCCCGATGGTGGTCAGAATGGAAGAAACACCTGTTCAACTCATCGGCCATTCACTACTGCTCTCGCCTCAACTCCAACTATGTCGAATCCGATGACGATGTAACATTCCATCTCCCTTTTAATTTTTCCAATCATCTTTTACAATTTATCTTGCAGGCTGATTTGATGTGAGCCACGACAACAAGCACTAGTGGCCGGCCGATTAGATACCAACCACCATCGGCCACCCACACGTTAGGTCAGGATGCTCCCCCTCCATCGGCTCTTCTCCGGGCTCCACAGCCGATAGACCACTCCGCAAGAACTGCATCTCGCCCTCACAAGAGACAGAAATCAGCGCCAATGCCGTGATCATGGCGCCGCCTGCTCACTCAAACAACATCGGCTCCTTCATTCCCTGCAGTATGTGCTAAATCTTGACATTATATGTTCCCATCCTCACACGTATTGATCTTATCGCCAGCTTGAGTCATCGCTCCCGAATCTCAACCTACTGCCAATATCCCTGCAAGCATCGAGCCGATGACCTCTACAGCCATTCCAACTCCGCCATCTAGCCCTGAAGCCGATACTGGGATTGCTACTACTTCAGCGCCAGACATTGGCCATCTTGAAGAACAACCTACTCAACCATCCAATGCCGATGTCACTCCTCAAGCTGCCCCTTCCCTGCCTCAGGTAATTTCTTCACAACCATACTTTATTTTAACTAACCACTGATCCCTTTACCGATGTCAACTTGCAGTCCTTAGCCGATTATATTCTCCTTTGACATCGGCAATACTTAGAGCAGATGAAGCAACAGCCACCAGGCAACAACCAAGCCATCCTTTCCAGCCGACGTGCGCGAATATCTATTAAACACTCACCGTCTGCTGGAAAACCCTATCGACGCCGCTGGTGGAGGATTGCGGGCCGATCCAGCAAGATTCTGTAGAGATTGAGCAACACCTGCTGAAGAGCTCATCGACGCACTGACCCCTGCCAGCATACCTGAATCCCACAAATTCCAACTTCAAGCTTAGGCATCGTGTAGCCGATCGTGCAAACCAACAGCAGATGATCCAAGACATCCAACCGATCGGCTATCAGCTCAAACGGAAAGAAGAAGCTTGATGATATGGTAGCTGCCCCTGAAAGAACTCCAACCCAATTAGATTAGCTGAAGAGAAAGGGAAGCCGATTTGCTGCAGAACTCGAAGCAATTCGCAATTGATATCACACTAACAGAATCCCAGCTCATCAGCCTACCTCAAGCCATACAAGATCAAGAGGCAGAGTGCACAGCAGGCGCCAAGTCAATTCATCGGTGCCAAGAACATGAAGACCATCCCAAGCTCCGATGAAGATGACATCTGTGCCATAAATGAAATCGACCAGATTCGCCTGCGTGCCGTTGAAACAATTCAAAAATTTCTGTAAAACTCTATCGTTGATGCCATTGATGTTGCTCCAGAACATGTCGATCATCTCTCGCTATAACATAATCTGATCAGCTCTGTTGCTTACTCATCTTATTCTATCTTTGCATGATAGTATCTTATTTATTTGATCTAAAGGCGATATCAATTGAGATCGGCTATCTTTAGGCGATGCAAAAACATTTTTGAACTTTTTAGAAATCGGCCGCATCTAAGCCGATTCAGGAGTAATCCAAACGCTCGGATAGTACTTCTTAGATATTTCCCATTAACGCTTTAGCAAATTCCGTCCCCCCAAGCATCTTCTAGTATGTAGGCATTGCCAGGCACACAACGATTAATCCAATAGGGCCCTTCCCAATTAGAGCGACCACTTACCAAACTTTACTATCTCTGGACCGATTCGCAAATCAATTTCCACACAGATCTCCTCAGCAAACGACTTATTCACCACCTTTTGTTATAATGCCTAGCTGCCTTAGCCTTATTTTCCTTGATCCTCTTTACGCCCTTTAACCATTCTAGCCAAATCCTCGAGTTCATCATGTCATCAACTTATAATAATCATCGGCTGTCAATGATTCTGTAAATGAAATTCTCTAGACCGATAGCTAGTCTCCCAAGGCAAAACTGCTTCGTGCCCATATACCAACTTATATGTGGCACTCGAGTAGATCCATACATGCCATCCTATAGGCCCACAATGAATCGGCTTAATGTAGTATGCCATCGTCGCGCTGCTCATCAATCTTTCGCTTGATTAATTTGATCAACTCTTATTTGAAGCTTCTGCCTGCTCCATGGCCTGAGCAATAATAGTGATGAATTTAATAAAACTTAATTCCCATACTGCAGCAAAGTGTTGAAAACTCATCGGACACAAAAATAGATCCTCTGATCGGTATTATCATCTGAGAATTCCAAACCGAGAACTTATATCCTTTTACAAACTCAATCGCCTCCTTAGACGTGACTTTCTTCAATGGAATTGCTTCCACCCACTTTGTGAAATAATCTATGCTCGCCAATATAACTATTCCTTACTACTTGAGATAACCTGCCAATCATATCAATCCCCATCCCTGACGAAGCCATGCTCATAATGATAGGATTCATAGACCGATCTGTCCCGCTGTATATTTCCAACTTCTGGCAATCTTGACATCCTTATAGTACTAAAGCAATCTTCCAGTATTGTCGGCCAAAAGTATCCTATCTTCTCAATATCCACTTCATCTTATACCCGATTATGAGATCCACAAACACCCTCATGCACTTCGCACATAACCACTTTGACTTCTTCTAGATCAGACATCTCAGCAAACCCCTTCAAAGTCTATAATACAGCTCTCTCATCAAGCATCACATACTAATAGCCTTATATCGAAGCCTCCTAAAACCGATTGTGACGGATTTTGAAATAACCGGTTATCTCCTGTCTCCATCATCGGCTTTATCTGAACATCAACATCGGCATCTCAACCCAATCTGCTCATTTTTAGCCGATAAATCCAGAACAATTGTGCAAGATCATGGCTTCTAAATTTTGCTCCCTAGGAATATATCCATCTATACCATCTTAGAAATCCTTCAACAAATCGTACATTCCTCATAATATGATCTCAAACATCATCCCTACACTCATATTCCCTAGACAACTGCTTGATCACAACAAAGAATCACCAACAATCTCTATGATATCGGCTCCGATCTACTTTAAATTGAAGTCCTTTCAGCACCGCCTCGTATTCTGCCTGCTTATTGGTCAGGTTTAATTGTAAAAGCAAACTCAAATTGCCCCCCGAGGCGATACAATACCAAGCCAGAATACCAGACCCATGCTTGCAAACTGATCATCAAAAAACAAATCCACAGATCGCCTCTACATAATTTCATGACCCCTCTGTTTGCCAATAAAATCGGCCACTGCTTGTCCCTTGATCGCTTTAGCCCTTCATATCTCAAGTCAACTCCGTCAGGGCAAAAACCCCATTCCATGACCCAACTCTCCTTTCAAGACTGAGCCAACAACATATATTTTACCACATCGGCCTTGCAAACCACCGTGCACTTCAGCCGAATAGATATAATGTCTCAACTTCGTGCATGGAAATATAGACAAAGCAAATTTCTTCACCGCAGACTATCTTGTTTTAGATCCAAAGCCTTCTGCTTAGATAGAATACTGACTCGCTCCTTGCCTTCAAACTCTTGAATTAAAACAACCGATGATTTCTCATCAGCGATAAGTATACTTGAACTGCAACTCCTTTCTCGCGGAATCAGAACAGGTGGGAACTCAAATAACCCTTAATTTCCATCGAATGCCTTCTGCTATCTGCCCCCACATGAACTCTTGATCGCTTTAACTTCAATAACGAGTAAAAATTCAATCCTTCTGACAAATTATGAATCTCCTTACAAATTATTACTTGGCCGATCAATGACTGACTCTGTTTGTTGCTTGGTGCTCTGTATCTTAATCTCTGATGCACCGCTGACTAACTTCAATTCCTCGCTCATGAACCATAAAACCCAAAAACTGCCCAGCCGATCCACCAAAGCGCATTATTGGGTTCATCCTTAGTCCGTAATTTCTTGCCCTTTCCAGCACTTTTCGCAAATCGGCTATTATGGCTTTCCTCACTCTTAATTTAACCACCACATCATCGATGTAATTTCCACAACAAGCCAATGAGATCATGAAATATATAATTCATCGCCCTCTGATAAATCGCACCGCCTTTTTTAACCCAAACTCATTACTACTCACTCATATAAGCCCGATAGCTCCAGACATCAAATGCAGCCTTATGTATAATCTTCTTCTGCCATAAAATTTGATTATCCTACATTGCCGTCCATGAAGCTATAATCTTGGCCTGAGTGCTTGCATCCACCAACAAAATCTGCTATCAGCATCGGTACCATCCTTGGGGTAGCTTTGTTCACAATCCCAAGAAGTCGAATGCATATCCTCAATTTCCCATTTTTCTTTTCCACCGGGACGATATTAGAAACCCACTCAGCATATGCACGGCCTTATAAACTTTGCGTCATACAACCTGTGATCTCCGCTTTTATCGGCTCATATAACTCCGCTTAAACCTCCTGTGAGCCTGTTTAAATGGCCGATATCCTGGTTAATGGTAGCCGATGTTCAACAATTGATCGCTTAATACCTGCATCTCATTATACTCCAAGCAAAACAATCCAGATACTCCTTCAACAGGTATCAATTCTTCCGAAGTCAGGCATAACTTTTTACTTATGTACGTCGCCTGGTTATCTCCTGGTCCTATGTCGATCTCCTCTAATCACGCCGACTTAAACCCTTGTCCAGTTTCCCCTCGAAAATCTTCAATGGACCCATCAGATAACAACTCGGAAGCCGACTTGCTGAATCGCTGTATCCCTTGCTGTGACCTTAAGATAATCTCCTTCCCATGTTTTTCCGGACAAACAATCAACAACCATTGGTCTCCCAACCGGCAAATCGTCATTGCAATGTTGTTGACTGATCTGCTAGGACTACCTCAACTTATCTCCTTGCCACGTATGATCAACATTATGCATCGTCGAGGGCATGCAACAGTTCGCGTGAATCCAATCCCTGTGAAGAAGCAGACTATATATCCTTTCCATCATAACGAAAAACGTGGAACGTATGTCTTGTTTCCCACTGTCAACTCCACGTTTAACACGTCCTTCGCCTGATATTCTCCACCGAAGTCTTTCGACCATATCTCTTATCAAGTCTTCGCAGCTTTCCCCAATTTTCGAAATGACATAATAACGGCATTAGATAATAGCTCTCCCCATCACTAGCATACTTCGTCATCGGCGTCCATCACATGCCCTGATTATAATAATGGCTTAAATGCCGATGCTCTGACTCTTCGGTTTATTCAAATAAATAGCCTGATCGGTATGCAACGTAGCTGAGCAAAACCTCTCACTCCTTCCTCATCCGATGAAAGGCTAGCTTTAAATTCCCGAGCAGAAAAGAACCAGTTTACTGAGCCGCATGATAACACTATCTCCTTCTCCTCACACGCCATACTCATTTAGTTCTCTAGTGTGACGATGATCGGCTTCTTCCTGATCTTGCCTGCTTCTTCCTTTGCTCTCGGATCGTAGCCGTGTGCCCTTCTCTTCTGGTTTTGTAAATATCCCACTAGGACACCACCTGAGGATTTTGATTGTCATTTTTCATTGATTCCCTATCGTCAAAAAATTTTCATGGATCCCCAATCGGCTACTGTGTACGATGGCTCGTCTCCTAATGGCCGATCCCGCGAAAAACCTTCCTGCTGATCCCGCTGAACCTCAGATTATCGCACTCAGGCGCAAATCTTCAATTGATGACCAATCTCATCTTAATCCATCAGCAAGATCGAAAACGGACAATCCCAATGTAATTATCTTCCCTGTCTGCTCAAATCCACTGCCTTCTCTACTTTGAATATTTCTATCATGCCCGATGAATAATCCTTGATTTCTATCAAGATCCAAATGCTTCCTCATCGGCCTGAAATTCTCGACCGATGATCCACATAAACCATGTTCACGGGGAACGGTGTCCGATCTTCATTGCTATCTGTCCTCAAACTGACCTTCCCTGTTCAACAGCCCGAATTGAATGTTCCGAAAACCTTGACTCATTGGCTGTGGTGATATCGTGTTGTCCATTGCAGTATCTTTTGCTTTTTTATTCTTTGGCCGACGAATATATGATTTGGTGGAAAAGCTGTATCATGTTTCTCCTCAACAGTCAGATCGAAGATTTTATCGCTTTATTAATGTCAAATCATACCGTTCTCCTTGCCGATATCCTTGACCCACCGCATGATACTGATTTTTTGTTCCTAGCCCACTCCGCCAATCCACTTCAGCATCGGATTCATCATCTAGTCCGATGAATAATGTACCTGAGCAACCCTTCTCTGATATTTATCCTTTTCGCCTCTTGAAATCGCTTTCATGAGCCTACCTTCTGTACCAGATTGCCAGGACTCAACTCCTGTGATGAAAAACCTCTCTTTGATTGGCGCTAAGAACCCTAAAAAGCCAAGTCGGCTAGATGCTCGTCTCAGATTCAAGCTGTAACATCAGTTCCTAATATCTCGAAACCTCTGCATATTCCGCACCGTTCCGTCTGGTCATTGCCTAACCGATGTTAAATCCGTCGTCTTCATCTCATGGATTCCAGCAAAAGATATTTGTGAAGCTATTTTCTAGATCGGCCCATCCCAATGAATTTGCGGTAATGAGACGAACCATGTAATCCGATCCAGACAATGACAAGGGAAAAACCTAACTCTCAGAGCCTCTCACATGCTTCTCCACACATTGCCAGAATCGGCTAATATGCTCTACTGTAGATATGCTGTCCTGCCCCTGAGAACTTGAACTCTAGGATCTGTATCGTGCGGTAATTTACTCTGTCAACCACTCGTACATGGAAGCTGATACATAAAGTGCTCCTATTGGCTTATCCCAAATTGTTCCCCTCACTATTTCCGCAACCCTTGCCGATAAGTTTCTTCTCTTGAATTTCGCTCGCTGATACTGTATGGATGGAGTTGGTAGCGATTCTGCCATGATATTCTCTCTGATAATTACCTGAATCGGCAATACCTCTGCGTAATTCTGCTGATATCTTTGACACCGAAACCCGCCGGGGCCGTCCGGAGTTGAGACATCGAAGCCTGGGAATTTGCTTCACTCCAGTGCAGGTCCTAAAGTCTTGAGTTCTAGCGTGCCAGTCAATTTGACCCTCGCAATTGACAAGGAGAAAAATGTCAATTCGTGAGCCAATCGCTGGAAGCCGGCTTAGACTCATCTCATCGCCGATGGCCAATATGCACATTAGCACTTATTACATCGCTAAGCCGATGACGGCAAGAGCAATAACATAATAATAAACAGTATTACACATAGCCAATCATCGAAGGAATACTCAAAACCGGCTGTAACTTGGCTAAAGTAAGCAAGCAAAAATTGAGTAAAATAAATTAAAGCGAACTCCAGCCGTCACATGGTTAAGTTACTGTATCGCCTGGAGATATTGCCTATGTGCCCGTGCCCGGCCCTTGCTCGCACCTGCGCCCGGGATCTTTCATCTGCTGTCCGATCCGCGCCCGAGTTCTTACCTATGCTCGTGCCGGGGGTCCTTACCTGAGTCGGCCAGTGAACTTGGCTGAGGGATGCTCTCGGGAACCTACTTGTGCTCTCGCACTCGATCCGCAGAGTAACACAATCGCTGCCCTTAGCCGATCATAACAGTAAATGCAGGCAAGATGCATAACAAGCAAGCAGGCTAATCGGCTATATTAATAAGAATAACTTATCGGCTAAGCGCTCCGAACACATACGCATAAAACCCATTGGCTTAATAAGAGTAACTTATACTGTCAGTCTAGTAGATCAGACCCAACCGTTGCAGCACAGACTATAATGATAAAGATCTCGATAACCGATAGATCTGATGCGATCGTTGTTGTAAAACATATAACTTACCGCTATACACCCGATAGACCTTGCCATAAAGTATCAACATAGCAGCGAACGATTTATCGCTAGCAGTTTAGTAGGTCGGACCTAACCATGCAGCACAAACTGATGATAACCATTCCCAGTAAGCCGATACAATCTACGCAGGCGTGATGTGATATACCTAATCAATCTATGAGATCAAACTGATGCAGCCATAGATAAAAAACTATCGTGTAAGCCCGACTACATAAACCAACTAGAATATCGGACCTAACCGAGGAAGTCCTAGCCGATAGTAGCAGGTGACGAGACTTACCCTCTCGCAGAGAGTCGGACCTAACCGAGCAGCCCGCATCGAACGAATCCCGTTGCCCGAAGGGTGCGATGCGCTGAATTTGTATTATCGAGTGTATAATTTACAAGGTCCCCGGCTACGTATTATACCCGAGTTAACGATTCTTCTTGGAACGTACATGATTTACTATTATAACAGAAAACGCTAACAAGCCTGACCGAACACGAGCCAGGTTTCCTAAAGATAAAACCCTTTGCCTACATTAATAGTACAGTAAATAACTGCCAATAGCGGTCTCACGGCTCCCTCCCGGAATCGATCTCTTCTGCGATCAATTTCCGCTAGTTGACTGCAATTTCCCCTTGACTGAATCTGACATAGAAGCCTTCCCAATTTTGGCGTTAACACATGCCCCCCAATTTCGGAGTTCTCTATAGGACTTCAAAATTCTTTCATTTTGGGCCTCTAGCCTTCCATACCGACGGCCCAAGTGTAGCCACTTGCATAATTGTTAATGAAACGAGTGCCAACGCTCGATTCCCACCGGTCATCATATCTCTATAAAAACCTTCGTTCCCTAGCCTTTTACGCTTTCACATCACCAGAGCACCACCGCTTCATCTCCCAAAACTCGGCAAGCTCCAGCAACCCAGACGACCGTCGCAACCCTTTTCTTCGGCTGTTGATCTCCCGCATCTTCTTCTCTCCGATGCGTCAGCATCCGCAGTCCCTGACATAATCTCCTGCCCAATTATTTCTCCTGATTTGTAGCCTAGATGCACCCAATCCGCCATGTTGTTTTCATCTGTTCTTCTCGTGTTCTGTTTATGTAGCATCTAGAGGACTAGATCCTTGATCCCGGCCGCCGATACCAATCTTCTTCTATCATGGCCCATGGTAGCGAAGATCCCACAGATTTTAAAGCGCCGAGACCCCAGCGTTATTCCTTTCAGAAATCGCCATGCTAGTCAGTGACTCACCAATAGCTTCATCTATGGCGAGCAAGCTACCTGGGTGGAGTAGTACACAGAGATCGCTGCGAAGAGAACCTCTGGAAGATCACTATCGCCACTGCATCAATCTCTCCTGCCGATATGGAAAGAATAACCTCTGCTCGCACGCCCTCATACTTCTGGTCCAATGCCCTCAATGCTTCATGTTCGGCACGGTCCGATGACTCCCACTGACTGGACGTGACATGCTCACCTTGCCTTGCACACCCGCAAGCTACATCGACCCTCAAGCTTCGATTCAAGCCTGCCATCGGCTCCAACGAAGAACATCGCGACTAGAGCCAGTACATCTCCAATTCATAATAACGGGAAAGGATCAGTCAATGACCAGGAGCATGTTTTCTGAACTTATGCTGGAACGGTTTGTTTCCAGGTTGGCATCCTTGGCCCACGTTCAACATGACAATTAGCAGAGCTGTATCGGAAACATATCCCTGGCAATTCCTCCTTGGCAGCTACCTATACTCTTCACAAGTGGCCAAGCTACGCGGCAGTTCCGTCCGCCATATTGGTCTGTTTGTGCAACTACTGGCTCAATGTCTACACTCAACCTTCTCTGCGGACTGCTTCTTCTCAACCATCCTTCAGCCGATTACACAGAAGACCAAGATCCCACTACGCCGATGCTTTCCATGGACGAAGCTGCATCGCTCTTTCTAGCCAGCAATAAACCCCACTGACTTAGTCATTGGTTCAAGGGTTATTATGGTACTTCACAGGAGCCCACTCCTTGGTACATATAATGACCGCATCATCATCGGATAGCCTTCCAACTTCGACCACACTTTAACACTTTGGATCACAGAGTCCAACAATATTCCTACATGGCCATACCCTCGTCTATGCCACTAGCTTCTCTAGACATCCAACCCATCATAGAGTTTACATCCACTGCGGCTCCCCCAGCTTGCCTTGTCACTTTCATTGGCCCATTCTTCATCGACAACTTTAGCCCGGGCAACGTCAGCAACCCCTAGGAATTATCGGCATCGGACTATTGAAACCCCTTCTTCTAGGCGCCAGCACCGACGTGTCATGTGCACTGCCACACCAACTCTTCGTCGTGATGGTCAAATAGAAGACACATAATATCATCTACGACTACCTCTACGTTCCCGTTTACACCGAATACATCCGACCGACGAAAGTAACACCCGCAACCTTAATCATCACTCCAATATCTCTCACTCTTTAACTTGCAGGCGCCGCGCGAGCCCAACGACACACAACAGTCTCGGCGAATCTATCAACCTCATCGGCCACCCAACTTGCGGGCGGATCTCCACTCTCCATCGGCTCTCTACAAGGTCTCAGCGATAGACAAAAACGCAAATTGCACACGCCCCTCACTCAAAGAGCAGAACCGCGCGTCACTTGCTACTCACTCCTCAACAACATCGCTCCTCATCCTCAGTACGCCAATTCTTATATTATACGATTTCTCATTCATCTTACCAGTTCTCATTCCACTCGATCATCGGCTCAACCTCAACCTTCTTCACATCCCTCCAAGCCCATTAAATATCTTCTCCAGCTCCCCACTCTCAGACAAGTCCTCCAGCCATCACGAAATTTCATATTCCTCGCCCTGACATCGGCCACCCCGAAGAACACCTAATTCCATCTCGCTGAACCGACCACCATCTCATGTCTTCCTCATAACTCTTTAATGCCCATACTCACTTTTCAACCCTCTACTGATCCTTTACATTCAATTTGCAGTCCTTACCATTGTTTTCCTTACATCGCAAATACTTGAAGAGAACACGAACACCACAGCCGCACAACCAAACCGCTCCTTCCCAGCGAGGCTATCTAATTACCGACATCATCAGTGGCTCGAACCAATGATCGTTAAGGGAAGACGTGGCGATTGGGAAGACTTCAGAAATGAACCCCATCTGCCCGAAGCTCCTCGACGCACTAACGCTCGCATACTCGGTCTCACAATTAAACTCATCAATTAACAGCCATAGCCGATCTGCTGAACCAACAGAGACTCCCAAGCTATCCAAGCCGATCCGGCTATTCAGCCCAATACGAAGACAAAAAACAAGAGCTCATCAAGCTACCAATGAAGAAGAAGGAGCATTTCAAGTAGACTTGAAAAGTTCCAAGACTTAGACTTGACAACAGAATCCCAGTTACGCCCCATCCAGACAAAAGCTAAGTTGCAGCGACCGTACATAAATCATCCACGCAAGAATGAACCTCCTGGCATCGATGAATGACATCGTGCCATTAATCGAATTGAGCAATCCAGCCGCGTGCAATCACGATCCAAAAAATTCATGTAAATTAATGATGATCCCCTCCTGAACTATTATTGTGCTGTAATATCCTGAGGCTCTGTGCCGCTCCTCACTCTTGAATATCTTTTGCTTACTAAAGCGAATCGATTTGACACTCGGCTACTTTACGATGCAAAACATCGCTTTGATATTCTAGAAATCGGCGCTTAACCATTACAATTATCAAACGCCTGATGTATTCTTGAATAATTCTCCATTAACCTTTAGCAAACTCTCCCGTCAAATCCTCTAACACATACATACCAGCACACACGATTAATCCAGATAGCACCTTCCAATTAGCGACCATTTTCAAAACTTATATTTCTGACCAGCATCGCCAAATCAATTTCCATACAAATCTCCTCGACAATGACTTAATTACCATTTTTTGGTCAATACCGAGCTGCCAGCCTTTTTGGCCTAACCCTTCAACCCTTAGCGATTCTACAAATTCCATCATCTCATTAATTATATAATCACTCGCTTCAATTGATTCTGCAAAGAATTCTCCTAGAGCGTGTAGTTCCAGAACTGCTCATGTCATCTAACCAACGAACCGCACTCGTATATCCGACATGCCATCTTCCTATAGCCCATAATGATACTCTAATTATACCATCCCGGTGCTCATCAATCCCTTAATCAACTTGATCAAACTCTGTTTAGCACCTTCCACCTCCATTGCCTAAGCATAATAAGCTATGAATTAACACTGATTCAATACTGTACAAACGTTAACATCAATTAGACCGACATGACCCATGATCATACTATATCTAGAATCCCAAAACCAATAAAATTATAGCTCTATACAAACACGAATCGCTTCTGACGTTAACTTCAAAGAATCACTGCTACCCATTTGAAAAAATCTTCCGCGATCCCAATATGAACTATGCCTACTATGGAGGAAAAACCTGCCGATCATATCAATTCCCTAACCTCTGAAGCACACGTTTGATGATAATTTACCAGTGGGCTCCTTACAATTCAATATTTCTACAATCTTTACACCCTTTATTATACCTGAAGCATCTTCCAACATTGCGCCAATACTTTCTCACAACCACTTCTCTTATACGCGATTTATGAGTCCCACAGACCCCTTAGCACCCGCACAACTACTTGGCTTATCCAAATTCAGCGCACCTAAGCAGACCTCCTCAAGTCCGAACTACAGTTCACCCATCAATCAGCACATACTTAGTACTTATATCGAATTTTCTGGAACCGATTGCGACGGAATTTTGCAAGTATCGATATCTCCGTCTCAATCATCTGCCTTGTTCTGAAGCATCGCTATTTCAACTCAACCTGCATTCAGCCGATACCCTGAAAGCCAACTGCGCAAATCATTCTAAGTCTGCTCTCCTGGGGATATGATCTATTGATACACCTTGAAATCTTTACAAATCCGTACACTCTAAATGACCTCAAAACTTCCATTCCCTGCACTATATTCTCCAGACAACTGCTTGACCACAATAAACTCCATATTTCTATACATCTGCTCGATTCCTTTAAATTGTCTTTAAAACCCTATAGTCTGCTAGATATTAGTCATCAAGTTAAGGTAAAGCAACTCAAAACAATTCCCGACAAAACCAAACAATTACCATATCCATGCTTACAACCCATCCATCAAAAACAATAGCCATGTTTCAGCTTACATAGTCTTCGTGATCCTCTTTGATTATTATAAACGCTTTTTTCTTGCTGTCTCTGATAGCTTAGTTACGATTCATAGGCTCAAGTCACTCGTCAAAACAAATAAATTCCATCTTACAACTCGTCCTTTCAACTGAGCGACAACAATATTAACACATCGCTCCTGGCCAATCTTACTTTTAACCCAGTATTCCCATAGTAAATTCCTCTAAATCTTTTATATGCAAATAATACACTAGGCAACTCTCCACCGCAGGTATATCTATGTTTTTAGCAATCCAAACCTTTTTGCTTAATTGAACACTAACTCCTCCTTTTCCCAAATTTCCGTATCAAAAGCAGACCCGGATTTATCTCTCTTACTACCATCAGTTCAAACCTGAAACTGAGCATTCTTTCTCTGGCGGAATTAATACGTGGAACAATAATTCTATGCCGTCATTCCTTCCTGCTTGTTGCTCCCTCCATCACAAACTCTAGTTTGATCGTTTTAATTCAACAATGGTTAGTAATAAGACTCTATTTATCCTCCTGACATAATTTTATATAAATCTTCTCACAAAATTTGTCCACAATATGCACTTTTCTTATTCTTGATTTCTTCTGTCTATATTTTGTCCTAATTGTCTGTATTGCTTCCCTGACTAACTTCAATTCGCATCGCTCTTTTAATGAACCATTAAAATCCCAAAAATTTTACCCAGTCTCGATTTAACACCAAACCTATTTTATATGATAATCCTTTAGCCCTATTTTCTTCCTCCTCCATCTTTTTGCAGATTAGTTATTTGGCTTCCTCACTTTTGATCTAATAAACCTTTTTTCTGTATTTCTATCCAATCTCATAGTCATTGGTCATGAAATTCTATTATTAATTTCATCTTCTTTGTTAATGTGCATCGCACTTTTCATCCAAAGATATACCCACTTCATACATTCCGATACTCCTAGTACACAATCGCTTATGTCTTTATGTAATTATTTCTTCATCCATAAAAATTCTTTTGTGTATCCTACCATTTATCGTCCATGAAGCTGTAATTTGGCCTGAATGCTGCATATCCCATCATTAACCGCTTCTGTCATTGTCGGTATTGATTCTTAGTGTCTGTATTTCAGATCCCTGAAATCTAAACATATCCTCAATTTCCTTTTTTTCTTTCCCGGACTCTATTATTCTATACCCTTTCAAGCATATCGGCTATATCTTATAATTGTGCTTTTATACCTTGTTTCTCTTCCCTTGATTGTTTCATAAATCTTGTCCCTAATCTCCTGTCCGCTTCTTTTGATTTTCTGTCCTACCTGGTTTATGTGTCACGTATGTTCAACATTGATATTTCGGTTTTTTCTTAAATTCATTATCTCATGGTACTCCTCCAAGCAATACTAATCGATACTCCTTTCACCATTTTATCATATGCTTCTCGAAGTTTAGTACTCACCTTTGTCTTAATGTACGTCGCTTTCCTATTCCTTCCATTCTTCCTCCATCTCACGACGTTAAATCCTTGCCCTAGCTCCTCTTCAATCTTCTATTTTTGCCCTATCATGTTTAATAACTCAATGGAGCCACTTGCCTTGATCATTTATCCTCTCGCTGTGACCTTTATCTCTCCCATATTTGCCGATTAGCCATCACCATTGCTCCAACTAGCAAAGCTGTCATTAGCAGTTTGGTTGATCGTATTCTGCTATACTCACTTCTACTCTGATTTTTTGCACTCTTATCAAAATTTGATTGCTTATTGTCAGCACGCAACATCTCTCTGTGATCCTCATGTCCTGTCGAATACCAATGTATGACCCTTCATTTTACGTCGATTGTGATGATTAAAACATGACTTTTGTAATCTTTCTCTGTTAATTTCCACGTTATAACTCTTTGCCTTTGTGTATCCCTCTCAAATCCTTATGCTATTATTGTTCTTGATCAGTCTTCTGCCTGTCTTCCCATTTCCGATATATATGTTTCATAGGTTCTTGAACTTAAACTGCTTTCCTTCTCATTACAACCGACTTACCCAGATATATCCCCTATCTACTATAACAAAGCCCCCTGTTTCTATATGGCTTTATATTTTGCCTCGATCTACTCTTGTATTTAATCAAATATCGCCATCACTGTTTACATTACTTTAAAACCAAGATCATACCATTGTACCATACATATCTAATACTACTCGCTCTTTCTACTCTTAAACACTTTATTATTCCCGATAACGCTCAGCAGATAATATGATACAAATATCCTATTAATAGTAGATATCTTCTTACGTTACTTTCATTAAGTTCATCATACGTTTCTCTCACGCTCTCCTTTTCCATAACAATCTCAGTATATAGCAATCCTAATCCATTGTATGTAGTTAATACGTCTCTCTTCTCTCGACCCCACTAGTCTTACTTTTCTCTAGCCTTCCTATCTCATTAGGGTCGAGTCTCTTTCCTTCTCTATTCTTAATATTCCTTCGGCAATATAATTACCTAAATAGGGCAACATAAGCGGAAATTGGCACTGACCTTTTCAATCTACATTCACCGCTACATCCTACCTTCCAAAAGAACTCATATGACTGATCGGCCCCAAATCCGGCTAATACCCGTGCCTTTTCCAACAGACGACCCAATCCAATCAGCCACGCTAACAGCCCCCACCAAACATCACCGCACGAACAAATACCCAGACAAACCAGCGCCACATCCGCAACCACACGCTCCCACCTACGCACGTGCAACACAACCCCGCATCGCCCCCCCCCTATCCCCCGCCCTCTCCCTCCCATCTACCAAATCGTCTATCATGCGCATGTACCCATCCATTACTGCACCTCAGGCTGCCCTCATCTTAACTAGATATAATCCCTCATCCTACTCAGCAGCAAATCGAGAAGAACGACGCAGTCCACCTATCTCCCTGTTTATCCTCCCCCCGCCTAAGCGTTCTCTTACTTGAAATACTTTTTCTTCATATCCGATTCACATTAATTCTATACTATCTCCATCAGCTCCTTTCACATCCCTAATCATTCAAAGCATCGATCCGTGCCTACAACCTGCTTAGCGAGGAAAAATGCTACCCAAGCGCCCACCCGTCGAATCCCTCTCATGCTTCTTGCTTCAACTATTCATTCTTCCGCTCAAAACCCCACCATTTTCTAACACCGCAAAAACTGTTGCCATCGTATTATGATGACACTACAGTCTTGTGCCACTCTCCACATCTTTTCTTCTTATTTTCGCGAAGGAGCACATCCATTCACCTTCTCTCCCGCATCCCTGCCACAAAAACGCATTAGTATCTGCTTCTCTTTAACAGCAAGTCTAAATCCCGCTTTCTGCCTTACTAATATCAAATCATACCGCTCACTCCTGTTGCCGATATCTGACCATGGCAAGATACTAAGTTCTGTCCTGGCAACACTCACCCAATCCAACCCCCAGCATCAATCCGTCATCTCCGAGCTGAGACATAAATTGAATCTATTGAGCAATCCTTCTCCGATAAGCTTACTTTTTCGCCTCTATGGAACCCCAGAGCTACCTAGCCGACCTCCCATACCCTTTGTACAAACCCCCGGGACTCGAACTCCACTACAATCACTGATCTAATTACCTGCCCTTAACTGCTCCAAGAGCACCTTGAAGCCAATCCGCCAGCATACCTCTCGTCAGCGATTTAACCAACACCTCGGCTCTACTGACGTCACGAAAATCCCGCCTGAACGGCCTTCCCCGAAACATCGTCAACTTTTCGTTTGATCCCTCGCATCCTACCCCGTGATCAAACTTCAACACTACCACTACTGATCATCCAGACCATAAGACACTATTACAGAAACCGTTCTTCATAACCCCACCCCCGAACGGGAATTCTAATGAAGAAACATGTAACATCGACCATCATATGACCCGCGAAAAATCTCCTCAGCGCTACACTCTTCACCCCGCGCCTCCCCACATGCACGAACTCCGCCTAACATCGTCTCCACTGAAGACTTAAGTTCCTCCTACCGACCATGATATCCAGACCTCGTGTATCCGCCTGTCAGCCTATGACCCTGTCCCAATCCCGTCCACGGATCGCCTATAATACCATGTCTGTTCCTGGCTTGATCCCAACTGCCTTACTACTGCTCTCCTTACAGCAACCTACTCTGCTAATCTTCTCTACCTCATCACATTGTTGTACTCAAGACGGAATACTTGAGGTTTTCCCCACAATTTTGACCGATCATGCTAGCATATTCCTAATTCCAACGTACCAATGCCTGCACATACAGCCCCCTCTGGTTAATTTTAGACTAAGATATCCTCCTAACACATCCGCGACTTATATCACAGCAACTTCCTCATAAATGCCCAAGCCGGTTCCTACGTCTAAAACACGCTTCTCGGTATATCTCTTGCTACTTAAGAACTGCGTTGGTCACCTTGCTTGGCAAGAAAACAGGACCCCTAGTTAGGCTCTGCTAATCGAGTCATT
>RYFJ01000263.1:0-223202 GCA_003991445.1 Oryza meyeriana var. granulata
ATATACATAGTAAATAAAGCATTCCAATTTCTTTTTAAATATAACACGAGTAATTTGAACTACTATGTAAGTGAACTTGAATTTGAGGACATCACTTCTTTGGATACCACACGATATCCTCCAGTGCATATTTACAAGTCCAATTTACGGGCTGTGCGTGGACAATTGGAATTTACAATGATTGCTCGTTTCTAAGCACTTCTTTATATGATTTTGAGAATAGATTGCTACATAATGATTTAATTATGATTAGAAAAACCTTGAGAGGACCAGAAAGTATTTGGAGAGAGGCTAGGAGGAGGACAAGGCCAGAAAAGACGTTCAATTCAAGTTAGAGGCCCAATTCATAATGAGCTCAAGTCCATCCCGGATTTTTCTAGTAGTAGTCTGCACTAATTGATCCCCCAGATCACATCGAACTCCATTTTCGATGTTCAAGATATGTACGGAAAGCTAACGAGACTACCTTTCCAATGGATCTAGTCTCACATCAAAATTCCTTCCGAGTCAACTTAGAATTGTCCAAACAATTTCAGCATCCAGAATGCTGTCAGGGCTGCTACGTCACTGTCTTTGGGCCGTTGGGCCTTGTATCAGTCAGAGTCCATTAAGGGACGCATCCAGGGGTCCTTGGCCGACCCTAGACCCTAATTCAGTAAGAAAGTTCGTCGAGTTAGGGTTGGGTTTTGCTTAGATTATTCTTGTCATTTGCAGTTTCGCGTCTAGATCAGTTTGTGGACCCCAACTTATGAGATACACTTATATTCGCAATTGAGTTGCTATCTTTCTTGTTCTTGCTTGTGTTTTTCGATTCACAGGTAGGGATTAGCCTTCTTGGCGAGATCAACCGAGCAATGCATGGTTGATAACTAGAGGAGACGTGTTGCTGTGATTGCAGGGTTCGGGTCTTGTTGATCGGAAGCTGGACTGTGTGTGTTCAAGTTTTCCACTAAATTGAGAGTTATCTTCACCTGACAGAAGATCAGGCACCCCGTTGCCATCAGAACTAATCTGAAATACTACTGAAAAAATTATAACTTTTGAACTTGTTGACACCGAAAATCACCGGCAGCGTTAGGAACGAGCCGATGATATGGTTCGGCGCACTAGACACGCGAAGGCCTAGGAGATCTGCTTAGCTCCAGTGCAAGTCCTAAGGTTGAGGTTCACGAGCGTGCCAGTCAATTTGACCCAGCAATTGACAAGGAGATAGAAAATATTAGACCATTGATCCAATCGGCCAACCAGCCGATACAGACTTCCTCTAGTCGATTGCCAATAGTAGTTGTACATCGACTAGAAGCCGATGATGATATAAGCAAATAATAAGCCAGCCGACTGCAGAAAAAACACATGGACATCGGCTAGAAGCCGATGATAAAATAGATAGGCAGAATAATAATCAATAGATAATGCAGTCGGCTTTATCTAGTAAAAGATAACTTATTGGCTAAGCACTCCGATAAAATATTGCATAAAAACCTATCGACTCAACAAGGATAAATCTATCACTATCAATCTAATAGTTCAAACTTAACTGATGCAGCATAGATTAATAAGGATAAAAGAACCTCGATGGGCCGATAGATCTAATGCAATCGTGATGTATATGATAACTTATCGGCTATACATTCCGATAATACGCTTGCATTAAATCTATCAACCTAGCAGGAATAACTTATCGCTGTCAGTTTAGTAGGTCGGACCTAACCGATGCAGCACAAACTGACGATAAGTTACACCTAGTAAGTTGATAAAACCTACGCACGCGTGATGTGGTATATCGACTCGGCCTAAGAGATCAAACTTAACTGATGCAGCCGTAGACAGAATAGATACACCGTGGTAAGGGGTGACGAGTCTTACCCTCTCGCAGGAGTTCAGACCTAACCGATGCAGCCCGGCTCGAGAAGCAAGAACCCGTCGAAAAGGATGGCGATGCACCGAAGTTTGTATTGATCTGTGAGATAGTTTACATAGTCCCCGGGCATACGTATTTATACCCCGAGTTGATACAGTCCTGATCGGATACGAAACAGGAGTTTCCTAACTATAAAAGGAAAATTAACAAACCCCGATCGGACACGAGATCAGGTTTCCTAAAAATTATTATCCCTGCCTAATTTATAGATAAAATATTAACTGCCATGACATGGTCTTCATGATTCCTTTCCAAATCCGGGTTCTTCTGGATTAGCTTCCATCGGCTGATATAGCCTCTTTCCTTAACCGAACCTGATAACGAACCGTACTAAATTTTGGCGTTAACAGAACTACTATATAAGGCACTGATCTGAACTTATATGTCTTATCGCTACATTAATCCTTTTGAGATAAGCAATTTATTTACTGAACCAAATCAGGGATATAAACTTGATATGATGGACATGGTAACTCCTAGTCTCTTGTTACTTGTATTTTTAACACCTTTTTTTCCATCTATTTGCAAATGAGGAGAAAGACATAATATATATTAGTTTTAAATCATAACCAGATTTTCTTGCCATTACAATCCAAATTCTGGTATATCATAGTTGCAAACTTCAGGGAGAAAAAGTTTGAAGTTTTATGCCCCAATCCTAAGTTAGAACAAGTTTGTTCTGAAGCTGAAACAGTTATATGGAACTTTCAGAGAATATTTAAAACTGCATATCCAAGGACTTTCCGAGTCAATGTTTAAGACATGGAAATCTCCGTACACAGCGTCTCATGCTCAAGCAAAGAGTTAGCTCTGATCCTTTATTTTTTTAAAAAAATTAATTCTTCTTTTTTTTAGCACAATCCTGAGATCAAAGACATCATACAGAAATATGTGAGTAGTATTTTTTACACAAGTTCTACATAACATGTTCTTTTAATATTTGTTTTTTCTTTTCTACTATTATTCTTGCAGCAATCAACAATTTCATGATTTCAGAAGAAACGGATCTCAATTTTTCTTTTTTGAATTCTTCTATGAATGTCTTTTGGAATTTTTCCTTTTTAAAAAAAATTATAGCATAGATGATTATCACTTAAGTATTTAATATTTTCCCTTTTTACTTTTGGAGAGAAAGTCAAAACTGTATTACTATTTTATGAGAGAGATCAATTAGTCACATCCAATTTTCAAAGACATCCCATTAGTTCTATTTTTTATTACTATATTTGTGTACTATGTACAACATTCGAAACACACATGCATATCAACAACAGAGACACAACTGAAATACTCCATCAGTCATGGGCTCATCATCAAGCATATGGAGCAAATTTATTGATTGTTTTGGAACTTATTTAATTTTTAAACAGTAAGTTTAACCATATATAAAACCATTTCCTTTTTTGCTCCATATGCTTATATATATATATATATATATATATATATATATATATATATATATATGTATATCCATAAAATTCTATTTCATTTTCAGGTTTTCCGGAATCATTCTCAGCTTTAGATGAATATCAATTCACAAATGAGGACATTAAGTTATGTTTTAATACACCTTCATATTTCAATACAACAAAAAACATCAATTGTCAAAAAATATAATTACAGGTTTAAATATTTCAATTAAAAGTTTCCTATTCAACATGAAACCTTTTTTTAAGACAACTACAAATTGTTCATGTCAACACTTTTAAAAGTTTATATGGTCAGCACTTCTATATATTTTTGGGTTTTTGTTAATAGTTTTCACATCATCCTATGAAAGTTTAGTAGGTTGTCATTTTAAAAGTTATGTATGTTCTCAATCAAAGATTTATAAGGTCAAGCTTGAAACTTTCGTGATTACAATTTAATTTTTAAGACTAGGAGTTGAAACTTTACTATGGATGAGTTCAAAAGTTTTTAGCTTAGCTTGAAAGATTTTTATATGAACTTTAAACTTTTCAGGCCAACACTTAAAAGTTTAAAAGGTGACAAATTATTTTTTATTGATTTTTAGTTAATATTTTCAATGCCATCTAGGAAATTTACAAGAAAAAATACTTTCAACCTATGTGATCTAGATGAATTCTTCCTACGTAACTAAGTACTTCAAATTTACAGTATCTTTTAACTTTAGTTTTATATTTATTTTTTTTGGGGGGTGAAATATGAAGTGTACTAGCAGAACAATCCGCCAACTTAATTTAGAATTGATAACATTATATTTTCATATTTTGATGGTAACTGTCCAGAGATTTGTAACTGCCCCAATTGAACTTGTTAATGCTTTAGAAGTTTACATAATGAATTATTTATTCCTTTTTTTCTAGGCTGAGGACTGTATGAATACAATTGAACAAGAAAAATCTTGCATCACTCTTATCAGAATTTCTTTAATTTGATTATTAGGCACAACTGTTTTTTCTTAAATCTTATCCTCTTTGTTGCAATCTGCCATGCTAACTTTTTTTCATTGTAGAATAGTTAGATATATAGTTTATGAAAGAAAAATGTTATCAAGTTCTAAGAGAATATCATGGCCATGTCTATGCACCTCATGGCTAACAAAAATAACTTTGTGTTTTTTAGGTAACTCTGATATTTGTCAAAAATATGAAATTTAATGAGTCATCGACAACAACCATCGTTGTGAACTCATGATTTTCACAGGAGTACCAATGACACTGGTTAGTCTATGGTGACACTTCTATCAGCGAATCCATTAATACTTCAGTACTGGAAACCACCAAACATTTCTGAGTTGAAAGTTTTCACCAACTTCTGCAATTTTTTTCTAACTCAAAGCTATGATGTGTAATTGCCAATGTGGAGGCTACTGTGTATGATCTTTCTTCCCAGTATTCACTTCATTATCTCTAAACATTTTTTTCTCTAAATCTCATATGTAACATTTAAATATGAGTCAGATTTAAATTTACTTTTATTTTAAATATACATCGAATCTCAGTTGAAAGTTTTTATATTTGACAGTTGAAACTTTGTTTCTGTTAACCCCCCTCTCCTTTATTATCCCCATTTACCACGTTTGCTTCTTCCGCGTGAAAACGCGTTCGCGAAAAACGCGTTTTCCGTCTGTGCGAAGCACGCCCGTCTCCTGCGCAAAGCGAGCGCAACCTACCTAACTAGCGCTCGATCGCAAGCTAGCCACACCCGGTGTATGGAGTTATGCATGTGACCCCCCAGTATAGTGTTTCTCTTTTATCTTTTTGCTACTGGTATTCTATTTTCTATTGCGCGTTTGCACGTTAGGAATTTATTTCCGTTGGCAACGGTACCAGAGGTCAGGTCAACCAAAACAAAGCAGGATTACATGACAGGACAACCTACGTACGGACTCCATCAAGGAAACTAGCAAAATCTCAGTTCTAGGTCAAATAGGAAAACGTACGTAAGGGATCAATTCAAATACGATTCGATATGATCGACAAGTCCATGCACGCCACGTACGGATTCAATTCATACGTAAGTACGTGTGTATAAACATATATATAGTCCCAAGTCCCAAGCACGCACACAAGAGATCAATTGAAGGCAGCAACCTCGATCGAATTCAATCTTGGCATGGACGAAACCGCCTGCTCGCCATGGCCGGAGCTCCCGCCGGAGCTGGCAGGCGTGGTGTTCTGCCGGCTGCTGTCCTACAGCGACCGCCTCCGCTTCCGAGCCGTGTGCCGTCGGTGGCGCCTCGCCGCGCGGCAGCAGCACCCTCTGCCTCCGGCGCTCCCCTGGGTTGCCTTAGACCGCACCACCTACCAGAGCCTCCCCGACGGCGAGGTGCACCGCGTCCCCGTCCCCGACGAGCTGCCTGCAGACACTGTCTGCCGCGGCTCGTTCGATGGCTGGATCCTCTACGACCGCAGCGAGCAGATGGAGTGCTTCCTCAGGAACCCTATCTCCAAGGCCAAGATTGATCTGCCCTACCACCGGCACTGCTACCACACCATGTGCTTCAACGAGTACCACACGCGGAAGATCGTCGTGTGCTCGCCTGACCTCGTCGTCGCCTTCGTCAAGTACTACGGCATTCTCTTCCACCGGCCGGGCATGCACTCAACCTGGTTGGCCGCCGGCGGCCCCAGGTTAGTGGGCGACATAGCCTTCTACCGCGGCAAGCTCTACTCCATTAGCGATGACGACGAGAAGCTGTTCGTCCACGAGTTTAGCAGCAGCGACGCCGCGTCCACACCAGCAAAGGATCACTCATGTCGCGTCGAGATCGTGATCGACACAGCGCCTCCTCTGGACAAGGAGGATCTCCCTGAAGGCTACTGTTGGCGGAGCACCCTTTACCTCGTCGTGTCGTGCACCGGCAAGCTGCTCATGGTTCGATGGCGGTGGCGCTTTCTAATCGCGTACTATTTCCGCCCTTTCCGCCGTTGGTGCGCCGACGAGCTGAGCAAGGAGATCAAGCTGGACGTGTTCGAGGCAGACCTGGAGAAGCGCCGGTGGTCGGAGGTGAAGGAGCTAGGTGACCAGGCTCTCTTCCTTGGAACCACCTGCTCCAAGGCACTTTCATTGCCGGATCATGCCAACTGTATATTCTTCTTGGGCTTAAACATAACCGACTTCTGCTCTGATCGGATCATCAATGGCATCGGCGACTGCGCCTACTGTGTGTATGACATGAAGAACGGGACATTCAGATTTGACAATCCGGTGCCCATAAAGAGGGAGCTCTTTGTGTTAAATGAACATTATCAACGATTGAGAGCCGATTGGTTCTTCCCATGTGAGTAAAATTTCATTTCAAGATGTGCCCAAGTGCTTACACCATACTACCACTAAGCGCTTTGCGAATTTTTATCTTGTCTAGATGGGTTCGCAATTGAGTAAATGATCCTAATTTTTGGCTCGAATATACAAGTTCCAATCTAACACCCGGAACTTCTGGTCGCAATGTCCAATGGCAGAGGGGATAGAACGCAAACCTGCAACTTCCAACTCAAAAATCGTACTTCTATTTGAACTAAAAGAATCTACTTCTATTTAAAGTAAAAGGTGACGAGCAAGATTGACCAGCAAGGTGACAAGCAAAATATGAGGTCACCCGACTAGATTGACCATGCACACAACTAGATCGGGCAAAATATATCACAATAACGATAAAGTCACAAAGTGAAAGGTGGAGACAAGCTGTCAACATTTCAGTTACTACTCCCAACTCCCTGCGTGTAGCACAAGCACAAGCTTTCAGTGATACTTAGGACACTTCTGTGTAGAGCTCAAAATTTTCGGATAAACTATGTAAGTTCGTTTGCTCAAATCAGTACAACAAATTCACAGTTTAATCAAATTAACGGTTCTAAAGTTCACCAACTCTGCAGCATAGCACACACACCTTGTATCTTGCAGATTCCTTTCTGTGCTGAAGATGTGTGGCCTAGTACATGGTACCTCTTTCCTGAAGAAATTGATAGGTTGGATACTTGGATCAAAGCTTTGCTGTGCCTGTGCATGCAATTGCATATTGAACAAGCTGGAACAGTTGAAACAATCTCTTTGATATATTTTCAGAAGAGAAAAGCTACTGCACTCTGCAGAAGTTCAGCTGGTGACGACGTTTCATACATAGAAATTTCTAGCTGACTCATTCAATTGAACTAGCTTAGATCATACATCTCCCGTAACCTAACAAGTTCATGTTATCGAAAAAAGTATGGTTCAAATCTTAAAGACCTTTATGCAAGATCACAAATCACAATTGACTGCATTTCCATCCAAAGCGTTCACTGACAGCTGCTATGTCCTTCGATTCAGTGGGCGATTAACACAATGAAACTAACCAATAATAGAATTATTTCATTTCCATGTGTATGCCTTAAAATTCTGAAACAACCTGGTTCAAGGATTCAAAGCTGAAACTGAATGATCTTTCAAAAGAGAATGCTGAAACTGAAGGCGTGTGACTGTGCGTAATGTTTAACTAAGATAAGCCTACAAGTAAACATGAACCATACCTCTGAACGTTATGATAACACACAAATGGATGGGAAGAAACACAATTGGTAAGGCCAATTAACTCTTTTCTTAGCTATAGTACAACAGAAAACAGAACATTGTTTTTCTATATATAATGCATGAGAATTATATATTTGTAGTATAATAGTGAACCATCTTTTCACGTAGCAGTGTAATAAAGCATTTTCAGCAACACTAAAAGACGAAAGCAGGATACAGTGGCAGGTAATGAAGGAAGTTCAGCTAGAAAACAAAAAGGAAAAAGACGAAAGCAGGATACAGTGGCAGGTAATGAAGGAAGTTCAGCTAGCAAACGAAAAGGAAAAAGAGGAGAACTGAATATCTGAATTATACTAAGTTTAATCTACCAGACCCAAAATAAGTATCCTCTCAACCTATCAATGAATTTCCGAAGACTACTTGATCCAGCCATCTGTGAAGAAGAATTGAAAGAAGCAGCCGCTAGCATGGTGTTAGCAGCATTCTGCTCACCACTTGCCTTTGAGGCTATCATCTTCATAATCTCAGCCATAGCAGAGCTTGGAGTAAACATTGCTTGTTCCAAGTCTTCCAGCTGAATCCAAACTGAATCCAAACGATTCAGAAATTGTTAATTCAAAGAAAGACTTTCTTTAGCATTCATATATTCATGACGAAATGAAGTTGGAAATATGGAAGGCGTATTCGTATGAACAAAATAATTAAGCTTATTTTTACAAAAGAACATATTTAGCATTCATATATGCATGAAGAAAAACAACATGGCAATGTGAAAGGAGTATTCATATAGACAAAATCAAGATTATATTTACCTTCTTCTCAAGTTCACTCAAAATGCCACTGAGCTGCTCTATCTCATCCTCAGGAGTGGATTTTTCTGAGCCTCCTCGAACAACAGATGCATTATTATCTTTACCAGCCAACAAAGCATCCTTGTCATTTTTTAGGCTTTGTATACGTGACTTGCATAATGAAATAGCCTTAGCGCAATATGGAATTGCATCTGAAATCTTCGACGCCAACTCATAGACCAAACATATGCGGAAGTTTCTAGGACTGAATTAAGGCAAGCAAAGGAATAAAAACTGAAACATAGAAGATGATATCAGTGTCTGACCTTCTCTAATCCCTACTCACTCTGTCCCAAAATAAGTTGATTCCTAAAGTTCAAAATTTGAGGGCACAAATCGAGAAGTTTTATCTCTTCAATACCCCTTATCTATCCACCCACCAATACTACTTTGATGAGGGCACTTTGGTCTTTTTCCCTCACTACTAAATTCTCTAGGGATTCTAGGAATCCATTTATTTTGGGACAGAGGGAGTATGATAAACTGGAGACCACAGTTCATACCCACATGTAGACAAATACGTACATGTAAGAAAATGAAGGTAACCATGCAGACTCGGGTGGAACTCCCATTGAAAATATATGTGTATAGCAATATTAAAAACACATCTTCAGCTGAGTTAAGGAGGATGCAGACAATACAGCATTGGGTTGCAAATTATGTTTTATCCTACTGTATGGCAGATGATTTGGCACCATGGTTACCAAACAAGAAGGATACAGATCAATAATTCGACGATGATCAGGCTCAAACAAACGCTCCAATATGGCTAAAGCTTTAAAGTAGTCACTGAGTGAGTTATCAATGTCCTCTGAAAATCAAATATGGGGCATTAGTATCAAAACTATTCACCACCAAAACAAGAGAGTAATTAAGATGGTGGAGTAATTAAGATAGTGGAGACAACTACCTCTTTCCATGGAGACTTCAGACAAAGCAGAAAAGATTTTTGCTTTCTCCAAAGTGTCATCTGGGCTCTTCTCAACTATAGCCCTTGCAATATCCAACATTTTCCAGGCCTGATCCAAATCAGAATCATCTTCATCTCCTGCCATCTCATCATCATCCTTGTCACTGTCACCATTCTCCTCCTCTTGACCTTTTCCATTTGAGTTTTGCCCTAACCAACAACTATATCAGTACTTACCATGGAAACCAGGAAGAAAAGCACATGGAACATGGCCAATAATTATTATAGCACAATAGCAACCAGCTACAGGAAGCAGTTAGATGCATATAGATGCGCAAATGATCCCACCCAATTGTGATCAATAAGTTTGTTCAATTAAAATTAAATTAGTCAGGTTTCTGATAGAAATGCAAGACCAACTATTTCCATGCGCGCTTCTATAAATTACTCAAATAAAGAAATCTCATACATTTGCAAAAGCATCTCATGCAAGTGCTTCATAGATCTCTTATCTGTTTAACCTGGCATTTCTATTCCAAGTGCACAAGTAAGAAAGGAATACAAATACATAAACCTAGAAGGTGGATTCAGAATGTGGTCTGGCCATATAAAGGTTTTTTACAAGCAACCAAAATACTTTTTGTTCCTCTGAAATCATGCACTATCAGTAGCAAAAAATATAATTGCACTTTCAGATCAACCAATATATCAACTGTGACCAAATGGCCTCGTACGGAATGACAATGAGAATTGACTAACGCAGGAGATAAGTCTGAACACTTCCTGGTTCCAAGCAAGACCATTACTTTACACATATAAAAATATATTAATGATATTGATGTTATGTGTATTGTTTTAGTATGTAAGAACAGAGTAAGACAAAAGGTCATAAGTGGACAATAACAACTACATATGTACAGGGTACAATAATGATATACCTTCTTCAGCATCGGCTTTCTCCATGGATGGAGCATCCTCAGTATTGCTACCAGGGGCCTTTGAGCTTCCACTATCATCTTTGTTAGTAGTACTCTTCACTGACTCTTCATTAGATGAACTCTTGGGAACATTACCCAAAGGATCAGCCTCATCCTGAGCTTTGTATAGCAAGGCACATCCATACTTATAATATGTGCTAACACACTCGGGAGCAAGTTCTCCATGATGTGCAACCCTGATGGCAGCAAAAGGCATAAATTTGTTAGGGCACAAATGCTAAAGTTATAGTACAAGTTCATTGAGACATAATACAAACTGAGATGGACAGTAGTTCGAGACTGGTAACTGCACTGTCTAGTCAACAGTGTCAAGAAGTAGAGGACTAACTGGGTTTACCATTGATTTCCTTTCTAGCAACTGACTGGTAAAGATTACCAAGTACAACTACTACTCCCTACATTTTATTGTTTGTCATACATCAAGAAATAGAGGGAGTACAAATTAATAAACTTTACAGTGGAGCAGCATACATACATATTTCTGAAATAACAAGATTTGAGTAATCGCACTTTGCTGCTATGGAAGTCACAATTCACCCACCATAACAAGAGTTAAGGTGAAAGCCCAGGTAGTGCTATCAATTAACACTAGGCTGAGAGGAGAATTCACTATTTCCTCAACACAACAGCCCAATCCATTGCGCACGTTGCTAATCGCCAATCTTGGCAACCAGCTTGCTGTAGAACCTCATAAACCCTACTCGACTCATCTCCCCAACTACACAAATCAAAACAACTAAGCCCACATGACAACACAACAGCATCAAATCCACAACATCACTGAACCAATCAGACTTATGTCCCCTCACAATCCATCTACACGCGTACGACTTAGCCAGGTCGGGAATGGAACCGTAGATGCGGAGGGATGTAAATATTTCAATTAAAAGTTTCCTATTCAACATGAAACCTTTTTTTAAGACAACTACAAATTGTTCATGTCAACACTTTTAAAAGTTTATATGGTCAGCACTTCTATATATTTTTGGGTTTTTGTTAACAGTTTTCACATCATCTTATGAAAGTTTAGTAGGTTGTCATTTTAAAAGTTATCTATGTTTTCAATCAAAGATTTATAAGGTCAAGCTTGAAACTTTCGTGGTTACAATTTAATTTTTAAGACTAGGAGTTGAAACTTTACTATGGATGAGTTCAAAAGTTTTCAGCTCAGCTTGAAAGATTTTTATATGAACTTCAAACTTTTCAGGCCAACACTTAAAAGTTTAAAAGGTGACGAATTAATTTTTTATTGATTTTGTAACGACACGTTTTTCATTTCCCTGTTGAAATTCGTTTTTCTGAATTCTAACTCCTCTCCAATCCCGTTCAGCTATGCCCCATTTTTTCTCTCCCTAGCCAGCCGACTGCCTTTTCCCCTTGTGCCGAGTAGATTTCTACTCGGTTCCTGAATCTTGCCCTTTTACCCTTTGTCCACTCGGCCATCTTTGCCGCCAAGTAAGCCCTTGCAATCGCCGACTACCTTGTTAACCCGTTCTGTCTTGCCATCCCGATTGCCCTGTCCACCCGGTCTGTTTCGCAGCAGCGCCGGACTGGCGAGAAAACCTCCCGGTGTCTAACCTCTGGCAACGGCCTTACCGTCATCTTTTCCCCGACCTGCCCCAATCCGGTCAAGCTCACGACGCTTTGCCTTATCAACGGATGTGCTGTCTCATCGCCTCACCAAGTTGCACAGCAGCCATGACTTCCACGCTCCTCCCGTTGGACGCCGACTGCCGAAGTGGTGACGTAACCGGACCTCCACCTGCCCGTAGCCCCGCTCGGACCAACGGACAATAACCCGCCGCACCGCAAGAACCCACTTGGACCAATGGGTAGTCAGAGGCTCTGTCTGCAAAGTCCCACCAACCCGTCCTTGGCATGACCTGAGTGTCTCATCGCCGCTACAGTGTCTACCAACTACACCGGTCACACCCAATCCCTAAGTCAATCTCTGCCTTGACATCGCGTCGCCTCAGCCAGCTAGCTATAGCCTTGCCAGCTTATCGTGACTCCTTTTCTCAATCTATCGCCCTGCACCGCCGTGTCCCTGCCTCGCACGCCAGCTATAAAAGGCCATCCATGCCTCTTCTTTCCCCTGTTTTGCAACCCAGCCGTCTCTACTGAACCGCCATCACCAGCTTCACCGCTAAACCATCATCTTCCTCCTCCCAAGCCCCCGGAGCCGTTTCTGCTCCCCGAGCTCCATTGCCGCCGCTCGTCGCATCGCCCCTGTGTTCTTCCGGTTGGAACGCAAAGAAGAAGAAGAGCAGAGTGAAGGAAGTAAAAGAGGAAAGGAAGACCGAGCTAGTCTACCATCCGGAGATCCTAACCGGTGAGCCTTGTTGCCTAGACCGCAAGCTTAACTCAGCCGACTACGATAAACCTTCATCCGACTACCATCCACCCTCAGCCGACTGCTACATTTCTGCAGCCGACTACCGCGATGTTCTTTTCCTAGTGTTTTACCTCTTTTCAGCGTATCAGTAATTATCTCTTCTGCGTGTTTAGATCCTGAACTGGCGGACGATCCAGAAGCCGTTTTCGTCGAGGAAGATCTTTCACAGGAACAAGGCAAGCCCCTTTGACCATATTGTCTCCTATATGTGCAAAATTATGTTGTTTGCAAAATATGCATGCTTAGTTTACACTTTAAATTGATCGGCCTCGGTTTGCAAGCACAACCGACGGACCTACCCAGTAGTCGCACCTATTTTGGTAGCATATTGATGTATTTCTCCCTTGATATCCCTACAAATGGCACGTTGGCATCATATCCTTTGGGTACGATTGTCGAGTAGAATGGCTTAGCCCTGCAGCGATTGTATTGTCGTTTGGGATATAATGGTTTTTGCTCAACTGTTTCAAAACCCGGTACTCTGCGTATCGGCGTGTTTGAGAAATAAATGGAACTTTGTGAAAACCTTGATGTACAGAGACAGTGCCTATGTGGCCTAGCTATGTATTTTCGATGAGGACCGTTTCCTTTGGGAATTGCATCCGAGCATTTTACAGTGCGACCATACGGGTAGAATGGGATGCCCTTGGCCGAGTAAATTGTAGGTTTAGGGAAGTCTGGTGCCGACTGAAGTGGACTCATCTGAGTTGTGGCTCGTGAGCCCTGGTGCTGACGGTGGTTGGAGCCGACCTGAAGCATTGATCCTGTATGGATCCTTCTGTTGGCATTGGATAACCCTAGACTGGCTTTGGAAATGGCCTTGTCACGAACTTCCGGTAACGGCCAGTACTCGGTGTAAGTTTCGTGTCGTATGGGTAAAGCGTGCACCCTCTCCAGAGTTTAGCTGAACTGTTCGAACAGCCGTGTTGACGGTTAAGGGCGGTGTAAGGTGATTCTCATAGCGTAGATTTGGTTGCCAGTGATTTGTGAAATTGATTGATGGGAAGGGAATTGTGACCAGAGTTTGCCGAGTGGCAAACGGAAGGCCTGTGTGGCCAGAAATGGGACTGTGTGACCCGGGGTGTTGAAGCACCATAAGCAAGTGTGTGAAAAGTTAACACGAGAAAAGTCTTCGGGTTGTAGCCAGAAGACGATAAAGAGCAGACTACCTGTGGTGCCTCCGCCTCGGCAGATGCCCACCATGTGCATACAGTACCTGATCCCTGGATCAGTAGTCGGATACACATATAGTCATCGGTGATACAAACTCAGAATACATTAAATACATAACAGAGTACATATAATTCATACAAAGGTTTCCATCCAGGACAGGCCCTAGATGGACAGCGGCAAGAACAGGGTAAACTAGCGAGATACAACACAGGCAGAGCAGAAGCAGGGGAGGAAAACTACTCGGCGAGGGAACACGGCGATACCACAGGCTTGGTTGGGAGCTAGGTCCGAAACCTCAGAAGTCCTCGTAGTCGACTTGATTCTGGAAGAACTCGGCAGCAGTCGGGTCTTCATCTTCTTCTTCAAAACCTAATATATATATATATATATATATATATATATATATATATATGTGTGTGTGTGTGTGTGTGTGTGTGTGTGTGTGTGGGGACAAGGGTGAGTACTTTCATACTCAGCAAGCCGGGGAAAAGTGCCATGTCAGTCAGACAATAAGGGGGCTAAGAAATCTTTATTTGCGAAAATAGCCTTTAGAAACATTTTGCTTGTCAAAGTACTAGTGTGTCCAATTTTTAGTTGTCGGAAAGAGGCTCACGCCTCGATCCATTCCGCAAGTTGCTTTTCAACAACTCGCCACATGTAGTTACCGAATCATGTATTTCCATTTTCATCTCCTGGTAATCAACCAAGTGACTTCACAACTCGGCTATCACCCGAGTGGCTTCGACCACTCCTTAGGTCTGCTGTTTATTCGAGTGGCTCCAACCACCCGTTGACCCTGAGACTCGGCTACAACCGGTTCTCAGCTATCTCTTTAGCAATTTTCCGGCTACAACCGGTTATCAGCTCATTTGCTCCACTGGCTACAACCAGTTCTCACAAATTCGCTGCCCTGGCTACAACCAGGCAGTCTGCTCTTTATCGTCCTCTGGCTACAACCCGAAGACTACTCTCTTGTTAACTTTTCACACACTTGCTTATGGTGCTTCCACACCCCGGGTCACACAGTCCCGTTTCTGGCCACACAGGCATTCCGTTTGCCACTCGGCAAACTCTGGTCACGATTCCCTTCCCGCTAAGCCATTTCACAAATCACTGGTAAACAAATCTACGCTATGGGAATCACCTTACATCGGCCTTAACCGGGGGCACGACTATTCGAACAGTTCAGCTAAACTCTGCAGAGGGTGCACGCTTTACCCAAACGACACGAAACTTACACCGAGTACTGGCCTGTATTGGAGGTTCGTGACAAGGCCATTTCCAAAGCCAGTCTAGGGTTATCCAATGCCAGCAAAAGGATCCACACAGGATCAATGCTTCAGGTCGGCTCCAACCATCGTCAGCACCAGGGCTCACGAGCCACAACTCAGATGAGTCCACTCCAGTCGGCACCAAACTTTCCTAAACCTACAATTTACGTGGCCAGGGGCAGCCCATACTACCCGTTTGGTCGCACTGTAAAATGCTCGGATGAAATTCCCAAAGGACACAGTCCTTATTGATAATACATAGCCAGGCCATGCAGGCACTGTCTCTGTACACCAAGGTTTTCACAAACTTTCATTTACTTCTCAAACACGCCGATACACAGAGTACTGGGTTTTCAAACAGTTGAGTAAAACCACTGTTTCTCAAACGATAATACAATCGCTGCAAGGCTAAGCCATTCTACTCGACAATCATATCCAAAGGGTATAATGCCAACGTGCCATTTATGGGGCTATCAACGAAGAAATACATCAATGTCCTACCAAAATAAGTGCGACTACTGGGTAGGTCCGTCGGTTCTATGTTTGTGCAAACAGATTTTCTGGTATATCTCTTCTGGGTCCATAGGCAACTTGGTTTGGCTCTACCTTGGGTGGGAGATAAACAGGACCTCGAGTAGGCTCTTGAGCAATTGATCCATCCACTGCCTTCTTGATGAGATTATGCAGCGTGTTCACCAAGATCCCCGATTGATTGATGAGCGCGTGATGCACTGCTTCATTCACCATCTCCTGTAAAGGTTTGATCGGTGGACTCTCAGGTGGTGTACGGCTCGATTCTCCTACCAGAACTGGTTTTGGAAATTGAGATTTCTGAATCGGCCCTTGTCGCGTCATGTCGAAAGATTCCAAGCAGAGTTTCTGAAAATTGGCCATACTTTGCTCGACTTGCTGCTTCTGCTCGTCAATTAAATCTTCCATACTGACCGGGATCACGTTGTCTGTCTTGATCTCTTTGCCGGCCATGTCGAAATTCCGAGTCCCACCAGGCGTGCGAAAAACGTGTTGACGCCGAAAACCACCGGGAACGAGCCGATGATCTGGTTCAGCATCTGAAAGACACGCGAAGGCCTGGGAGATTTGCTTAACTCCAGTGCAGGTCCTAAATCTTGAGGTTCGTAGGCGTGCCAGTCAATTTGACCCTACAATTGACAAGGAGATAGAAACTATTAGACCAATGAGCCAATCGGCTAGAAGCCGAATTGGACTCGTCCCATCGGCCGATGGCCGATATGGACTGCAGCACTTACACATCGACTGGAAGCTGATGACGGCATTAATAAGTAAAATAAATACATCAATTAACTATTCTATAGCTGATTGCAATAATAGTGCAGATAAAGAGTAACAATTAAATAATTCAATCGGCTTCATCCAGATACCGATGAGACGAAATCTAGTAACTGCCGATGGTCGTACTGTTATGTAACGACCCGTTCTTCATCTCCTTGCTGGAATTCGCTTTCTGAATTCGAGCTTCACTACTATCCCGTTCAGCTGTGCCTCAGTTTTTCTCTCCCTGGCTAGCCGGCTGCCTTTCTCCCTTGTGCCGAGTAGATTCCTACTCAGTTCCTGAACCTTGCCTTTTGCCTTTGTCCACTCGGTCATCTTTGCAGCCGAGTAACCTCTTGCAATCCCTACTACCCTGTCGACCAGTTCTGTCTTGCCGCCCCGACTTGCCCCAATCCGGTCCAGCTCACAACACCCTGCCTTGTCAACCGACGTGCTGTCTCATCGCCTCACCAAGTTGCACCGCAGTCCCATTTTTCCACGCTCCTCCCATTGGACGCCGACTGCCGAGGTGGTGACATAATCCAGCTTTCACCTGCCCGCAGCCCCGATCGGACCAGCGGATAATAGCCGTTGTACCTCAAGAATCCGCTTGGACCAACGGATAGTCAGAGATTCTGTCTGTAAGGTACCACCAACCCGCTCGGGCGAACAGAACGAGAGGAGGAGAAAAGGAAGAAAAGAAATAGATAGAAAAGAAAGGAGAAGCGAGAGAGAGAGAGAGCGAAGAGATAAGGAAGAGAAAGAAGAGAGGAGAAAAGAAAAGAAAGAAAGGAGGTGGGACCCATCAGTGGGACCCACGTCGGCCTACCACATTGACCACCTCCCTTTCGCTTCCGACATGTGCACCCACAGTGCTTAAAATCTGTTTAAATCCTTTATTTTGTTAGAGCCACTGACATATGGGCCCCACTAGCTTAGATATGTTTTAAATCTCTGTGTCACCGACATGTGGGCCCAGGCTAATTGTTGGTCACTTTGACCTATCAAAACAGTGACCCTGGCCCCACCTGTCATTGATCAGTGGTTTTCCCTCTTAGAAAATAATGTTTTAGAAATAAAATGTTGTGGGACCCCTCTGTCAGTATTAAGTAGCTATTTTCCTATATAAAAATAATTTGGACAAAAATAGAAAATAGCTAAACAGTGAGGTTTTGTAATTAATTTGATTTAATTCAAATTTGAATCTTTAAAAGGCCATAACTCACTCATTTTAAACCGGAATCAAGTGAAACTTTCACCAAAATTCATCTAAAATCAAAATCTATCTAATGGCATTGGTTAGAGATTTTTATCAATTTTTATGGTATTTATGGTTTATTTTATTCGACGTTAGTACTATAGGCTAATTAGTCGTTCGTTAAACAGGTTACGTGTGTGAGGACGAACTCGTTGCCACCGAGAAGGAAACCCTAGCTAAAGAAGGCAAGTCACCATGCCCTCCTCCATGATCATGTTGATCCTATGTTACGAAATAATTTGATTGCAAATAAAATGCGTGCTATGTTTAAATTCGCGTACCCAATTGCTTAAACCACTCCTTGCTATTGATTTACCTGTACCTCGATTGCCGTAATTTGTTATTCAGTCCTTAGTCATATAATGATATTTGTCGAAGGAGGAAACTCCAACCGCGGGGAGTCTGGAGACCCCCCTTTTGAGTTCGGCCAGGGGAGTTTGCTCACAGGACCGCTTGCGGCATCGGATCAGTGGCACGCAAGGGAGACAGGAGAAGTAGACAGGTTCGGGCCGCGCGGAGGCGTAATACCCTACTCCTGTGTATGTTTGATTTGTGGGAGATAAATGTGGTATGCTGTTACAAGGAGTTCCCAAGGGGCGCAGGAGCTAGCGCGAGCTCGGGGAGGAACTGGAGCAGCTCAGGCCGCTCTACCAGCAGCCGACTAAGTTGTGGAAGAAGCTCTCTAAGTTTCCTCCCTTTTTTCTTTATCTCTGGCAAGGATCCTCCTTTTATAGGCTAAAGGGAGTCCACAGTGCCAAGTACACAGTCTGAGAGAAAGCTAGCTACGATCTGTCTTTGTCGCACGCACGCGGCCGCCTGCCGCGCCACGCTAGAGGGATGTCTAGTCGCCCATGTCCGCCTGTTGAGCCCACGCCGGAGTAGGTCTGCTACAGGCGGCTAAGTCATCGAGACGTGAGGATGTGACGACGCATGCTGTCGCCGCCGAAGTCAAAAGTCTCTGACTGCACGGTCGTGTGTCCACGGGGGGCCATCATGAGACGTCCACGCGTGGCAGAGCAGGCGACAGGGGCGACAGGCCCTGTCGCCTCGTCATTAATGCAGGTAGTTGGAGAGTTGGTCCGCTCGAGTCAACCTCGTGCCCGGGGCAGAGAGCTCATCGAGCCATCTGCGCGCACAGGGTGCCGATCTCCTCGGGGACGGAAGCAGTGAGTCCCGGGCCCGGGGAGCGAGACCCAGGGCCCAAGGATAAAGCGTCCCAGGACCGAGGGCGAGACCCGGGGCCCGGGCACGGAGCGTGTGGGCCCCGGGGCAGGGGACAAGACCCGGGGCCCGGGAACGGAGCTTCTCGGGACCGGGGATGTCCTCGGGCCCCCGGTACTTGACCGGAAGATGGCTGTAGCTAGCCGTCACCGGTGCAGAATGTGGGCCCCGGAGGAGCTGACGTGGCCGAAGACCCACGCGTCCCTGGGGTATGTGGGACCCCCATTCCCGTTTCGCCGACAATATTGTTTAGTCATGCTTATTTAGATGGTTATATATTATCTGCTCATGATGTGAATGTGATTGGGAAAGGAGATAATTACTCAGGGTTGAGTGGTTGTCGATAAGCGGGTGGAGACATGAGCGCCACTCCGTGTTTCACACATAAAACCGTTTTGCGAAAACCAAAAACATAATAAAACAAAACGGATTTTGACTGGGGTGGCACGGTTTGAATTGGGTGGATCTATAAAACGGCTAGCGCCGACCCTGGTCAGTTAAGGACCGAGTCAAGAAACTATGCAGGAAACGAACTGAGTACGACCGCAATTCTCGAATGGATATAGACCCGGTGGATTAAGTGAACTGAGCGGGGTGGTACCCTAGTTATCGGTATGTTCTGGTGTGTGGTGTGTTGTTTTTGCGGAGGAGGTGTTGTTGTTGCGTGTGTGTGGATAGGGTGTGTGTTGTGTTATCCAAACCTCGGGTCCAGGACTCCTCTCACCGCTAGCTCGAGGCGTTGGGTGCTAGGGGTGCATAAGGACTCATAGTCCATGGGGTGAGTACCGCATACTGTTAAGAATCTAAAAAGCCAGGCCGTGACAAGTCTCATGTGTTGGGCACGTCGCGGATTGCAGGTAAAGCATATATCCACTGCAGTGTGAGTAAATTGATCTATTCGAATAGCCGTGCTCACGGTTAAAGGAGCACCGGGACTTGTACTACTCTTGACTAGCCTCTAAAGTTTCAAACTTGCTTAGATTAGGTTTAGGAAAAGGATATGTGGACCATCCCGGAAAGCGGGAAGGTTGGTATGGGTAGTTTTGTGGAAAAATTGAATGCAAGGGTAAACCGAACAAGGGAAGCTTAGGGAGGTAGATGTATCTCTCGTTGTCGGATAACAACTTGAACATAACGTCTGCTTTCAGTTAAAACTGCTAGGTCATAGGCTTATGAATTGCTTTGTGAAAAGTTGCTTTCTGCAAATAAAACAAGCCATCCTTAAAACTCTGTGTGCACTATTGCATCTTGTAGTGGTGGCTTGCGAGTACGTTTGTACTCACCGTTAATTAATCCCCATTTTTAGAGGTAGAAGCTGAAAGAGACCCCTACGCGCACTATCCTGTAGAAGAGGAGCCGAAGGAGACACAGTAGGGATCTTGGTACTCCAGTCGATGCCTGTAGAGTATAGATGGACCGCCGCAGCTTCACTTCTGCTATCTTATCTATATCTTTTGGTGTTTGATAATGTACACGACCATGCTCGGCCTATGTGGGACCCAAATCAGGTAACCCTTGTAATATTAAATATTGTATGACTGTTAATTGATGCAGGATTGTGATATCAGTTGTGTTATGTGTGTACCAAACTACTCATCCAGGGATTTGGTACTGTATACACATGAGGTTTTCGGTGTCAAAACCGGGGGCCGATAGTCTCACAATGCCTTCAGACTTGCAGTATGATTTAAACTGCTTAGAACAGAACTCCATTACATTGTCAGCAGAAGTATTTTCACCTTCCTTTCGGTCTATCTTTTAACCATAGCCTTCCACTCTTTAAATATAGAAAACGCTTGATACTTGTGCTTTACAAAATAAGGGCAAACTTTTTGAGAATAATCATCAATGATAGTCATCATATAACGAGCACCTCCTAGAGAGCAGGCCCCCATAAATTAGAATACATATATACAAGAATACCTTCTATAGTATGTGTTGATGTGTTGAACTTCACCCTCTTATGCTTCTCAAAGATGCAATGCTCACAGAATTTCAGCTTTCCGATGCTTTGACCATCTGGTAATCCTCTCTTGCTCAATTCTACCAAACCAATTTCACTCATATACCTAAGACATATATGCCAAAAATTAGTAGCATCGGAATTAGATAATGAATTAGAAATTGCAGCAATATTACCTAATACTATAGTACCCTGCAGATGGTACAAATTGACAGTTTTAATATCAGCTTTCATCACAACAGAGAGCCTTTTGTTACCTTCAAAATTATGTTGCCTCCAAAATATTTGTACCCCTTTCGATCAAGAGTACATAAAGACATGAGATTTCTCTTGAAACATGGGATATACCGCACATCTAACAATGTTCTCATACAACCATCAAGCATCTTGATCTGAATTGAACCAATGCCTATAATCTTGCATAGCGTGTTATCACCCATCAACACAGTACCATCTTCAATAGTTTCATAGGTGGCAAACCAATCCCTATTCGGACACATATGATTGGTGCATGCAGTATCAAGAATCCACTGATCACAAGTTTGCGTATAACCAGCATAAGCAACTAGTACATCTCCATCAGAACTATCATCAGTAGTAACAGCGGCTTTACCTTCATCTTCTTTCTTACCTTTTGGCCTATAATCTCTGTTGTGCTTTTCTTTATTCTGCAGTTTTCAACACTCAGAGATATCATGTCCATCTCTTTTGCAGTATTTGCATGACTTATACCTGTCTCTAGACTTTGATCTCCCACGGTGGCTGTCAGAACTTTTGTCTCTTGATTAGTTTGTGTTCTTCTCCTTTTGCCTGCTCTGAACAACCAAGTCTTCTGCTTATAAACCTGAATTCTCATATGGTACCATCTTTTTCATCTTCTCTTTGGCATGCAAAGCACCATAAATTTCTTACAAAGTTAGAGTATCATGACTATAAAGAATGGTATCTCTGAAATTTGTATATAAGCTAGGCAATAAACACAATAAAACAAGACATAAATCCTCTTCATCACACTTTAGCTCCATAGACTCAAGGTCGGCAACAATTTTCTTGAAAGTGGGAGATGATTTATTACAGACTCACCGTCTTGTAATTTGTGTAAGAATAACTTTTGTTTCAGGTACATCTTACTAGTCAGATCATTTGTCATGCATATCTGTTCTAGCTTCAACCACAGTGCTGCGGCTGTTTTCTCTTTAAGCATCTCCTGCAAAATATTATTAGATAGATGAAGATGGATATGTGCCATAGCCTTTCGGTCTTTTCTCTTCTCATTGTCGGACCAATCATTGAGCTTCTTGTTGTTGAATCCATCTAACGTATTATCTAAGTCTTGTTGTGCTAGTACTGCTCACGTCTTCACTTGCTATAGTGAAAATCTTGTATCTCGGTCTAGGAGTGATAAATCGAATTTCAAACTCGCCATGGGAAATTAATTCATGAATCTGCTTGGTACAAAAATTTGGATAAACCTAGCAGAAACACGAACATCTGATACACTTAGGATGCACATAGTATAGATCTGAAATCCTCCTGGTACACAAGCTTGGATGGATGTAGCAATTTTCTCCTCAATTAACCATTGTACGGTCTGGACTTAGTGGATTAATTTTCTTTGGCCTCGGGAACCGCGCCCACGTAAGCTATGTGCTGCTGCCTTTGTTTTTTTTTCTCCTATGCGCGTGCAGCTCATCGACTTGGATTTACGTCGACTCCGTTTCAGACTTGCAACGGTGACAAATTTTGATCTCACCGACAGATTTCAACGAGAGATAAATACGTCGATGGCCACCGGTAGTAGATCAATCTCTGAAGCTCTGATAATATTAGAAAAATATATGTAAATAGAGACGAATTTTTACGTGAAAAACCTTTGCAGGAAAAAACCACGAGCACCGACCGGCGATGATCACTATTGAAGTTGATAATAAACACAGGAAAATAACAATGGAACGTCGTCTTTACATACGGCTTGCAAGAAATATATATAGAAGAATAAATCTATAATTACTTAGTAGAAATAAACTAAAAATCTTATTAGAAATAGACTAGAAGTCCTATTAAAAATCTAATCTAATAATCTAAATATAATACATATTGAAATTCGGATCGTATTTAACGGTCATGCTGCACGGTGGAAGGCGAGCTCCACGCTCCGGTCTCCGACGAGTACGAGCATGCCGACGCGATCTCCTCCCAGTCGTCGATGCCGACGAAGACCACGACGAAGGGACCTCCACCGTGGTGGCGCAGTCGGTCAAGGGGCAAAGCACGGCGGCAGTGCAGAACGTGTAGTGGAATCGGAGCTCGGGCAGCCGCCGCACGTCTCCCGTCATGGGGTCCCAGACGATGAGCTCGACGGCGCTCGAGTAGAAGAGCGCGCGGCCGTGGCGCAGTCGAGGGGCCACCAGCCTACGTGGTCTTGCTCCGCTGGGCGGAACGCGGTGGTCGGGACGAACCGCGCGAAGCTGGGACGGCGGAGGGCGTGGCTGTAGACGTGGTGGATGAAGCCCAGCAGTGGAGGTGCTCGGTGGTGGAACGCACGGTAGCGGCGGAGGAAGCCGGGGTCGGTGGAGCCAGCGTTTGCAGATGAGGGAGGCGCGGACGGCGCACGAGGGATTGTCCGGCGGGAGGCGGAGGAGGATCTCTTCGACGACATCGTCCGTCAGCTCCTGCGGCGTCATGTCCAATTGACAAATTTTGATAGCTTTCACCAATTTGATTGTCGTGGCAATTATTTTGGTAAGCTATCCAAATTTATGAAGCCATTTGTGATCTTTTGATTTTTTTTTGGCAAAATAAATTAGGAAGTTTTATTTGGTAACCAGGATTTAGGAAATTTTTTCCATATGGCATACACATCGGGTTCCGTTAATTGCCAAAGATAATGGATACATTTTTTCCCAGAATTTAGGAAATTATTTTATTTTTGCTGAAGGAATTGAGAGCTTGGATCAGTTGAAGAGCCGAAGCAGTTGAAGACTAGTATCATAACCGTATGTTGTAATAGGATATATAATAAAAAGACTATGGGGTTTTATCTATAGGAACATCTGTTTTTATATTGGTTTCGTTTTTTTTAATGGTGAGATCTGTAAGTAGAGGTGATTTTACATCGGTTTTTTTGAATGGGATGGTTTTTATTGGAAGAGTGATTTTTTACTTAGAGAAAGTAGGGTGGTCAGAGGTGGTTAAGAAGGAGGACGTCTATATTTTTATAGTAGTAAAGATTAAAAAAATCAATTACACTGTATAATATGTCTTGAAGTACTTAGTAACTCAAGCTTCTACATCTCTTATAACTTAGTAGGTTAATGCGTCTATGAAAATCTCATAGAACCATCTCACTGTTATAAAAACAAACAGGCCTTCTGCCCAGAAACTGGTCCGTCGTCCGTACAGCGCCCTTCGTCCGTCACCGAGGCTTCCATCCCGTGCCCCCGCTGCCGCTCGTGCTGTTCCTGGAGACCTGGACACCCACGCGCGACACATCTTCGAGTTCCGACCACCGATCCGCTACCGCATCAAGCCACTCCCCCACCTCGCCGGCCTCCTCGCGCTGCCTTGCACCATCCGCCTCTGCCAGCCGGATCTGGGCCGCCGCCGTCGATCCTGCCTCCGACGTAGCCTAGGTCGTGCAGCCTGGAACTCCGCGAGACACCCGCCTCTAGATCTGCGCTGACCACTGCTCCACCACCACGTCAGATTGCAGCATTCTAGCTTGTTTTTTGAGTTCATGGGGAGTTATCAAGCTTAGTGTACTGGACTATGGCTGTCTCCGGTTCTTGCCGTTGGTGGTTGGCTGGGTGTTGCCTCTGTGGTTTCCGTTGCTCAACTGTCCAATGATCCATACACCAATCATTGGATAAGAATTAAAACCAATTTCTCTGCGTACAAAATGCTGCCATGGATCTATATCTGAAGGCTAAAAATTGTCTGCATGTGGCTCTAGAGCAAGAAGATGCAGAAGTTGATAGGATACAAGGTCTCTGAACTCAAGGATTGCACTGTGGCCATTCCTGGCTTGCAGATTAGTAGACAAGCACTACAAGCAATACCGGGTATGCACATGTCCTGCATTCAGTCTTAATCAGATTATTATTGTAATGTTCATGTTCATCTATTTCTGCAATTATTTGGAACAGTTCAAGTGTGTATCAGTATTGCTTCCTCCTGCTGAGATCCCTATAAAGTACTTGCAAGATTGAACAGAGTAGTAGTGCAGTGGCGATCGAGAAGTCATTCCCTAAGCAACCAGTGGATTTTCTTATGTCTTTTTGCAGAACTGATGTTTTTAAGTGTTGCCCTCAGGTCCGCAGTTCAAGAAAGAATTTTATTGTGGTTTTCAAGTGGCAGTTTAAGGATGAAAAAGAGTTATGCAGTCATTGTCAGTTTAGTATGGTTTTGTTTCCATTTGGTGGGCAGTATGGAAATAGTTAAGACATCATGGTCAAGTTGCTCGTCTCATCTGGTGCAATTGTTTAGTATCGTGATCCATGCCAGGTACTGAGGGTTTAGAGTCCTACATCACGGATGTATAGCAACGCCGCAACGGCGAGCCGGTTATGAAATGCTGGGTTAAGTGCCCGGGGGAAGGTGGTGGCAGCGGAGGCGGAAGGGCGGGGTCGGAGAGGCGGCGGCGCTGGCCACCGGGGCTTGTAGACGACGGCGAGCACACAAACAGCCTTGATAGCGATCAAATCGTAATGGGCCTTGTGAGTTTAGAAACGCTGATAACAGAGAAATATTATGTTCAGATCCAGTTGAGTTGGATCGTAGTCCACCACGAGCTCACTCCACAAAGTTATCACCAATTTAAGACACGGTTAGAGCTCTGAAAAAGTCAAGGGCTCATACAATCCCTAAACATGGACAATCCTACTGAGAAAATGGACATGCAGCAGTACATATTAAGGAAGACATAACTGTGGCACCGAACAGATTCCATTAAGTTACTACCAAGGAGGTTTGGTTAACTAAAATGCACTCTACTTTGATACGGAATCATCGACCTCTTGTGCTGGGGGGTGAACATCTGAGTTGTTGCTGCTATCACCTTTTACAGAAAGTGAATCAACTGCAGCTCTCTTGGGAGATGGTTCAGTAGAGATTGGCTTGATATTAGCTCGTTTGATGCCTCTACCAACAACCCCTAGATCGGTTACAGTGCTTCCAGTACTTCCGGTTGTAGCTGCTGTAGACAGAGTTGAGGAATCAAAGCCGTTGGTTGATCCAGCCATCTGTGAAGAAGAATTGAAAGAAGCAGCCGCTGGCATGGTGTTAGCAGCATTCTGCTCACCACTTGCCTTTAAGGCAATCATCTTCATAATCTCAGTCATAGCAGAGCTTGGAGTAGACATTGCTTGTTCCAAGTCTTCCAGCTGAATCCAAACGATTCAGAGATTGTTAATTCAAAGAAAGACTTTCTTGCGCATTCATATATTCATGACGAAATGAAGTTGGCAATATGGAAGGCGTAATCGTATGAACAAAATAATTAAGCTTATTTTTACAAAAGAACATATTTAGCATTCATATATGCATGAAGAAAAATAACATGGCAATGTGAAAGGAGTATTCATATAAACAAAATCAAGATTATATTTACCTTCTTCTCAAGTTCACTCAAAATGCCACTGAGCTGCTCTATCTCATCCTCAGGAGTGGATTTTTCTGAGCCACCTCCAGCAGCAGATGCATTATTATCTTTACCAGCCAACAAAGCATCCTCATCCTTTTTTAGGCTTTGTATACGTGACTTGCATAATGAAATAGCCTTAGCACAATATGGAATTGCATCTGAAATCTTCGACGCCAACTCATAGACCAAACATATGCGGAAGTTTCTAGGACTGAATTAAGGCAAGCAAAGGAATAAAAACTGAAACATAGAAGATACTATCAGTGTCTGACCTTCTCTAATCTCTACTCACTCTGTCCCAAAATAAGTTGATTCCTAGAGCTCAAAATTTGAGCCAATATGAGTTGATCTCTACCCTCTTACCTACTAGTGGTCCACAAATCGAGAAGTTTTATCCCTTCAATACCCCTTACCTATCCACCCACCAATACTACTTTGATATTAATGAGGGACACTTTGGTCTTTTCCCCTCACTACTAAATTCTCTAGGGATTCTAGGAATCCATTTATTTTGGGACAGAGGGAGTATGATAAACTGGAGACCACAGTTCATACCCACATGTAGACAAATACATACATGTAAGAAAATGAAGGTAACCATGCAGATTCAGGTGGAACTCCCATTGAAAATATACGTGTATAGCAATATTAAAAACACATCTTCAGCTGACTAACTCTTCAGTTAAGAAGGATGCAGGCAATACAGCATTGGGTTGCAAATTATGTTTTATCCTACAGTATGGCAGATGATTTGGCACCATGGTTACCAAACAAGAAGGATACAGATCAATAATTCGACGATGATCAGGCTCAAACAAACGCTCCAATATGGTTAAAGCTTTAAAGTAGTCACTGAGCGAGTTATCAATGTCCTCTGAAAATCAAATATGGGGCATTAGCATCAAAACTATTCACCACCAAAACAAGAGAGTAATTAGGATAGTGGAGACAACTACCTCTTTCCATGGAGACTTCAGCCAGAGCAGAAAAGATTTTTGCTTTCTCCAAAGTGTCATCTGGGCTCTTCTCAACTATAGCCCTTGCAATATCCAACATTTTCCAGGCCTGATCCAAATCAGAATCATCTTCATCTCCTGCCATCTCATCATCATCCTTGTCACTGTCACCATTCTCCTCCTCTTGACCTTTTCCATTTGAGTTTTGCCCTAACCAACAACTATATCAGTACTTACCATGGAAACCAGGAAGAAAAGCACATGGAACATGGCCATTAATTATTATAGCACAATAGCAACCAGCTACAGGAAGCAGTTAGATGCATATAGATGCGCAAATGATCCCACCCAATAGTGATCAATAAGTTTGTTCAATTAAAATTAAATTAGTCAGGTTTCTGATAGAAATGCAAGACCAACTATTTCCATGCGCGCTTCTATAAATTACTCAAATAAAGAAATCTCATAAATTTGCAAAAGCATCTTATGCAAGTGCTTCATAGATCTCTTATCTGTTTAACCTGGCATTTGTATTCCAAGTGCAGAAGTAAGAAAGGAATACAAATACATAAACCTAGAAGGTGGATTCAGAATGTGGACTGGCCATATAAAAGTTTTTTACAAGCAACCAAAATAATTTTTGTTCCTCTGAAATCATGCACTATCAGTAGCACAAAATATAAGGGCACTTTCAGATCAACCAATATATCAACTGTGACCAAATGGCCTCCTAAGGAATGACAATGAGAATTGACTAATGCAGGAGATAAGTCTGAACACTTCCAGGTTCCAAACAAGACCATTACTTTACACATATAAAAATATATTAATGTTATTGATGTTATGCATATTCTTTTAGTATGTAAGAACAGAGTAAGACAAACGGACATAAGTGGACAATAACAACTACATAGGTACAGGGTACAATAATGATATACCTTCTTCAGCATCGGCTTTCTCCATGGATGGAGCATCCTCAGTATTGCTACCAGGGGCCTTTGAGCTTCCACTATCATCTTTGTTAGTAGTACTCTTCACTGACTCTTCATTAGATGAACTCTTGGGAACATTACCCAAAGGATCAGCCTCATCCTGAGCTTTGTATAGCAAGGCACATCCATACTTATAATATGTGCTAACACACTCAGGAGCAAGTTCTCCATGATGTGCAACCCTGATGACAACAAAAGGCATAAATTTGTTAGGGCACAAATGCTAAAGTTATAGTACAAGTTCATTGAGACATAATATAAACTGAGATGGACAGTCGTTTGAGACTGGTATCTGCACTGTCTAGCCAACAGTGTCAAGAAGTAGAGGACTAACTGGGTTTACCATTGATTTCCTTTCTAGCAACTGACTAGTAAAGATTACCAAGTACAACTACTACTCCCTACATTTTTTTTTTGTTTGTCATACATCAAGAAATGGAGGGAGTACAAATTAATAAACTTTACTTCAATGAAATATTTCCAACGGCCGGTAGTGGAGCAGCATACATACATATTTCTGAAATATCAAGATTTGAGTAATCGCACTTTGCTGCTATGGAAGTCACAATTCACACACCATAACAAGAGGTAAGGTGAAAGCCCAGGTAGTGCTATCAATTAACACTAGGCTGAGAGGAGAATTCACTATTTCCTCAACACAGCAGCCCAATCCATTGTGCACGTTGCTAATCGCCAATCTTAGCAACCAGCTTGTTGTAGAACCTCATAAACCCTACCCGACTCATCTCCCCAACTACACAAATCAAAACAACTAAGGCCACATGACAACACAACAGCATCAAATCCACAACATCGCTGAACCAATCAGACTTATTTCCCCTCACAATCCATCTACACGCGTACGATTTAGCCAGGTCGGGAATGGAACCGTAGAAGCGGAGGGGGTGTAACGGAGAAACCCTCACCTGATCTCGAGGGCGCGGCTGAGGCAGTCGACGGCGTCGACGAAGTCCCCCTCCTCGATGGCCTTGGACCCCCTCTCGAACAGCTCCTCCGCCCGCTCTAGGGTTTTCACCTCCTCCCCCTCCGCCTCCATCTCCTCACCCGCCCCCGCCTCCTCGCTAGGGTTCGGCGGCGGCAGATCGCGCTGCTCGTCTTGCGGCGCCTCGACGTTCTCCGACGAGGAGGCCATGGACGGCGGCGGCGGCGCTTCCTCCCCTCTCGGCGGCGAAAGCAGCGAGTGGAGAGAGAGAGAGAGAGGAAGGAAATGGGGAAATTTTGGGGGAGACGAAGCGCGAATTCTCGGGAATATGTAGGAGTTGCCGCCAACGGGCTCCGCGTCTTGGGTTTGGGCCTAGTTGGGCCTATGCTATGGTAACAATAGACCTTATTGGGTCTTTTTGTTGGGCCCAAATCTTGCTGGTGCTATTTTGGGCTGTTTCTGGATGGACCTAATGGAAGAATTTTGCAAGAATTTTATGGAAATTAAACTATGATCTCATTTAGAACGGAGGAATTCTAAAAAAATTGAAGGAATTGAACTAAATCCTACTGCCTCCATCCTAAAATATAAATATCTCGTATACAGAAATAGCTACTCCCTCCGTCGTTTAATGTAAGGAATTGAGTAGATATTTCGACGGTGGTATTACATAATTTGTGTGTCTCTAAGGAGGTTAATTTCTACGGAAATACTATAAAATTCATATGTTCCAGAAAGCACTTATACAGCTTGGCCTACCAAAGGGCTAGCCAAATTTTGTCAAACCAAAGAATTTTGGGTGTTTGGTTGATGTTTGCTTTGTTTTTTGGGTAAGATTTGTTCGTACTAACTGCTAAAATCAGCTATAGAAGTTGCCGATTGGTTTGGACCGAGAGAATCGAAAAGTTAACGCAAAACGTGTTGGCACTTGCCAACTTGCTTGCGACGAGAGCCCAACAAAAGGTGTAGAACCGAGACAAGTCAACCAAAAAGAAACAACGAAATCAAATCAACACAAATTCCTATATGAGATCTCATGCATATACATCTCAGTTCGTTGCGGCGATACACAACATATAAACTTAACAAAATAACACTTTGAATAGGATTAGTTGCCGAAGCAGTCGACGAGGATGGACAGGGCGGTCTCGGCGCCCAAGCCGCCCGGCGAGCCGGAGCCGGCGCCACCAGCCGCCGAGCTCGCTGCCGGCGTCATGGCGCCACCACCATTGAGCCCGTTGGTTGACGCCGATCCATCACGCACCGGCGCCGGCGACGGCGCCGATCTGAGGGCCTCGAGGATCTTGCTGCAGCTCCGTAACCTCCCGGCCAACTCCGACGACCATGCATCCATCAGGCACGGCGGCGACGGTAAAAAGCCAAGTCCTCTTGATGCAAGCTGAGGAGATTAGCAACAAAAGATCGATTTTTTTAGCTGAATTCTAGCTTCTTCTCGCTTTCTTTTTTCACTCCAGGAAGGGGACAGGAGGAAGATATTGAAGCGTGGTCGGCACCGGCAAAGCAGGAGACAGGTGGATTTATAGGAGGATAGGCGAATTGAAGTCTGAGAGAGCGAATCAGGGGGACATGCCTCTGGTTTTGGAGTAGTTTAGCCCACTGAATGTCTGAATTGCAAGTCTTGCGCTTTGCCTCTGCGCCTTTTGACCATACGTAAGTGGACGGTTTCCAAGCCACGATTTTTTACATTTTAGTTTTTTTAAAAAACTTATTTTATAAATAGACTTAAAAAACTTATTTCAAAAATGAATCCTTTTCTCGGCGCTAGGTTACTGATGCCAAGGTTCAATACCTCAGCGCTAACGATACTGGCACCGACGCTCTCGTCCCCATAACAGCACTAACCGTTGATATGAAAGGGTTTGCAGCGAAAGACATTAGTGCCAATGACCTATTTATAAATAACATATTTTACAAACAGACTCTTGACGTTAGTTATTTTAACGCCGAAAAACTATTTATAAATAAGTTATTTATATTTTAACCTCTTCCGAGGGTCTGTCCGTCGTCTCGCAAAATCTAAAATGCAAACTGTTCTTGTCATCACTGCATTCGGTTCAGCTATACAATTACAGAGTGCAGAAGAGAAATGCTGCTAATCTCGGCTTTTCTGTTATCTAGATCATCAGTCGTAGCAGTGAAAAAATGACCATTTCTTTCCCTTTGACACCAGCATACTATATGAGAAAAAACTGTTACTTCCTGGTGGCTGAGACAGGTTGTCGACGAGATTCCTCTTCTGCTGCTCCTAAAACGATGGCGTCGATCTCCATCTTCGCCGTGCAGAGGTTCCCATGGCTGGCCGGAGTTCGTCACGTTCATCAGATTCGTCGGGTCTCGGGTGAATTGCATGCTAATTTGTTCCCCGAGCGATTAGGCGCATTCTTTCGTCTTGAGAAAAATAGGGTCCACCGACATGATACAGACCAGGGACCTGATTGTAAGTTTCCAGATAGCTACATTCGGTGGCGATCCAAATTAGGGTCCTTAATGTAAAATTCCAATATTTGCGATAAGCAGCAGCCGGCGGGTACCGAATTGCAAAACAACTCATCACCAGGGATGGATGTGGATCACCTCACAAATAATCTATGACCGATTTTAGTTCAACTAAATAACTAAAATAAACTAGAGCCAATTACGGATTACACGTGAGCTGACCCGTGTCCATCCTTACCCGCGGAAAATTAGTGCGAGCTTCATATGGGCCGTAAGAGCTCTCTTGGGCTAGGCCGTATTGCCACTGACAGATGGGCCGCACACCCCTTCGTCTCCGGAATTTTTATTATTTTTATATTTATTTAATAAAATATTTACAAAAGTACATTTTCGTTTCAAAAATTTACAAAAATATACCCCTACCGCTCTCTGGGAAAATCGCCCTCCCATAGAGCGATTTTATGACGTGGCTAACGGCCGTCTTTCTGCAGGCGGCCCCTGACTATCAAAAAACCGTTCTCTGGAAGGGCGGCAAGGGGGCCGCCGTCTGCAAAAAGCCGGCCGGGGGGCCAGTCATTTTACAGGCGGCGGCCCCCTTGCCGCCCTCCCAGAGGGCGGTTTTTGGGTGGCTAGGAAGCCACCTGCAAAATGGCTGGTCCGTGGGTTGGCTATTTTACAGGCGGCCCCTTGCCGCCCTCTGGAGGGGCGGTTTTTGGGCAACCGCTTAAAAGTTATACCTATTTTTCTCTAACGCGCGCTACCTACCTTAAAACAGTCATAACTTTCGCATACGATCTCGAAATCGGGCAAATAAGTACTCTGCGGACATCTACAGAAAATTTTACATCCGCTTCTCCCCAATTTCGTTAGGTTTGTCCAAATTTTTTTTCGAAATTCGACCCAAAAGATTGAGTTTTCGAGGTCCGAAGTTTCAGCACGGTTTTTAAAGCACGCTCACAATTTTCTACAGGCCACATCTTACATCGGTTTGAGTTGCACCTTCACGAGGTTTTGCTATTCTCAAGTTCCTAGTTAAGAAAAAAATATCAAAAAAAAGAAAAAAAATAAAGTGGCCATTTTGTAGGCGTCCTTGGCCGCCCAAAAACCGCCCTTTAGAAGGGCGATAAGGGGGCCGCCTGTAAAAAAGCCGATCCTGCGGCTGGCGTTTTGCAGGCGGCCCCTTGCCGCCCTCCTAGAGAGTGGTTTTTGGGCGGCCAGAGGGCCGTTTGAAACAGTGCTGACGGCCGTTGGCCGGCCGTCTGCCACGTCATTAAATCGCCCTCTGGGAGGGCGATTTTTAAAAAACGCCCTCCCAAAGGACGTTGAGAGTATTTTTTTTTAAAATTTTGAAATGAAGATATACTTTTGTAAATATTTTATTAAAAAAATATAAAAATAAAAAAAACTCTTCGTCTCCGCGCCTTCTTTTCTTCACCGCCAGCGCCCAACACCATGATGGCATGACCTCGTCCATGACCATGGCTTCCGCCGACCCTGCTGCAGCTTCGCCGGAAGCCCAGAAGATCTCGGTAGGGAGTCAGAGCAGCCTTCCTCTATCTTCATGGCGAAAAATTGAAGACGGAGACGAGGTGAATTAATTGGTGAAACCATGAAAGTGTAAGGCTAGCCAGTAGACTTCTCCTGCAGAGCAAACAGGCTGCTTCTGTAGGTCTGTGGTTGTTGCTTATGGTCGGTATTTTTTTATATATTTTGTTTATAGGCCAAAAAAAATCAACTCAATGGGGTCGGAATTTTAATCTCCGAGGTGGTTGCCGCCGCAGAACGATCTGCATGCGATGGATTAGCCTGCACCGACGAGACAGCACGAGGATCAAACTGCATATGGAGCAGAAAGAACGGCACGATGTTGGCAAGGTTCAGGCTTCTCCTGCAGAAGCACTGAAGCACCATTACTGGAGTGCTACTTCTTCTATGATAGGCTAATTAATTTGGTTCATTTTCCAGCGGATGATGATTATCAATGGATCAATCAAGTTTTCTAGTATCTTAAAAGGCGGTGAAAATCTCAGTGATCGAAACTAGCTAAATGAGGCGCAATGGAAATTAGCTAGACCAGTTAAACGTTGGGACTTGTTTCAAGAATTTTCATGCCATGACTGTGCATGGACAAGTGCATGGAAACCTGAAATAATAGCAACAGGTTGGGACGTACATTATTTTGTTCATCACTTTCAATCATGACAAAAGACTAGACATATGTCAAAACAATGTTATTACCAGCTTATATGATGAGCTAAGCAAACTGTTTTTCACTTACATGAAACCCCATTCTACATACCAAGTTATCGCTGGCTTAGAAACTAAGACCGTACAAGGCCCATTTTTCACCTAAAGAGTTTCCTATCCATTCCTTTCATTTCCCCTTGTTACCCTGATCAATCTCTCTTACATGATCTAGAATTCTAGAGTGGTGCTGGGGCTAACTGTGTTTCCTTTTCTTTCTGAATCCAGTCAACAATTGAGGCTTTGAGCGCTGCATCTGGACAGGCGCACGCGCAACCCACAACTTGAGGAACTCGGAGAACACATCTGCTGGGCTCTCCAGATCAAGTTCCTGTCGTTGCAACTGAGTTGCTTTACAAGCAGTGCTCAATGTGCTCGGCATATTCATCCTTGTCTTCCCGAAATGAAAGAATGCAGCTTCATGTTTTGACTTCCAGAGCAACTGGTGTGCTGTTGCTTCGGCATTCTGATTGAAGCTATCTATAGCCTTTGGCAACATGATCTTGTCTAGCTGTTCCAGGGTTATGTTTGTGTGACAGCAGGGCTGCTCCTCACCATCGATCACCTCTACCGCCAAACTCTCAGCAGCAGGCAGCAGAAGGTCATTCGAAGAGCTATGAGGCAAAAGTAGTACCCCAAGTTTCAGATGTGAAGGCTTTCTTGGATGACATCTTTTTCCTCGTACAGCTGCTCTCCGTTTGTTGTTTTTTCCTTGTATAGCTGCCCTCTGTCTGTTGCATCTAGATTGTGCGATTTGGCGCTCCAAATACACTTCAATAATTGGTTGAAGAGAAACATCTGGTAATTCTGCCTTGTCCATGCTGCCACTACCACATATGCTCTGACCATGATGTTTGCAGCATAGTGGGTTTGGGCGGAACCACTCAGTAGCTATACCATGAATGTTGTCCCAATGGTATGAACGAGCATTTGCCACCCAGGAGAAATCTTGTGTAGGGAGTTGAGCAAGTTCCTTCCTAACAGTTTCAGTTGTAGACTTGAAATGAGGGGTCAAATGATGCAAACACTTAATTACAGTGCCAACTATGTTTGTACTCTCTGAAATTTGTAGCAGCATACCAAGGAAAAAGTTATCCTCAGGTGCACTGCCATCATTGTAAACAAAGATCAACTTAGCTTCTACTCCTCGCTCTGCAATGTTATTAGGCCGTATCCAAAACAAATGCTGCTTATTTCCCTGCACTAATTTGTACTCTAGCGTTTCACCTGCAAGAAGGTGCCCAATAAGAGGGTCAAAGAACAAGTAACGACGTGGTGTCCCTCCAAACTCCACAGATTTCAGAAAGTCATTAGCTCCATCTGCAAACCACTCAAATCTTCGAACAGTTGATCTACTCGGCTCTTCGATATTGCCATGAAAGATGGATGATATTAGTGACTTGGTCGCATGGGCAATGCGCCTCGGAAAGGAGGAATTCCTTACTTGCTGTTTCTCCTCCTCTTCTTCCTGGACACGCTGCCTGCACTTGCGTAGTGTGTCATCACACTCTTCAGCAGCACGCTTTAGCTTCCTCTGCCAAAGTAGCAACGGCCCGTCAGTGATCTGCCACATGTTGGATGTCTCAAGTGCAAGCTCTAACTTGATTTGCGCCATCTCCAGCCTCTCCATCTGCTCCTCTCCACTTGATTTCTGCTCATACTTGTCAATCATGCCAGATATGATTTTGTTCACGGTCTCGTGAACAAGGGCAGAACTGACTATCTCTCCCATCTTCAGTTATCTGTAGGATTCCCTCCCTGATCAGCACAGAGTAATATACATCAGTACATCGATCAGTATAGCCAATAAAATCAAAACAGAGATCAGTGAATTCCTAAAAAGGTCGAAAGTATATGTAAAACCCAACCTTCTGAGCTGAATTAGTAGGAAGGAACTTGAGGCCACACAGGTGAACTAGAGTGTACCCAGCAGAAGATAACTGGACTGAATGAATGGTGTGCATGAAAGTACATAACTTCAGCTAGAAAAGGTGAGCATATCAAAGTTGGGTTCTCTTGGAAGTTAAACTGGTCTTGTTGAATGTATGGTCTAATATGACACCTGTTGAGAACACGTTACTCTATTCTAGTCTCCAGTTAATGTCACACTCAACATAACTTAGAAATTTCCCTTCATTGACTGTCCAATCTTGCACAAAGACTAGCTATTGAAAAATTCCCCTGTTCACCGCAATCCTTTGCTTAAAAGAAAAAAAACTCCTCTCTGCAATCAGTTCCGGCTACTTGTCTTGAATCTTGACTGATTGGGATCTGGGAATCTGAAAACTATATTATCGGCGACTCGAGTCCTGAAAAATCATTATCGACGGCTATGAATTAACTGGGATATGCTGCCTACTTGTGCAGTAACTAAGATGCGAAACAGAGCCATACCTCGAGACTCGAGCTAGTGCGCCGTGGCCGCCTTGAGGAAGAAGCGGCCCTCTTCCCCTCTCCGCATCGCCGGCTCGCCCGCGCGCGGACGCCGTGGATCGAGGAAGGCAACGCCATCCCCGGACCACCTTGCGCCGCCGCGGCCTCGCCGTGGATCGTTCGGCGGCAGCAACCCCGTCCGTCCGGCGGCGGGGAAGACATGGCTATGGCGTCAGTGGGTGTGCTTGTCGCCTGCCGTGCGTGCAGACGAAAGGGTTGGTGCGGCCCAAGTGACAGTGAAAGGCTCGGCTAAGCCCACCAAGGCCTAATATAAGCCCAACGAACTCAGGCGGTCCTGATGGGCTTCTTGGGCCATCACTACTAGTTGGGCTGTTTAGGCCGTCACTACTAGTTGGGCTGTTTGGGTCGTCACCGTCGTCTCCCCCCACCGCACCACCAAGCACCACCGTCACCGTGTGAGCAGGCGACGCCATATCCATGGCCTCCGCCGCCGGACGGGGTTTCCGGCGAACAAGGATCTGCGATAGATAGCCCGTTCAGTTTTTTTTAAAAAAAAAATGCAAAGCAAAGGGCTCAGATCCCTCTTCTTGCTGGTTTCCTCAGAAGGAAAGCTAGGTCTAGTTGATATCAAGCCGTGGAGCAAAACGGCTTGTGCAATTCCTTTTGAGAGGTAGCTGAATTTTGTTTTCGGTAGTCTGTGCAGCCTCTTGCTGCTGTTTTGTTTTGTTCCCCTTTTTTCCAAACTTTGTACACAGTACACAGTTATTCTTTCTATCAATATAACCACCAGCAAAGCTGGTTTCGTTTAAACAAACGTTTTCAGTATCTTAAAACTCCTGATAAAATGGTAACTAACTAGACCACGTAAAACCTTTGTCTTGTTTCAAATATTTTCGTGCAATGACTGTCCGATCACCTGATAATAAAAAGCATAGAAAGACAAGTTGCACGGAAATCTGAAACAAAAGGCAACAGGTTGAGACATGCAAAATTCAGATAAAATTCCATCTTGATTAAAGCATATACATGCATAATTCTGATAAAAAGACTGATTACACATCCGCTGAACTGGAATTCTTGGGTAATGCTTCAACACCATGTTGAGCTCCTATCTACATACCAAGTTATTGTTGGCTTAGAAACTAGAAAGTAACACTGTACAATACTCATTTCTCACCTGTAATATTTCCTATCCATCCCTTTTATTTGCCCTTGATACCTTAATCAATCTCTGTTACATAATCTGGAATTCTAGAGTAGTCTTGGTGCCATCTGTGTTTCCTTTTCTTGCCAAGGCGGAGCTTCTAGCAATGGTAGCGAATCTCCAACTCCCCAAAACAGCCTATATTCTTCCTCGAGGTTAAGAAATTCAGTAGCTGTCGAATCTAGATTTGAAGTTTTGAACTAGTAACAAGAAGCTAGGTTTCACCAACTTCTCCAGATTCGTACAAGCTAAATACTCATCAGCAACTTATTAGAATCTCCAGCTTCTCCATGTAGGGCCTGAATCCAGTCCACAGCTGAGAACTGCATCAAGACAGGAGCACGCTCAACCCACAACTTGAGAAACTCAGAGATCACATCTGCTTGGTTCTCCAGCTCAAGGTCATGTAGTTGCAACAACGTTGCTTTCCCAGCAGTACTCAATATGCTTGGCATATTCATTCTTGTGTTCCACACATGAAAGAATGCAGCTTCATGCTTTGACTTCCACATCAACTGATGCGCTGTCATTCCTGCATTTTGATTGAAGCTATCTATTGCTTTTGGTAGCATGATCTCATTAAGCTGTTCCAGTGTAATGTTTGTGTGACAGCAAAGCTGCTCCTCACCATCGATCACCTCTATTGCAAAACTCTCACTTGCAGGCAGAAGTTCAGTTGAAGAAACATGAGGCAAAAGGAAAACTCCAAGTTTCAGATGCGATGGTCTTCTCGGAGAGCATATTCTTCCTCGTACATCCCCCCTCTGTTTGTTGCATCTATATTGGAAGACTTGGCTCTCCAAATACACTTCAATGACTGGATCTAGAGAAACATTTGGAAATTCTATCTTGCCCATGTAGCCACTATCACAGACCTTCTGACCATGATGCTTGCAACACAGTGGGTTTGGGCGGAACCACTCAGTAGCTATACTGTGAATGTTGTCCCAGTGATATGAACGAGAACATGGCACCCAGGAGAAGTCTTGTGTAGGTAGCTGAGTAAGTTCTTTCCTAACAGTTTCAGTTCTAGACTTGAAATAAGGGGTAAACAACTGCAAGCACTTAATTACAGTGCCAACTATATTTGTACTCTCTGAAAGTTGTAGCATCATACCAAGAAAAAAGTTATCCTCAGGTGCACTGCCATCATTGTAAACAAAGATCAACTTAGCTTCTACTCCTCGCTCTGCAATGTTGTTGGGCCTTATCCAAAACAAATGCTGCTTGTTTCCCTGCACCAATTTATACTCAAGCGTTTCACCTGCAAGAAGGTGCCCAATAAGAGGGTCGAAGAACAAGTAACGACGTGGTGTACCTCCAAACTCCACAGTTTTAAGAAAGTCATTAGCTCCATCTGCAAACCACTCAAATCTTCGAACAGCTGATCTAGTCGGCTCGTCAATATTGCCATGAAAGATGGATGATATCATTGACTTGGTAGCACGGGCAATTCGCCTAGGAAAGGATGAATTCCTTAAAGGCTGTTCCACCTCTTCTTCTTCCTGGACACGCTGCCTACACTTGCGTAGTGTGTTGTCGCACTCTTCAGCAGCACGCTTCAGCTTCTTCTGCCAACGTAATAACGGCCCACCAGTGATCTGCCACTTATCGGATGTCTCAAGTGCAATCTCCAACTTGATTTGCGCCATCTCCAGCCTCTCCATCTGCTCCTCTGCGCTTGATTTCTGCTCATACTTGTCAATCAGCCCAGATATGATTTTGTTCACTGTCTCATGAATGACCGCAGAACTGACTATCTCTCCCATCTTCAGTAATCTGAAAGATTCACCTCCCTGATCAGCACAGAGTGATATATCGATACATCAATCATGATGCCGATTAAAATCAAAAGATAGATCAGTTAATTCCTGATAAGTACTAGCGAAGTGCGTTGTTGAAGTGTGTAAAGCCCAACCTTCTGAGTTGAATTAGTAGGAAGTAAATTGGAGCCACAAAGATGCACCAGAGAGTACCCAGCAGACAATAACTGGAATGAATGAATGGTGCGCGTCAAAGTCCAAGACTTCGGGGAGAGAAGGTGAGCAAATCAAAGCCGGTTTCTCTTGCAAGTTAGGCGGGTCTTGTTGAATGTATGGTCTAATATGACACCTGTCGAGAGCACAACACTCTAGTCTAGACTCCAGTTGATTTGCCACATCAATTTTCTCCAACTGGCCTCATTGACTGTCCAATCTTGCATTAATTTTCTCCAACTGGCCTCATTGACTGTCCAATCTTGCAGCAAGGCTAGTTATTTTAGAAAAAAATGTTCTCGTGACTACAATCCTTTTCTAAAAAACTCCTTGGTTGCTGCAATCACCAATCAGTTCCGGCTACTTGTGTTGACTCTTGACTGATTGGGATCAGGAAATTTGACACCTATATTATGGGCGACTTGGAATTGTTTTTTGGTTTGATAAAAAAATTGTATTATCGGCGATCGTCGACTACGAGTTAGCTGGGATAGTTGCTTGTGCAGTGCGAGTGCCTCTCCCCTAAACAGAACAGTAACAAAGACAAAACAGGTTGCGAGAGGGGTATGAGGAAACTGGTCCGTACCTCGAGCTAGTGCGGGCGCGGGGAAAGCAGCAGCCTCCTCCCTCTCCGCATCGCCGGCTCGCCGCACGCGCACGTATATATGGCGCCCCGCAGTGGCAGCAGCAGCAGCGGATCGAGGAAGGCAACGCCATGCCTGGACCACCTTGCGCCGCCGATCCACGCGCGGCTGTGGCCTCGCCGTGGATCTTCCGGCGGGGGCAACCCCGTCCGGCGGCGGAGAGTCCATGGCGTGAATGGCGGCGCTTGTCACCTATGTACACGGTGGTGGTGGTGGTCAGCGTGGAGACGAAGGTGTTTGTGAGGCCCAAGTGGCAGCGAAAGCTCGGCCAAGCGGACCAAGCCCACCAAGGCCCAAGTAAAGCCCACAATAACTCACGCTGTCCGCTTGATGGGCTATTTGGGCCATCACTAGGATGTAGGAGTACTTTCACTACCAGCTGGGCCGTGCATGGGCAACACCTTCGTCTCCCCGTCTCCTTTCCTCGCCGATCACCATTTCACCGTCCTATGTCCTCCGCCGCCAGCCGCTGGCCGGGGTTGCTGACGGGCATGGCGCTTCCTTCCTGACCAGAATGAGCAGAAGAACGGCACGAAGTCAGGTGTAAGGCTAGCAACGTTTCTGGAGTGCTACTTGTACGTTGGGCTGTTTTAATTCGGTTCATCTGCCTGCGGATGATCATGATGGAACTAATCAACATTTCAGTATCTTAAACTCTTGATCAAATGAAAACTAGCTAGACCACGTAAAAAAACCTTGTCTTGTTTGAAGAATTTTCATGTAAGGACTTGTCTAATCACCTGATAATAAATAGCATAAAAAATACAAGTTGCATGGAATTCAGATAAAATTCAATCTTGATTAAAGCATATACATGCAAAATTCAGATAAAAAGACTGACTACACATCCGCTGAACTAGATTTCAATGCTAAACTCCTGTTTACATACCAAGTTGTCGATGGCTTAGAAACAAGAAAGTAACACTGCAAAGTAGTAATTTCTCACCTAGAATATTTCCTATCCGTTCCTATTATTTCCACTTTGTTACCCTGGTCGATCTCGGATTCTCTGTTACATAATCTGGAATTCTACAGTGGCCTTTGTGCCATCTGTGTTTCCTTTACCTACCAAGGCCTTGTTTGAAGGAGATTCTAGCAATGGTAGCTACTCCAAGAATCTCCAACTCCCGTAAAAAACCTATATTCTTCCTCTAGATTAAGAAACTCAGTAGCCGTCGAATATAGATGTGAAGTTTTAAACTAATAATAACCAGAAGTTGGGTTTCACCAACTTCTCAAGATTTGTACCACACCTAGATACTCAGCAACAGCTTCTTAGAATTTCCAGCTCCACCAACTAGGGCCTGAACCCAGCCCACAACTGAGAACTGCATCAGGACAGATTTACGCTCAACCCACAACTTGAGAAACTCAGAGATCACATCTGCTCGGTTCTCTAGCTCAAGGTCATGCCGTTGCGACAACATTGCTTTCCTAGCAGTGCTCAACATGCTTAGCACATTAATTCTTGTGTTCCCGGCATGAAAGAATGCAGCTTCATGTTTTGACATCCACAACAACTGGTGCGCTGTCGCTTCTCCATTCCGATTGAAGCCATCTATCACCTTTGGTAGCATGAGCTTGTTTAGCTGTTCCTCTTTAATGTTTGGGTGACAACAAAGCTGCTCCTCACCATCAATCACCTCTATTGCAAAACTATCAGTTGTAGGCAGAAGATCACTTGAAGAGATATGAGGCAAAAGTAATACTCCAAGTTTCAGATGTGATGGCCTTACAGCCGATCCCTGTTTGTTGCATCTAGATTGCGAGATTTGGCTCTCCAAATACACTTCAATGACTGGTTCTAGAGAGACATCTGGAAATTCTATCTTGTCCATGTAGCCACTACCACATACCTTTGGACCATGATGCTTGCAACACACTGTGTTTGGGTGGAACCACTTGGTAGCTATACTATGAATGCTGTCCCAATGGTACGAACAAGAACTTGGAATCCAGGAGAAGTCTTGTGTAGGTAGCTGACTAAGTTCTTTCCTAACAGTTTCAGTTGCAGATTTGAAATGAGGGGCAAACAACTGCAAGCACTTAATTGTAGTGCCAACTACGTTTGTACTCTCTGAAAGTTGTAGCATCATACAAAGAAAAAAGTTATCCTCAGGTGCACTGCCATCATTGCAAACAAAGATCAACTTAGCCTCTAGTCCTCGCTCTGCAATGTTATTGGGCCGTATCCAAAACAAATGCTGCTTGTTTCCCTGCACTAATTTGTACTCTAGTGTTTCACCTGCAAGAAGGTGCCTGATAAGAGGGTCAAAGAACAAGTAACGGCATGGTGTCCCTCCAAACTCCACAGATTTCAGAAAGTCATTAGCTCCATCTGCAAACCACTCAAATCTTTGACAGTTGATCTACTCGGCTCTTCAATATTGCCGTGAATAATGGATGATATCAGTGACTTGGTGGCATGAGCAATTCGCCTCGGAAAGGAGGAATTCCTTACTTGCTGTTCCTCCTTTTCTTCTTCCTGGATGCGCTGCCTGCACTTGCGTAATGTGTCATTGCACTCTTCAGCAGCATGCTTCAGCTTCTTCTGCCAACGTAGCAATGGGCCACTAGTGATCTGCCACTTATTGGATGTCTCAAGTGCGAATTCCAACTTGATTTGTGACATCTCCAGCCTCTCCAGGTGATCCTCTGCACTTGATTTTCGCTCATACCTGTCAATCAACCCAGATATGATCTTGTTAACCGTCTCATGAACCACAGCAGAACCAACCATCTCTTCCATCTTCAATAATCCCTCCCTAAACAGCACAGAGAAAGATTATCAATAAACCAGTCAGGATGACCAAATAAAACAAAAGATAGACCTGTGAATCCATACTGACAAAGTGAACTTTTGAAGTACATGTAAACCCAACCTTCTAAGTTGAATTAGTAGGAAGGAACTTGAGGGAACACAGGTGCACCAGAGAGTACCCAGCAGACGGTAACTGTATTGGATAAATGGTGAGCATGAAAGTCCATGTCTTTGCCAGAGAAAAATCGACCAAATCGAAGGTGTTGGAAATTAAGTTTTGCATGACGTATGGCTGACAAGGAGAACACATTAATCTAGGCTGTTCTCCAGTTGATTTCTGCCCTATCTAGTCTGTTCTCCAGTTGATTTCTTCCCTCTTTGACTGACCAATCGTCAATTTTATTATCAAGATTGAACACAACCAACAATGATGTTGCTGAACGCTGACTGACCAATCTTGCAGAAAGGCTAGCTAAAGATAAATCCTCCTCGTCACTGCAACAATATTTTAGGGAAAATTGTCGTCACCGCAATCAGTTCCGGGTACTCCTCTTGACCGGTTGAATAGAACACATTACTCTAGTCAGTTCTCTAGTTGATTTCTGCCTTCTTTGACTGACCAATCGTCAATTTACTATTACTACGATTGAATACAGCTAACAAAGGTGTTGCTAAACGCTGACTGACCAATCTTGCAGAAAGTCTAGCTAAAGATAAAATCCTCCTCGTCACTGCAACAATTTTCTTAGAAAAAGAAAAACTCATCGCCACTGCAATCAGTTCCGGCTACTCCTCTTCACCGGTTGAATAGATCTCTCGCAGTACACTTGATTAGGTAGCGAGACTGAGCCTTACCTCGAGCTAGAGGGCGGCGGGAGGTAATCTTTGTTAGCCCGTCTCCGCGCCCCTCGCCCTCGCCCGTGTCTGCGCCCGCCTCCGCGCCCGCCCCTCTACTTTTAATTTATTATAGTTGCTATTATCGATTACGCATAACTTTAGTTATAAATTTATACAGATCAGTTATAAAATATATGCAACTGTATTTAATAGTTCGTATCTTGTTATTTAGATAAGAAAAAATCATTTGACCAATAAATGACCCTATTCTAAAATGATAACTCTTATAGCCTACTTATTCATCTTACTATACCTGCTCTTACGTACTTGTCGCCAACTTACACGATGGTGGTGATCGGCTTGGAGACGAAGGGGTCGTCCCAATGCAGCATGGCTAATTGGCGCAGCTATATATGCTGGCAGCACACACGCACTAGCGCAGGTGCGCCTTGGTCACGTGAGTCTTATGGGCCATACTAGCCTAGTTATGGAACTTTTCTTTTTAAGTTTTTTTTTCATTAAGTGATTTAGAATAGGGTAAAGGTTATCCAAATTTTGTATTTGGAAGTTCATTTTGATATTTTTTTACAATTTTGTAGCAATTTATGAATACTTTCAAATTCAAGTAAAATTTTGTAATAGAAACTTTTTATTCATTTCAAATTTGAATTGGAGTGAATTTTCAAATAAAAATTTAAAACTTTCAACTCAACTATTTATTTTTTTTATTTGATTATAAAAAGGCACGCTTAACGTTATTCGCTACACTTACCATCCGCGCTTGGGGGCGTCGGGGTTGCACCACTTCCTCGATCTGCGTGGAGCAGAACAACGGCACGAAGTTGGAAGGTTCAGGTAGCTAGCCAGCCTTCTCCCAAGTTTTCATAAGGTTGAGGTGCTACTTCAACGTTAGGTTGTTTAATTCGGATGATCATATATAATGGGATTATTAATCAAGTTTTTCAGTATCTTAAACCTAAAACCTTTGTCTTGTTTGAAGAATTTTCATGCCATGGCTGTCTGATCATCTGATAATAAATAGCACAAAAGTACAAGTTGCATGGAAATCTGGGATAAAAGGCAACAGGGTGAGACATGCAAAATTCAGATAAAATTCAGTCTTGATTGAAGCACATATATGCAAGTTCAGATAAAAAGATTGATTACACATCCACTGAACTGGATTTCTTGGGTAATGCTTCAACACCATGTCAAACTCCTATTTACATACCAAGTTATTGTTGTCTTGGAAACTAGAAAGTAACACAGTACAATACTCATTTCTCACCTAAAATATTTCCTATCCATCCCTTTTATTTTCCTTTGATACCTTGATCAATCTCTGTTACATAATCTGGAATTCTAGAGGGGTCTTGGTGCCATCTTGTGTTCCTTTTCTTGCCAAGACCTTGTTTGAAGGAACTTCTAGCAACGGTAGCGAATCTCCAACTCCCCTAAACAGCCTATATTCTTCCTCTAGGTTAAGAAATTCAGTAGCTGTCGAATCTAGATTTGAAGTTTTGAACTAGTAACAAGAAGCTAGGTTTCACCAACTTCTCCAGATTCATACAAGCTAAATGCTCATCAGCAACTTATTAGAATCTCCAGCTCCCCCATGTTGGGCCTGAATCCAGTCCACAGCTGAGAACTGCATCAGGACAGGAGTACGCTCAACCCACAACTTGAGAAACCCAAATCAACTGATGCGCTGTCACTTCTGCATTTTGATTGAAGCTATCTATTGCTTTTGGTAGCATGATCTCATTAAGCTGTTCCAGTGTAATGTTTGTGTGGCAGCAAAGCTGCTCCTCACCATTGATCACCTCTATTGCAAAATTCTCAGTTGCAGGCAGAAGTGCGGTTGAAGAAACATGAGGCAAAAGGAATACTCCAAGTTTCAGATGCGATGGTCTTCTCGGAGAGCATATTCTTCCGCGTACATCCCCCTTCTGTTGGAAGACTTGGCTTTCCAAACACACTTCAATGATTGGATCTAGAGAAACATTTGGAAGTTCTATCTTGCCCATGTAGCCACTACCACATACCTTCTGACCATGATGCTTGCAACACAGTGGGTTTGGGCGGAACCACTCAGTAGCTATATTGGAGAAGTCTTGTGTAGGGAGCTGAGTAAGTTCTTTCCTAACAGTTTCAGTTGTAGACTTATTAAGGGGTAAACAACTGCAAGCACTTAACTATAGTGTCAACGATATTTGTACTCCCTGAAAGTTGTTGCATCATACCAAGAAAAAAGTTATCCTCAGGTGCACTGCCATCATTGTAAACAAAGATCAACTTAGCTTCTACTCCTCGCTCTGCAATGCTGTTGGACCGTATCCAAAACATCTGCTCTTGTTTTTCTGCGCTTATAAATCACGTGTAAAACGAGAAATATCATTAGCATATGATTAATTAAGTATTAACTATTAGAAATCTGAAAAATAGATCTATTTGATTTTTTAAGATACTTTTATATAGAAAATTTTTACAAAAAATATACCGTTTAGCAGTTTAGGAAGCGTGCTCACGAAAAACGAGAATATAAACCACCGTTATAAGCTCTTGCGAACACAGTCTTACCCTGCAACAATTTGTACTCTAGCGTTTCACCTGCATGAAGGTGCCCAGTAAGAGGGTCAAAGAACAGGTAAAGACGTGGTGTCCCTCCAAACTCCACAGATCTCAGAAAGTCATTGGCTCCATCTGCAAACCACTCGAATCTTCGAACAGATGATCTACTCAGCTCGTCGATATTGCCATGAAAGATGGATGACATCAGTGACTTGGTGGCATGGGCAATTCGCCTCGGAAAGGAGGAATTCCTCAATTGATGTTCCTGCTCTTCTTCTTCCTGGACACGCTGCCTGCACTTACATAGTGTGTCGTCGCACTCTTCAGCAGCACGCTTTAGCTTCCTCTGCCAACGTAGCAATGGCCCACCAGTGATCTGCCACTTATTGGATGTCTCAAGTGCAACCCCCAACTTAATTTGCGCCATCTCCAGCCTCTCCAGGTGATCCTCTGCACTTGATTTTCGGTCAAACTCGTCAATCATGCCAGACATGATTTGTTTACTGTCTCATGAACAATGGCAGAACTGACTAACCCCACAACCTCCCTCCTGATCAGCACAGAGCAAGAAATATCAGTATATCCATCAGTACCAGTGAATTTCTGATAAAATCAGAAGACAGTGGTGCACTGTTGAAGTATATAAAGCCAAACCTTCTGAGTTGAAGAAGTAGTAGGAAGGAACTTGGGGCTACAGATGCAGCAAAGGGTTATGGCCGGTTCAATTGATAATATCTCGATCAATTAAACATCCAACATCTAATTCGTCAATTAAATCGTTCTTTTAGCTTTACATCTACCTTTTGTCTATTTTATGCCTAGTTCTTAGCCTAGTTCATCTATCTTTATCGATTTGCACTGAAAATCGTTCATCTTCGCTACGAGATTGCGAGCTACCCCTTTATAGGTTTTGTTAAATGACGAGGACTCCTACTACATGCGATAATGTCCGCATATGACAATGCCGGTATTCTTCTGGATGCCGGCATCCTTCTTCGGTTGTGGATAGATTTCCTATATGAATTAGTTAAGTATTGGTTATCTCTTAATATGTAATCTTCCGGAGATTGAGCTGTACACGGTATATCTCTAGGAAGTTGTGTATGGCCATGATTGGGGCTCTTCCAATCCTATATAACACGGATCCGGCGCATGGCATGGATGCGACCTCTCTCTCCTAGAATTTCCACATGGTATCAAAGCGTTGATCCATCTACCTATCAGCCATGTCGTCGTCATCATCATCCTCGACAGCCGTGGCTGCCAATCCCCTATAAGGTCACCCAGTGACTGAAAAGCTTGGGAAAAATAACCACGCACTGTGGAAGGCTCATATCAGCGCCGCCGTGCATGGGGCACGACTTCAAGGCCACCTGACCGGCGTGCACAATGGCCCCAGATGCCAAGCTCACGGTGGTCATCGATGGCAAGACAGAAAAGAAGCCAAATCCAGCTTTTGAAGATTGGGAAGCCTCGGATCAGCAAGTCCTAGGCTACCTCCTCTTGTCTCTATCAAGGGACATCCTCATGCAGGTGGTGACGTATGAAACAACTGCCGAAGCTTGGAGATTGATCAAGCAGATGTTCTCGACACATACTAGAGCGCAATCGATTAACACTCGCATTGCGCTCACCACAACCAAGAAGGGAAACATGTCCGTCTCGGAGTACTTCGCGAAGATGAAGGCCCTCGGAGATGAGATGGCATCAGCAGGAGGCCAACCGCTTGATGAAGATTGTAACTGGATTAGGAGAAGATTTCAACGAGGTGGTTTCCGCAATATGCGCCAAGGTAGAACCCATCTCAATGGGAGAACTCTACACGCAGGTCCTCAACTATGAGGCTCGCCTTGCTCTCTACAGAGGAGCACAAGACGTTCAAGTTCATCTTGCCAATTGTGGAAGCAGCAACAACAACAATAGCAATCAGAGTGGCAGCAACAACAATGCCAATTGAAGCATGCAGCAACATCAATAGCGAGGTCAAGGCCGTGACACTGGAACTAGTAGCCATGGACGTGGAAGATCAACAGGAGGAGTCGACCGACGTCCAACATGTCAAGTTTCTTTCAAATGTGGTCACATAGCCGCTGACTGTTGGCACAGGTACGATGAGGATTATGTTCCTGACAGTAAACATATTGCAGCAGCAACCAGCTCCTCCTATGGCATTGATACCAACTGGTACATCATCACCGGTGCGACGGATCACATCACAGGAGAACTGGAGAAGCTCACTGTAAAGGAAAAGTACAACAGGAACAAGCAGGTCCACACCGCCAGTGGAGCAGGTATGGATATAACCCACATTGGTCACACTATTATTCGTTCCCCTAGTAGTCGTAATATTCATCTTAAAAATTGTAACACTCTCGCCCTGGCACCATCTACAGTGATACCAAAGAGGGAGCGCCGCAGTAAATTGGCGTGAACCAACTCCCACGGAACCGCGTTGCCGGTACCAGTCTCAGGAAACCTTGCTGGTATCTGCGGTCAACCGAGATATATCATAGCAGTTAAAATATTTATATAGATTATATCTTTATAAGTTACAACTTCGGGCAAGCCCTAAGCAGCAACCTTCAACCAGAACAGTAGCAGAACGACAGCGTAGCGAGAACCCAATCCACAAGCAACGGCTTGGAATTAGGAAAGAAACCCTAATCTTAACTTCAACTTCGGTCCTCCTAGAGGGGGAAAAAGATAATGGATTGAGTACATACATACTCAGCAAGTCACGGGAAATGTATGAATATGCAGGCCATCAAGGAAGGCTGGGTTTGTTTCGTAGCATTTTATTTTAAAATATTTTCCAAAACCCTAGGTGTGGGTTGATCCAGTTGTAACTGGAAAGAGGCTCTCGCCTCGATCCTGTCCGCAAATTGCTTTGCAACAACTCAAGCGGATGAACAAATTTTTAGTTGATTAAAGTTTTCAGTCTACCACCTGTCGTACCACGATAGCGGTTCTTTGTATACTATCTATTAGTTTATTTTCACTTTCATCCGTTACAGGACATCAACTCCTTTTTTCTCTATTATTTTTCTTTCACTTTCATTCTATTCAGAATGTCATTCATCTCATCATCATCTCAACTTCGACTCTCAGAGCCATCCATAATCTCCATCTCAAACACACACTGCTTCCACTCAGGAAGCCTCACTATGATGCCATCTAACATGCCGATCCACACAGGACCATTTCAGACCACGTAATGGTCATCCATCAGCCGACCTAGCCGATTCTGTTAACGATTCCCAACCACAAACATGTTTCACAAACCTTTCATAAAAACAAAGCTATCCTAGATGATTCACTTCACATCGCCCTTGACCGTAAGCACGGCTGTTCGAACAGTTCAGAGCTCTACAAAGGTGTACGCTTTCCCCACATGACGCAAGCTTACTTCCTTACTGGCCAAGCAAGGGAGGTTCGCGATAAGGCCTTTCCGAAGTATCTCTAGGATTGCCCAAAGCCAACTGGACGGGTCCCAGACCAAGTACCTGTAACGACCCGTTTTCCCCTTTCCCTGTTGGAATTCGTTTTCTGAGTTCCAATCCCTCTCCTATATCATTCAGCTACGCCCCAGTCTCTCTTCCTGGCCAGCTGACTACCTTTTTTCCCTTGTGCCGAGTAGATTCCTACTCAGTTCCTGTATCTTGCCCTTTTCCTTTGTTCCACTCGGCCATCCTTGCTACCGAGTAAACCTGTAAGTTGCCGACTACCTTGCTTACCTGTTCCGCCTTACCGTTATCTTTTCCCCGACCTGCCCTTTTCGGTCAAGCTCGCGATACCATGCCTTATCTGCAGACACGCTGTCTCATCGCCTCACCAAGTTGCACAGTAGCCTTGACTTCCACGCTCCTCTCCCGTTGGACGCCGACTGCCGAAGTGGTGGTGAAATCCGACCTCTACCTGCCCGCAGCCCCGTTCGGACCAGAGGACAATAACCGCTGCACCACAAGGAACCCGTTTGGACCAATGGTTAGTCAGAGGCCCTGCCTGCAAGTCCCACCAACCCGTCCTTGTCACGACCTGAGTGTCTCATCGCCGCTACAGTACCTACCAACTCCACCGGCCACACCCAATCCCTGAGTCAATCTCTGCCTTGACGTCGCGTCGCCCCAGCCAGCTCGCTGTGACCTTGTCAGCTTATCGTAACTCCTTTTCTTTATCCGTTGCCCAGCACCGCCGTGTCCCAGCCTCGCACGCCGGCTATATAAGGCCATCCGTGCCTCTTCATTCCTTTGTTTTGCAACCTAGCCATCTCTGCTAAATCATTGTATTCCTCCTCTCCAGGCCCCGTTTTCTGCTCCCCGAGCTCCCTCGCCGCCGCTCGTCGCATCATCCGGAGTTCCTACCCAGTGAGCCTTGTTGCCCGGTCCGCAAGCCTCACTCAGCCGACTGCTACCCTTCTGCAGCCAACTTCCGCGGTGTTCTTTTCCTAGTGTTTTATCTCTTTTCAGCATGTCAGTAATTACCTTTTCTGCTTGTTTAGATCCTGAACCGGCGGACAATCCAGAAGCCGTCTTCATCGAAGAAGATCCTTCGCAGGAGCAAGGCAAGCCCCTTTGACCATATTGTCTCCTATATTTGCAAAATTATATTGTTTGCAAAATATGCATGTCTAGTTACACTTTAAATTGATCGTCCTCGGTTTACAAGCGCAACCGACGGACTTACCCAGTAGTCGCACTTATTTGGTGGGATGTTGGTGTATCTCTCCCTTGATAGCCCCACAAATGGCACGTTGGCATCCTATCTATGGATACGAATGCCGAGTAGAATGGCTTAGCCCCACAACGATTGTTTTGTCGTTGGGAAACATTGGTTTTTACTCAACTGTTTGAAAACCCGGTACTCTGTGTATCGGCGTGTTTGTGAAATAAATGAAAGTTGTGAAAACCCTAATGTACAGAGACAGTGCCTGTGTGGCCTGGCTATGTATTATCGATAAGGACCGTTTTCTTTGGGAATTGCATCTGAGCATTCTACAGTATGACCATACGGGTAGTATGGGATGCCCTTGGCCGAGTAAATTGTAGGTTTAGAGAAGTCTGGTGCCGACTGGAGTGGACTCATCTGAGTTGTGGCTCTTGAGCCCTGGTGCTAACGGTGGTTGGAGCCGACCTGAAGCATTGATCCTGTGTGGATCCTTTTGATGGCATTTGATAACCCTAGACTGGCTTTGGAAATGGCCTTGTCACGAACTTCCAGTACCGGCCAGTACTCAGTGTAAGTTTCATGTCGGATGGGTAAAGTGTATACCCTCTGCAGAGTTTAGCCGAACTGTTCGAACAGCCGTGCCCACGGTTAAGGGCGATGTAAGGTGATTCCCATAGGGTATATTTGTTTGCCTGAGGTTTGTGAAAGTGTTTGTTGGGAAGGGAACCGTGATCAGAGTTTGCCGAGTAGCAAACGGAAGGCCTGTGTGGCCAGAAACGGGCCTGTGTGACCCGAGGTGTTGAAGCACCATAAGCAAGTGTGTGAAAAGTAAACAGGAGAAAAGTCTTCGGGTTGTAGCCAGAAGACGATAAAGAGCAGGCTCCCGGGTTGTAGCCAGGGCAGCAAAGTTTGAGCTAACTAGTTATAGCCAAAGTAGCGAATATAACCGGTTGTAGCCTGAAAATGCTAAAAGAGATAGCTGAGATTTGGTTGTAGCCGAGTCTCAGGGTCAACGGGTGGTTGGAGCCACTCGGGAGAAACAGCAGACCGAATGGAGTGGTCGGAGCCACTCGGATGACAGTCGAATGAGAAAACATTCAGTTAAATCACCAGAAGATGAAAATGGAAATACATGATTCATTAAGTGGCGAGTTGTTGAAAAGCAACTTGCGAAATGGATCAAGGCGCGAGCCTCTTTCCGACAACTAAAAATTTGACACACTAGTTGTTGACAAGCAAAAAGGTTTCTAAAGGCAGTTTTTCACAAATAAGACCCCTAACTCCTTTGTCCAAGCCAGCATGGCATCTTTCCCGGCTTGCTGAGTACGAAAGTACTCACCCTTGTTCATATATATGTATAGTAGGTTTTGGAGAAGAAGACGAAGACCCGACTGCTGCTGAGGTCCTCCAAGACCACGCCGACTACGAAAACTTCTGAGGTTTCGAGCCTAGTTCCCAACCAAGCCTGTGGAGTAGTTGTGTTATTTTGCCAAGTAGTTTCCCTTGCTTCCGCTCTATTTGTGCTATTTCTCGTTAGTTTACCCTGTAATTGCTTTTGTCCATCTAGGGCCTGTCTGTAACGACCCGCTTTCCTTTTCCCTGTTATAACTGGTTTTCTGGATCTTAATCTTTTCCTATCCCGTCAGCTGTGCCTCCGTTTTCCCTCTCCCCGGCCAGCCGACTACCTTCTCTCTTGTGCCGAGTAGAGTTGCTACTCAGTCCTTGTATCCTGCCCTTATCCTTGTCTTACTCGGACCCCTTTGCTGCCGAGTGAGCACTGTGATGTGGCCGACTACCTTGTTGAGACCTGTTGCTTCTTTGTCCCCGAGTTGCACCCACCCGTTGGACGCCGACTACCGAAGCAGTGAAGAATCAGTCTTCACCTAACCGCAGCATCGCTTGGACCAGTGGTCAGTCCGAAGCCCGGTCAGTGAGATTTCTCCAACCTATCCTAGCCTTGACCTTAATGTCTCGTCGCAGCTACAGTACCTGCCAACTCCTCTGACCAGTTGGACTCCAAAGTCACTTCCTGTCATATCCCTGTCAGTTCATCTTGACTTCCTTGCTCCACCCGTTGCCCAGCTCCACCGTGCCTCAACCTTGCACGTCGGCTATATATATATATGGCCAACCGTGCCCCCTTCTTCCTTTGTTTTGCAAACCGGCCAGCTCCAGCTCTGCTAAGTTTTCATCCTCTCAAGCTTTGGACTCTGTCGCTGGTTCGCAAGCCTGGTTCAGCCGACTGCCTTTTATGCAGCGACTACTTCTTGATCCTTTTTCTTGGTGTTTTACTTCTCCTGCTTATCAGTGTTTCTTTCTGCTTGTTCAGAACCTGAACCGGTGGACGATCCCGAAGCCACCTTCGCCGAAGAAGACCCCTCCTTGGAACAAGGCAAGCCTCTTTGATCATATTGTTTCCCATATATGCAAAACTATGTTGTTTGGAAAATATTATGCATGCTTAGTTTACACCTTTTTAAACTGTTGGCCTCGGTTATGCAAGCGCAACCGATGGACCCGCCCAGTAGTAGCACTTATTTGGTAGGATGTTGTTATATTTCTCCCTTGAAGAGCCCCACAAATAGCACGCTAGCATCCTATCTGAGGATACGATGCCGAGTAGAATGGCTTAGCCCTGCAACGTTGTTTGTCGTTGGGAAAAATGATGGGTTTTACTAAACAGTTTGGAAAACCCGATACCTTGTGTATCGGCGCGTTTTGTGAAATAAAGGAAAGATTTGTGAAAATCTTGATGTACAGAGACAGTGCCTGTGTGGCTTGGCTATGTATTATCATTAAGGATTGATTCCCATGGCGTAGATTTGTTTGCCAGTGATTTGTGAAAAGTGTTTGATGGAAAGGGAACCGTGACCTGAGTTTGCCGAGTAAGCAAACGGAAGGCCTGTGTGGCCAGAAACGGATCTGTGTGATCTGGGGTGTTAAGCACCATAAACAAGTGTATGAAAAGTAAACAGGATGAAGATCATGCTCCCGGGTTGTAGCCAGGGCAGCAAAGTTTAAGCCCCCGGGTTGTAGCCAGGGCGGCAATTCAGTCTTCGGGTTGTAGCCAGAAGACGGTGATGAGCACGCTCCCGGGTTGTAGCCAGGGCAGCAGTGTTTTAGCTAGCTGGTTGTAGCCAGCCTAGCGGGCATTTAGTGCCATGATCATGCTCCCGGGTTGTAGCCAGGGCAGCGATGATGAGCCCCCGGGTTGTAGCCAGGGCGGCCGATTAGCTAGCTGGTTGTAGCCAGCCTAGCGGGCATTTAGTGCCATGATCATGCTCCCGGGTTGTAGCCAGGGCAGCGATGATGAGCCCCCGGGTTGTAGCCAGGGCGGCCGACTAGCTAGCTGGTTGAAGCCAGTGTAGCGGGCATCAAGTGCCACAGCTGAGATTTGGTTGTAGCCGAGTCTCAGGGTCAACGAGTGGTTGTAGCTACTCGGGAGATAAAGGACCAACAAATGCAAAGTAAAAGATGATAAGAACATGTATGTTTATGCTTGATTCCTTAAGTGGTGAGTTGTTGAAAAGCAACTTGCGGATTGGATGGAGGCGTGAGCCTCTGTCCGCCAACTAAAATTTGGAACTCACTAGTGTTTGTAAAGAAAAGAGTTTAATAAGGCAGTCTTTCGCAAATGAAACCCTTAGCTCTTCTTGTCTAACCAACATGGCATCATTCCCGGCTTGCTGAGTACGAAAGTACTCACCTTGTTCATATATATATGTATAGTAGGTTTTGGAGTGGAAGACGAAGATCCGACTGCTGCCGAGTTCCTCCAAGACCAGGCCGACTACGAAGACCTCTGAAGGTTTCGAGCCTAGTTCCCAACCGAGCCTGTGGAGTAGTTTTGTCCAGCTTCCGCCCTGTTCTGCTGTTTCGCTAGTTTACCTGTTGATTATTTTGCCCATCCCGGGTCTGTCCTGGATGGATCTCCTTGTACGTATATGTAAGTACTCTGTTTATGTATTATTGTAACTCTGTGTTGTATCATTGTTGTGCGTACCCGACTACTGATCCTGGGATCGGGTGCCTTATGCACATGGTGGCCTTCCACCTAGTCGGGAGGCGCCGCACTGTCCTGGATGAAAATCCTTGTAAAATATGTATGTACTCTGATATGTAATAATTGTACTCTGAGTTTGTATCACCGATGACTATGTGCGTATCCGACTATTGATCCAGGGACCAAGTACGGTGTGCACATTGTGGGCTCCCACCCAGGGTGGCGGGGCGCCACAGTACCAAGCAAGTCCTAGACTCCTCGCACTCAAGATCCCACGGTGTCGGAGGATGAAACCTCGACGGCGGGAGGTCTGGAGATCCCCCTTTGAGATTCGGCCAGGGGAGTAGTTCTCAGGTGAAGCCGGCGTTAGCGTTTATCAGCAAAGTGATGGATGAAGGGTTCGGACCGTCCGAACCGGGATCGGACCGTCCGAACCGAGAGGATCGCGCGGGGGCCCGAGCTGGAGACAGAAAGGTCCGGACCGTCCGAATCGGGTCCGGACCGTCCGAACCGGGAAGATCGCGCGGGGAAAAAGATGAACAGCACGCACAAGGGAGACACGAGGATTTAGACAGGTTCGGGCCGCCGGAGCGTAAAACCCTACTCCTGTGTGTGTTTGGCTATGAGGTGGATGAATGCGGTATTGTGGTTACAAGGTGAAGCTAGCTCACGGCTGGAGCCGGAGAAGAAAAGCTGTAGCTAGCGTGCGAGCTAGAGAACCAGAAGACGGGGAAAGCTCCCGTCCAGTTCGGCCTCTCCTTCTCGGTGGCTTGGATCCTCCTTTTATAGGCAAGGGGAGTCCACAGCGCCGAATGCTCATGCGAGAGAGAGAGAGAGCTAGGTGTGATTTGTCTTGTTGCAGTCTCCGCCTGCCGCCGCCTGCTGCGCCCACGCCGGAGTAGGTCGGCTGCGGGCGGCCAGTCTTCGGGACGTGGGTATGTGACGGAGCGTCTGGTCGTCTCGGTTGTCGCCTCCCATGTCAGCTAGAGTACAGAGACGTGACGGAGGCCGTCGCCCTCCGCTGCCATAGGGCAGAGAACCGTCCTCTTAGTCAAAAGTCTCTGACGGTATTGTCGAGAGACAGGCGGGAGGCGCCTTGTCACCTCACCATCAATGCGGATATTTGGGGAGCTACCGGAGCTGATGGAGTCGACGGCGCCCCGGGGACGAGCCCGGGGCCGATAGAGAGATGGCCTCCCGGGGAACTGACGTGACCGATGACCCACGCGTCCCTAGGGCATGTGGGACCCCCTGTTCCATTTCGCCGACACACGGGTGCATCTCAATTGCCACCCCGGCGACTCCACGTCCAAAGGCAACCAAGCCAACCCTGGGTCTACTAATTACTTAGCCAGAGGTGTCCCATTCCACCCATGTGGTTGCACTATACTATGATCAGTGCAATTCCCCAAGGAATCGGTCCTTATATGCAAATACAAAGCATCTCTACCCAGGTGATCACTTTGCATCGCGAGTTTTCGCAAAACATTCTTCATTTCGCAAATATACCGACACTGTATGTCGAATTAAAAGACTTTATAGACCCTGGTTTTCCCAGATCGACAAACAGTTGTGCTGGAGGTGGGACCATCGAAATCCATGCTAAGAGAGCACGGTCACCAAGGTACCACGGGGTGGAGCGACAAGGAATAGGGTTTCTCAAGCCTACGTGTCATTGCAACTACTAGGTGAGTCCGTCGGTTCGTCGTATAGACCGAAGCCGAATCAATTTAACATGCGCACTAAAATGTAGTTTGGCAAACAATAATATTTTGTAAACTAGGAGCAATATGTTCAAGGAGTGACTTACCTCAGACTTCGTCAATAGAATTCACGAAAATCTAACGTCCGAAGAAATTCCATCGTTGTCGACTACGCGTAACGAGAGAAAAACATATAAAAATCCTAGAAATAAAATATTATTATTAATAACTAATAGTGCCATGAGATAGATCTTAATTTTAGAAAAATTTTGAGACTTGAACGGGGTCGATTGGAGTTACGGTTGAAAAGATATGAATTTTCAAAGGTTAATTGATTTTTTGGAAAAGAAAAGGGATTTATTTGAATTTTGGAAAAGAATATTCCAAGAATATTCCATATCTGACAGGTGGGGCCCAAGGTCAGAGAAAGAGGAGGGATGAGGTGTAGGGCCCACATGGCAGAGAGAGAGAAAAGGGGGCCCACATGTCATAGATTTGAGATTTTGGGAAAGGAATTAAATAGGGGCCCACATGTCAGTTATGAGGGATAGGGGATGACAGGGAGGACCCACATGTAAGAGAGAGGAATTGTTTGGTATACACTAGGGGTCCACTTGTCAGAGGCTGAGAGGATTGGGGAGGTAGGGCCACTGAACAATGAAACAGAGAGAGAGCGGAGGCGGGCCACACTCGTCAGAGAGGTAGAGAGAGAGAGCGAGGGAGATCGACGGCACACTGCATCGGGTAGCGAGGGCGACGGGGAGCTCGATGACTGGCTCGGATCAAGAGGACGACACGCGACGGCGGCCGGTGGCATCTTCCAGAGAGCGGCGGGGAGAGATGGATGGGGGTGGCGGCGGCGGAGTAAGGTCACCAGTGGCTGGACTCGGCAGTGGGGGTTTTAGGCTCGGGTGGCGCTGAGGAGAAGAGAAGAGAAAGGGAGGAGATGGGGTGCTCACCAGAGGGAAAAAGAGGGAGGAAATCGTGGCGGCGGCAGTGTCGAGCTCGGCTCGGGCTCGGGCTGAGCGTGGCAGCGCGGGGAGGACGCGGCGGCGGTGGGGGAAAAAGAAAGGAGCTCGACCGGGTTTTATAGGGGAGCGGCGCCACTATGCGACGAAGGAGAAAGTCGGTGGCTCGGAGCTCGGGGCAATGGCGGTGGCTCGGTCTTCATGGCGGCGCGAAGCACGATGCGGCGGCGGTAGGCAGAGCACGGCGGTGGGGTTTGGGCGGCGGGGAACAGCCGGGAGGTCGAGGCGGTCGGGTGGCGGAGAGCCGTGGTCAAACACGGCGCTCGGTGGCTTGGCCATTTGGCCGAACGGCCTGCACGCGTGAGAGAGCGAGCGGGAGGAAGATGACGGAGTGGCGTGCGACGCGTGTCCCCTGGGTGGGCCCCGTCTGTCGGGCGCGGGCACGACGTGTGCGCGGTTGACGCGTGGGCCCCTTGCGGTCGGCTGTACGGCGGGCGGGCGGGGCCCTATTGTCAGGCGTGTAGGTGAGGGGGGAGAGGGCCGAATAGGAGATGGGCCACGGAGGGAGAAAGACAGCCCAGCTGGAACAATGACATTTGTTTTTTTTCTCAGGAATTTTTCAGAGGGGATTTTGGGAGATTAAAAAGGGCATTTAATTTTTAAAATAGGACATTGAGCTTGTAAAATTCCAGGAATTCAATAGGGTTTCCAGACTTGAGATTATATATATATATATATATATATATATATGTATATATATATATATATACATACATATATATGTATATATATATATATATACATACATATATATGTATATATATATACATATATATATATGCACATAGGAGTTTGGTATCCTTTTAAAGGGATTTTTTAAGGGAGGAAAGGAATGTCTAGGGGAATTTCAAATTCAATTTTCGAATATTAATCAAGGATCTTGGAAAGAGATTTTTGGAGGGAATTTTGAGTTTCTAGGAGGAGCAAAAATAAGGGAGATTTTAGTGGAACACTTCGGAGGGAAAACTCGAATTGCGAAATTCGAATTTTGAGGTTTTGAGTTTGGTTCGAGATTTTTGGTTGGGGATTTTGGTGTCTTAGGGAGAGGATAAACTGAGATCTGAGGCACTTAGTCCTTAATTGCACACAAAAATCCAAGCTTTTTGTAATTAGGGTTTTATAAAATAGGTTTTTTTAACGGCCCGAAAAATCGGGCATTACATTTTATATGTTCCACAAGCCAAGAAGAATCTTGTTTTAGTACATTGTTTAGTTACTAATAACTCTACTTTCCTTGAACTCCATCGTGACTATTTCCTTCTTAAGGATCGGGCCACTAGGAGAATAATTCTTAAAGGAAGGTCTCGACGCAGGCTCTATCCCCTTCCTAGGTCATCTCTGAAGCAAGCCTGTAGTACTGAGAAGTTGTCTCTAGCACAGTGGCACAATCGCTTAGGTCATCCCTCCCATTTAGTTGTTAAATTAGTGGTCAATAAGAATAATCTCCCATGTTTAGATTCCTCAAATGAGTCAATCTATAATGCTTGTCAACAAGTAAATAGTCATCAGTTACCCTTTCTAGTATCGTCTAGTGTTTCTAAACAACCCTTGGAACTTGTGTTCTCTGATGTGTGGGGCCCTGCTTCAGAGTCTATCGAGAGAAAGAAGTACTATGTAAGTTTTATCGATGATTTTAGTAAATTCACTTGTATCTATCTTTTTCATCACAAATCTCAAGTTTTTGAAAATTTACAAGAGTTTCAGGTGATGGTAGAACGCCAGTTTGATAGAAAAATTCTGGCCATGAAGACTGATTGGGGGGGATATCAAACCCTTAATTCCTTTTTTGCAAAAATTGGCATTATTCATCATGTCTCTTGCCCTTACACTCATCAGCGGAATGGGTCTGCAGAAAGGAAGCATCACCACAAAGTGGAAGTAGGCCTCTCACTCCTATCTCATGCTGCCATGCCTCTCAAGTTTTGGGATGAAGCCTTTCAAGCTGTAGCCTATCTAATTAATCGTGTCCTCAGCAGAGTTATCCGCAACATCAGTCCCCTAGAAAAATTATTTCATAAAAAACCAGACTATTCTGCCTTGAGAATCTTTGGATGTGCCTATTAGCCTAATCTTCGTCCCTACAATAACCACAAACTCCAATTTTGCTCTAAGCGACGCAAAATTGTTTTCATTGTTTTCTGCATCCACAATCAACGCGACGTGAGAGGTGATGTGGGACCAAAACACGCCTTCACCTGCCACCCGCAGCTCACTGTCCCTCACCGCCTCCTGTACGGCTGCAAGCCTGCATTGGCATCGCCTTTGTGCTCGCACAATACTTATTGGAGCGGCGTGCGCAAGGCAAGCGTGCTCCACTTGCTCGGGTTGCTAATGGTGCAGGATTACCATGTCGTGCAAGAAGAGGAGGTTGGAGACCTCTTCTTGGCATGTGGAGATGTCAGCAGCAAGCGACTTTGGCATTGTGTGGCTTAGCTAGGTGGTGGGCATGTTTGCCAAGGACGTGGCGGGGCAGATCGTGTTGGGCATCCATGGTGGCGGCGAGTGGGGTGCCAAGGTGGATGCGCTGATAGAGAAGGGTGACATGATGCTCATGACATGTTCCACATTGTGACTTCTTCCCTAGATGGCATGGGTGGGCGCACTTGATGGCATGGACACCAAGGTCACAATGGCGTTCAAGGATTGACTAGATCCTCAAAAAGGGTGCAACAAATAAAGCATCACAATTTTGAATCAAGGAATAAGATGGAGGAGAACGCACTAGAAGACTGCGGTGTTGGAGGACGATAGAGGCAGCTACGGTGGCAGATGAGGGGAGGGGGGGATCATGGAGCCGATGAGCCTAGGAGTTGAGCCAAACGAGCCATGTGTGTCCTCGTCGCACCTGCTTAGAGCCAAGCCGAGTGAGTCATTGGATCTGTAGCTTGCCCATGCATCGTCCATCCAGGACGGAGCTGCAGTGAAGGACGTTTGCATATCGGCTACAATTTTTTTTTCCGTTAAGAGTGATAGTGGTAGCAACCTAGAAATTCACATGCATCCTAGAAATTCTCATGCATGTCCCTCATTCCATCTCTACCATTGGTAGCAATCATGAAATTTACAAATTACAATCAGTTCACTCATTGGTTGGATCACCACCACATGAGTAGCAATCAAGAAATTTACAATCAAGTCCCTAATTTAATTTGTATCACTAATCATGAATTTTTGCAAATCAATCCTATATATTTGGTTTTTTACATGTAGCTCTCATAGGTCGATGGTTGGACGCTCGTGCTCCCCTCCTCCGGTTCTTCCACCGCCACTGGCCACCACACCATCTCCGTCACTGCATTAAATCTTTTTAGAAATTAAAAAGCCATGTTTTCTGCGTTAACTCTTATCCCCTCTATCCCAAAATATAGCTATTAGGAGTGTTTTGGAGGAATTAAGGATTTGGGTGAAAGGTCTAAAATATCCTTATAAATAGATGGTATGGTGATTGGAATTAAGAATATTTTGTGTGGGATGCGGGTCTTGAAAGTTGGTAGGATGATAAGGTCCACTAGAGATAGCATGGAAAATAATAAGGTAAAAATTATCTTTTACATATTCTAGGTAGTTATATTTAAATAAAATTTAAATCGAAAGATAGTTATATTTTGAGAAGGATCAATATTGCTGCAGTTCTATCCAATCTTGATCTGGTTGACGATGAGATATTCTGGCCTTTGAGTACAAGGGAGGTGGCAGTCAGATGCAAGGTAACAGTTTTGTGTTAGTTCGCATACAGATATACTATAACATGTCATGCCTATATATCTCAGGTCTACAAGGCTCAAAGATTCATTAGAGCAATCTTTTTAATGGAATTCATTAGAGCAAATATTGCCTTGACCTTGATAACCATAGGTTTTGCTATTGCAGCAATTAGTAAAGGTTGAAGAACGCTATTTAGTTCTTTGTTCAAGCTTTCAATTAATACATATTTAGCCTTTTCTCTATATTAGTATTCATGTATTTTGTTATGGCGAGATTACTGGACGTGTAGATTTTCAAACTTTGATATTTTAGTATAATTTCAAAGTTTAATATTTGAGCATGATATGTAACAAGATTGTAAATATGTTACTAATATATTAAAATTATAAAGATGTGACATAATTACTGTTTATGCTATACTAAGGATTCCTGTTTCAGCGAACTTACAATCAGTGATTATTTAACGTCATTTCAACAAGTGATTATTTAACGTCATTTCAACCGGTGTGGTTTGAAGTTGATACATATTTTTTTTCCTCAAAAAAATTTACTTCACCCTGTGAAGTATTAGAGTTGATCTACTAACTCCCTAAACTATGAAAGCAGATATTTTACTCCTCAAGTATAAAAACTAACTCAAATAACTCTCTATGGTGGTTTTATAGGTGGTTTTGCCATATAGATAATAACATGACAACGATATTATTTACATGATATAAAAATTAATCTATTAAAACCAAATTAACCCAATCGTTTATTTTCACTTATTTGTTGACAAACTTAAAAATTACATACTGCTACCATGTTATCATCACCTTTATAATCTATATGGCAAAAATCACCGTCACAACATTTTCTACACCGCAAAATCACTACTACATTATTATTATCATGCCATCATCCCCTCCATAGTCCATATGAGAAAAAAATATTTACTTGAGCCGGTTTTTATACTTTAGATGGTAGAATGCGTGGTTTGTTTTATAGTTCAGGAATTAAATAGACTAATAAAATAAACTTTTTCTTATTTTTTTCTATTGAAATGCATGGGCACTCCCCTCCTCCGGTCCTCCGGCCGACAGTCCCGACACTGGCCACCACGCCGTCTCCGCCGCCGCATCAGAGCTGAGCGCGGCGATGCCACGCTCTTCCACATTTACACCGCCAATGAGTCGGCATGCACCTTGCCACCTCTGTTCCCATCTTCTCCACACAGAGATAGGCCCCGCCATGGCCGGACCTCCAGAACACCTCGTGCGCCGACGATACATCCGCCGCCTCGTGGAATAGACGATCGACGGTGTTCGGTAGCAGCAACTCCTCCACCTCACGCAATCCAACATTCGTGTGCACGGCTCGCTCTTCCCTCCCATTTATCGCCACGACCGCGACGCTCTCGGCCCCGGACGGCAGCTGCTCCGGCGATGCGTGCGGCGCGAAGACGGCCGTCAGCTGCAGCAGAGACGTGGCGCCATGACGAGATGACGATGAAGACGATGATGGCTTCTGTCGTGCAGAGACGTAGCGCTGCACGACCAATTTGATCACCGGCTCCGGGTATGTACCAATACCTGATGGCTCAACCATGTCACTGCTTCTGCTCCGACCATGGTGCTCGTGTCCTTCGCAGCATGCCGGATTTGGGCGAGCACGGTGAGTCTCTGAATGGTGAATTCTCCAGTACCTTGGATCAGTAGAATCAACATACGGGAAGCAGTAGAAGCCTCGCTGGTGCACCTGAGTGAGCTCCTGCATTGCAGCTTCAGCAACAGGCTTGAAATGGGTTGGAAGCAACTCCAAGCACCGGACCACAATCCCGGTAACGTTCGTGCTTGCTGTCACACGTAGAAGAATCCCAAGAAAAAAGTTCTTCTCCGGCATCTCATCGTTGTTGTAACCAAGCAACACACCGGCTTCTAGTCCTCGCTCTGCGAAACGTATTGGCCTTGCCGCTAGGTAGTACTGATTTCCATGAGAACATTCATACTGCAGAGCTTCCCCTGCGAGGAGGTGCCCGATCAAAGGATCAAAGAGCATGTAGTTGTTCTGTCTTATGCTACCGAACTCCATGAATCTCAGGAACTCGCCGGCACCATCGGCAAACCTTTCAAACCTCTTAATGGTTGAAGCGGTGATCAGGCTATCAACATCCTTGTCAGCAGCGAAAGAGGAGAAGAATGATCTTGTGGCATGGGCGATCCGTTTGGGGAAAGAGCACCGCCTGATCTCCTGCTCCATCTCATCGTCTTCCCTGGAGCGGCACTTGCATCTGTCCATGACATGGCTGCACTCGTCGGAGGCTCGCTTCAGCTTCTTCCTCCAACGCAGGAGTGAGGCATCCACGACCAACGGCCACCTGCTGGAGACTTCCAGGGCGGCCTCCATTTTGATGTGTGCCATCTCCAGCCTCTCCAGGCCATCTTCGTCACTGGATCTCTGGCTATGCTTGTCGATGAGGAAGGTGGAGATCCTGTTCACTGCCTCGCCGATGACCGCAGAAGCAACTACTTCAGACATCAGGATGTTCTTGCGGATTACCCCTGCCTGCTTGTAAAAGTGGAAGGAAAGGTCAGGTTACAAGTGTTCATGACAGATCAGAGATACAGATGTGTATAAGTACAGTATAACTAGTGCTTTCAACCAACTGCAGCTGTTGCAAGGAGCATAAACTGTGTATAGCTGGAGATGGTGAAGAGGAATGTTTAGTTTAGTTGCGTTCACAATGTCAATTATAGAGTGAAAAGTCATTAAGTAGCATCTGTACCACAGAGTGCGATCAAGATGACAAGTCTTCCCGCCACACCTCCTGTATTTCTCGAGATATTTCTGTAACTGAACCAACTTTTGAGTAATACATGTTCAGGACAGAAAAATTGCCTGCAGTAGTTGGTTTCATAGAAAGATCAAGATAAACCGAGCAAAAGAAAAGTGTAAAAATATGGGCCATGCAGTACATGCTAGTGATAAACTGACTACTCTCAATCGCAGACTGAGAAGTCAGAAGAAATGAGGCACAGTGGCACACGGCATGACTTTACCAACCGGTCAAGACTTAAAACTTTGACTAAGTCAAAATATTGGAATCTTTTCAATAATTTTAATGGCATATGAGTATACCTGTCTTCTGGATGCATTAAATTGTTCCCTTTGGTGTCTTGAGTTGGCTTGACATGCCCCTCCCAAACTCCCATCCACAGACACACCAACCGCTTGTTCTCCTTTCTAGCTGTCTTTCTGTGCTTTTCTGTTTCAGTGCATGATGAAGTCAGAATAAATATGAATCAATTTTGTTATTTTATTTGAAATCATCCAAAATATATAAAATTTGATATTTCAACCACACAGAGTACCACTGAAAAAACTGAGAATTTCCAGTAAAAACAAATGTACTGGATGCAAATAACAAGAAACAGAAGTGCATGGGAATATGAAATAGCATGCAATTGGGAGACATATGATAATTTTATTATCGCCTTCAATCATGGTACACCGATGCATATTCTAATAAAATAGCACATCCAAAGAGCGAGGCTGTACATGATTTCTAGGGTATGAACATCATGTTATCACCATTTACCAATATAAATGATGAGCTGGAAGAACATGGAGCACACAATTCAGATCGATACACCCCCTATAAGTTTATTTTCTCCCGTAGAATATAGCACTTCCATTGTTTTAGTTATCCCAGTTTCCTGACCAGTCCCTATTACATGATCTAAAATTTCAGGCACGGTACAGGAGGCGCTAACTGTGCTTCCTTCTCTTTCTGAATCCAATCGAGGAGTGAGTCCTGCAGCTGGACAGGCGCATGAACTGCCCAAAGATTGAGGAAGTCAAAGATTGCATCTGTGCCATGCTGTGTCTTATGATCCTGTTGTCGCAACAGCTTTGCTTTCCTGGCTCCTCGAATGGTTCTCCGTGTTCTCGGCGTGCTCATGGTTGTCTTCACAACCTGAAGATATGCACCACCATGTTTAGACTTCCAAAGCATCTGATACACTATCGCATTCGCATTCTGACGAAAACAATCTACAGCCCTTGACAGCATTTTCTCTTCCATTTGTTCCAAGGCAATGTTTGTGTACAAGCAATGTTGCTTATTACCATTAATCACCTCTATCACAGAACTCTCGGTTGCTGGGAATAGGTCTTCTGAAGAGCCATGCGGCGTGTAGACAAGGTCAACTTTCAGATGCGGAAATTCTTTAACAGAAGGTTTGCCTGCGACAATTGTCCCCTGTTCTCTGAACCCAGGAAGTGGGACTTGGCACTGCAAGCTCACTTCAATAACTGGTCCTAGAGAAACACCCTGTATGGCTGGCATTCCTATATTGCTACTAGCACGAGTGTTTTTCTGACCATGCTGCTTGCAACATAGTGGGTTTGGACGAAACCATTGGCTAGTAATACTGTGAATGTTGTCCCAGTGTTTCTTGTGGCATGAATCAGCATATGGTACCCAGAAGAAATCTTGCGAAGGCAGCTGAGTAAGTTCCTTCCTAACAGTTTCAGTTGTAGACTTGAAGTGAGGGCTAAACAACTGCAAACACATAATTGTAGTGCCAACTATGTTTGTACTCTCCGAGAGTTGTAGCATCATAGTAAGAAAAAAGTTATCCTCAGGTGCGCTGTCATCATTGTAAAAAAAGATCAACTTTGCTTCTACTCCTCGCTCTGCATTGTTATTGGGCCTTATCCGAAACAAATGGTGTTTGTTTCCCTGCACCAATTTGTACTCTAGCATTTCACCTGCAAGAAGGTGCCCAACAAGAGGGTCATAGAACAAGTAACAACGTGGTGTCCCTCCAAACTCCACAGATCTCAGGAAGTCATTTGCTCCATCTGCAAGAAATTCAAACCTTTGAACAGCAGATCTAGTCCGCTCATCGATATTGCCGTGAAAGATGGATGATAGCAGTGACTTGGTGGCATGGGCAATTCGCCTAGGAAAGGAGGAATTCCTTACTTGCTGTTCCTCCTCTTCTTCTTCCTGGACACGCTGCCTGCACTTGCGTAGTGTGTCCTCGCACTCTTCGGCAGCACGCTTCAGCTTCTTCTGCCAACGTAGCAACGGGCCACTAGTGATCTGCCACTTATTGGATGTCTCAAGTGCGAACTCCAACTTGATTTGCGCCATGTCCAGCCTCTCAATCTGCTCGTCTGCACTTGATTTTCGCTCATACTTGTCAATCATGCCAGATATGATTTTGTTCACTGTCTCATGAACAACGGCAGAACTGACTATCTCTCCCATCTTCAGTATTCTGCAGGATTCCCTCCCTGATCAGCACTAACAAAGCGCAGTGTTGGAGTATGTAGAGCCCAACCTTCTGGGTTGAATTAGTAGGAAGGAACTTGGGGCCACATAGGTGCACCAAAGAGTACCCAGTAGATGATAACTAAACTGAATGAATAGTTTGCATGAGATATTAATGAGTTCAGGGAGAAAAAGAGATCCAATCAAAGTCAGGTTCTCATGGAAGTTAGGCGGTCTTGTTTGACGTATGGTCTAAAATGGCACCTGTGGAGAAAAACATTCTAGTCTAGTCTCCAGTTGATTTGTCACACTCAAACACAACTTGAAAAACTGCCTTCATTAACTGTGCAATCTTGCAGAAATACTAGCTATTGAAGAAAAAAAATTCTCCTCGTCACTGCAATACTTTTCTAAAAGAATTCCTCGTTGCTGCAATCAGTCCCGGCTATAGTCCTGAGTCTCGACCAGTTGCTCGGTTGAGATCTGAGACTGGCTCCACTCCAGTATACAAGTGCAACCTGCAGAACATCAGATCTTCTGCAATAAGCTTGATCTTTCCTTTCCCTTTTGAACTAGATCGGCGACTCGAAATGGTTTTTGGTCTAAAAAAAATTATTATCGACGAATACGAGTTAGATGGGACTTGGAAGCCATGGGATATGTTGCTTGTGCAGTGCGAGTGCCTCTCCCCTAAACAGAACAGTAACTAAGCAGGATGCGAGGAAACCGAACCGTACCTCGATCTAGCGCGCCGCGAGGAAGCAGCGGCCTTCTTCCCTCTCCACGTCGCCAGCTAGCCGCATGCGCACGTATGTATGGCGCCCCGCAGTGGCGTTGGCAGCGAATTGAAGGCAACGCCATGCCCGGACCTCCTTGCGCCGCCAGTCCACGCGAGGCCTCGCCGTGGATCTTTTGGCCAGCAAGCCCGTCTGGCGGCGGTCGGCGCCGGCGGAGAGGCCATGGAGACGAAGGTGTTTTTGCGCCCCAAATGACAGTAAAAAGTTCGGCCAAGCCCACCTCAGCCCAACTAAAGCCCACTAACGGAATGGTTGTTTTGTTTGCGGCGGCAGCTGCTCCGCCGCCAAAGGCAAATGTGACTCCAAAGGTCTAGGTTTTTTTTTTCCGCCGGGCCGGCGACGGAACACCGGCCATATATATTAGAAGAACTTTTACTGTTAATAATTTAATTTATTTTTTAATTTACAAAACTAATTTTTAATTTTTCTTTTTTACAGAAGTAGTCTCTTGCCGCCGTGGGGCAGGACGGTGTTTAAAAACCGCCCTGCGCCTAGGGCGGCGAATGGCCTGCCGTCAGTGCGCCGTGACGGCCGTTAGCCGGGGGGCACTCTGACGCGGGGCCCCAAGCGCAGGGAGAGAGCGAGCGGGAACGAGCGCGGGCGCGGGCGAAGGCGTGGGCGCGGGGTGCGGGCGCGGAAGCGGGGACGGGCACCGGCGCAGTGCGGGCGCGGAAGCGGGGACGGGCACGGGCACGGAAGCGGGGACGGGCACGAGCGCGGGCACGGGCGTGCTGTCACGGCGTGACGACGGCGCCGTGGGTTAGGCCATTTGCCGCCCTGGGCCACGGCGGTGTTTAAACACCGCCGTCACCCACGGCCGTAAGAGTGTACTTCTGTAAAAAGGGAAAATTAAAAATTAGTTTTATAAATTAAAAAATAAATTAAATTATTAACAGTAAAGGTTCTCTATTAGAAGAAGGAAAATGATTTCTGTGGAGGGCAAAAGCTACCGCAGATGTCGACACTTGCCCATCGTATGGCATGTTGCTAAAACGGCTTATTACAATAAAAAAGTAATTTATAGGTAAAATTTTTATATACGTATCTTTAGTAATTTAAAAGACAGTGCTGAAAATAAACTATGATTAAAAACTCTAAAATTATCTAAAAAATTAAGTTTTAATATTTAAATATTGGTAGTGGTTTATAAGCTAAAAGCAAATAATAACAGACCTTAGATCAAATGTGGCCTAGATGGAGCACCAGTAAATCCTATTTACACGGTGGACTTGTAATGGTGAAATCATCTTAAAAATTAAGTTTAAAAATTTAAATATTGGCAACGATTTATAAGCTGAAAAGTAATTGATGACAAACCTTAGATCAAATATGGCCTAGATAAAGCACCAGTAAATCCTGTTTACACGGTGAACTTGTAATAAGAGATGAAAATGATCTGAGATATGTCGATTCAGACTTTTAAGCTTTTTAAATGACGAGCCGCAAATTTGGCAGGTGAAAACGATATGGATATATGCCATTTAAGCCCTTGTACGCCTGACTACTTACACATACCGAGCCTGCAATTTTTCTTTGGAACACTCTCGCCTGATCAATAACACCAACATTATAAGGTGCCCTGCTTTACTCTCTTTAGTGTTTTATGCCATATAATTTCTTGTACTAATTTTTTAAAGATAATAGATGATCCGAATTTCTTGGGCTTATTTCCGTCTTTACTTGTTGAATGGGAAGCGTATCATCTGCTTTCATAGTTATGACGACACGGCTATGTCTTTAGCAAAAGCGTTTTTTGGGCGGATGGTAGGATTTTTAGCCTTTGAGAATGGCTCTAAGAGTAAGTACAACAACTGATTATAAGAGCTCCATATCAAATTTTTTTAATGATCTAGTCGCCAGCTCCACGCATGGTTCGAGGCGCGTGGGTCTATGCCTATGCCCACGCCAGTGACCTCACCCACACGCGCCAGCCACCACCCTTGTCCGTGCGTCCGCCAGCCGCCGCCGTCGCCTCGCACCCACACCCGCTGCCGCTCACCCCTCTGCCTAGAAAGGAAGAGGCAGGAGAAAAGAGGAAGAGAAAGAGAGAGGAGAGAAATGATGGGTCTAAAAATAATAAAATATTTGTGTTACAGCAAACAAAAATTTCTCCGTACACATTAGCTCTAATGCCTAATATAGATGGCCATAGCAGTAGACTCTCTTATTGAGCTTGCTCTAACTATTCAGACCTGCAAATTAAACCTATTTGGGTCCACTAACTGACAGGCTGGCACGGCAATGGAGTTGCAACCACCTCATGCAGAGAAATGGCATGCGGAAAGTATATAAACTTCCACCAATTTTTTCCACGCACTTTCGAAAGATAAGAAACATGCCATCGCTTGATCAGGAGATTGAGCTGTATTAAGGACGAAGCACATATATGATAGATGTAAGTATAGGTGGTTAAATGGACGTGTCAAGCCGGTCCGACTCATGGCAGCTTGGCACTCCTTGCGAGACGTGTCATGTCGGCCCATGTGTCGAGGCTAGATTCCAGACATAAGCTAGATTTCAGACATAACTCAGTGGGTTGCCGCTACAGGTCCATGGATCGGTGCCGACCTATTAGCACGAATGGCCTAAAAATTCGAAATATGTGACCCCAAAAAAGGAAAATATGAAAAATCTAGAAAAAAATAAGAAAAATATTGGGAGAAAATAGGGAAAAATATACGAAAAATTAGAAAAAATAAAAAAAAATAGAAAAATTATGTGAAAAATAGATAGGCTGGCGGGCCATGCTCGTGCTTGGACTGTACCGTACTGACGCACTATAGCAACCAGGCCGTGCTATGCCAGCTCATTACGCCACACCCTCGGCCCAGACACAGCATGACCCACTAGTATTCATGATTAGGTCGTGCCAACCTAGCCCACTAAGACACAACTCATTTGACCATCTATATATACAAGCAAGAATCAGAGTTACAAAATTATCATCACTGGATCATTCAGAAGATCAAAGTACTTCAGCAATAAGACCATAAGAGACAAATCGCCACAGAACCTTCTAGCTTATTCTCTTCCATTTCTTACTCATGCGTGCTTGATGTTTTCTCAGATCACAACCGCCATAGCTGCGTATTGTGGGCTGTTTGTCTGCTTCCATGACTACTTACCACTAACAAGATCGACCAAATTGGTTGACAAAAATAATGGGAAGCAAACCTTCCGGTCGCCAAAAGCAATAAAATAAAATAAAATAAAATAAATACAGTTGTAGATGCTGAATCGTCCCTGTTGTGGTTTTGAAGTGAAGACTGAGGAACGAGGCAGAGATGAAGACCGGGAAAGTGAGAATTTTTACTGTTACTAATTTAATTTTTTTTAATTTATAAAACTAATTTTCGATTTGGATCATTTGCAAAACTACCCTCTTGCCGCCCTGGGCCACGGCGGGATTTAAAAACCGCTGTGACCCAGGGCGGCGAATGGACCAGCGCACCGCGCCGTCACCAGACCGTGACGGCGGTGGTGAATGGCTCCGGGCCAAGAGCAAAAATGCCCGTGCCCGCACGGAAGACGAGCACGGGCGCGGGGTGCGGGCACGGGCGCGAGCATGGGTGCGGCGACGGCGCGGACGCAGGGCGCGGGGCACGGGGACGGGCGCGGACGCGGGGACGGGACGGGCGCGGGGTGCGGGCGCGGGCGCGGGCACGGGAGACGAGCACGGGCACAGGGACGGGCGCGGACGCGGGGACGGGACGGGCGCGGACGCGGGACGGGCACGGGCAACGCAACCCTTGGCCGGCTGACGCCGTCGGTAGGCCGTGCCGGCGCCGTGGGCCTAGGCCATTCGCCGCCCTGGGCCACGGCGGTTTTTAAATACCGCCGTGACCCAGGGCGGCAAGAGGGTAGTTTTGCAAATGATCCAAATCGAAAATTAGTTTTGTAAATTAAAAAAAAAATTAAATTAGTAACAGTAAAAATTCGGGAAAGTGAAATCGATCCCAAGGAGAGGAAAAAAAGTATCTTGGGCCTTTGCAGGCCTGGTAATCGAAGCCATTCTTAGGCTTTTCGATAGTGAATTTGGTTGGAGTTTTTTGATGGCACAAAAGGAGACAAGTTATTAGTATATGATTAATTAAGTATTAATTATTTTAAATTTGAAAATGGATTAATATGATTTTTTAAAGAAACTTTTAGATAGAAAACTTTTAAAAAAACACACCATTTAGCAGTCCGAGAAGCGTGCTCACAGTAGATAAGGAAAAACCTCCAGCCAAACTCACTATCGAACGCGCCCTTAAACCTTTAAATCCTAACCGTCCAACGAAAAGCAACGCACATGATTTGCTAACGGCATGACCGTGCCTTCATAGCTATGACGGCAGGAGATACGCTTCTTGTTGAGTGGTAGCATGATTGTCATGCAAACCATGTGTAAACAGATAGGAATAAGATTAAGAACATGATTAAGCCCTATCTTTGTTTTCACTTATAGCAAGTACTTTAAGTCCTTAAATACTTATCCCAAGGCACCATTTGGCTCATGTGATGATACAGAGGAGAGGAGAGAGTAGAATCCATTCCTCATGCAAAAGACAACTTCCACATAAACTTTAAGAGAAAGAAGAGAAAAAGAAAGAGTGGATTGGGCAAACAAATACAATAAAATATTTAGGATTAGTGTACTAGTTCTAGTATAGAAGTGATGATTAGCTTATATGGATAAAATTAAATGTGACCATCATCTCTATTATAAAACTCTCTCTTACTCCCTTTGTCTTTCTGAGATAATAGCAAGCAGCAAACAGCACATGGAAGTACTGGGCTAGTGCGCCGCGAAGAAGAAGCGGCCTCTTCCCTCTCCGCATCGCCGGCTCGCCGGCAGCAGCAGCGGATCGAGGAAGGCAATGCCCTGCCCGGAATTCCTTGCGCCGCCGATCCACGCGCGGCCTCGTCATAGATCGTTTCCGGCGGCGGAGACACCATGGCAATGGCCAGTGCGGCCTCCATTTCATCTCCAGCCTCTCCAGGTCACTGCCTCGCTGACGACCGCAGAAGCGATCACATCAGACATCAGGATGTTCTTGCCGATCACCCCTGCCCTCTAGTAAAAAGGGAAGTAAAGGTCGATCAGGTTACGACTGTTCATGACAGATCTAGAGATACATAGGTTTATAAGACTTTAGCACAAAATATACTCACCAAAACAAACTGGTTGAAACTTGAAACTAGTGCTTTAAACTGATCGTATTGCGGATTGTGCAGAGCATAGATCTGAGTTCAGATGGAAATGGTGAAGAAAGGATCGGTTCAGTTGCTTCACGATGTCAATTGGACAGTGAAAAGTCATCATGAAGTTGATAGACATTGGGTAATTAATGTAATCGTGATAGCAAGATGACTAGTCTTCCCTTCACAAGACCAAAAACCCTGTATTTCTCCAAATATTCATCAGTAACTGAACCAACCTTTGAGTAACATAGGCCGTAGTTTATTTCAAGAAAGATCAAGATCGTCATGTCTTCGACAGTGGAATTGTCCTTCAAGTATTAAATGAACCAACTGTAGAAAAGTATATATAAAAAATGGACCATACAGTACATACTTAGTGAGTAGTGACAAACTGATGAGACTAAATCACGGATTAAGCAGTCAAAAGAAATGAGGCACAGTTGCATACTTCCTGACTTTACCAGCCAGTCAAGATTTGAAACTGGACTAAATAAAAATATTGGAATTCTTTTGAACAATTTATAAGGGTATACCTGTCCTCCAGATGCATTAAAATTCTTCCCTTTGGTGTCTTGTGTTGGATTGGCATGCCCAACACCCGTCAATCGCTTTGAGTTTGTTCTCCTCTTGCTGCTTTTATTCTGATTTTCTGCTTCAGAACACGATGAAATCAGCATAAATATGCAAGTCTTTGCTCGTTTCATTTTGAAATCATCCTAAATATGTATAGTTTGAATATTAAACCACACATGTAACACTGTCAAACTGAGAATTTCCAGCAAAAGTCATACTGGATGCAAATAACAGTAAAACAGAATTAAATGTCAATATGAATTACCAGGCAATTGGGTAAGACGAAAATTTTCTAATCGCCTTCAATCATGGTACACACATGCAAATTGAAATACAATGACACATCCAATGAGCGAGGAACATTACAATTATAGGGTATGAACATCATATTATGACAATTCACCAACATACGTGATGAACTGGGCAAAAACAACAGCATATGGAGCACACATTTCAGATCAATAGACTCCTAAGGACATAGAATTTAACTTCCTACAGGTCACTTTTCTCCCCTAGAATATTGCATTCCCATTCTTCTTAATTATCCCTGTTTCCCAGACCAGTCCCTATAACATGATCTAAAATTTCAGGCGCAGTAGTGGAGGACTGTGTTTCCTTTTCTTTCTGAATCCAATCAAGGATTGAGCCCTGCAGCTGGACAGGCGCATGCACAGCCCAAAGGTTGAAGAAACAGATTGCATCTGCGCCACTCTGCGCCCTATGATCCTGTTGTTGAAGCAATTTTGCCTTCTTGGCTCCTCGAATGGTTCTCCGTGTGCTCAGCGTGTTCATGGTTGCCTTCATAGCCTGAAGATATGCACCACCATGTTTAGACTTCCAAAGCATCTGGTACACTCTGGCTTTTGTATTTTGATGAAAACAATCTACAGCCTTTGGCAGCATGATCTTTTCCATTTGTTCCAAGGCAACGTTTGTGTGCAAGCAATGTTGCTCATCACCATTAATCACCTCTATCACAGAACTCTCAATTTCTGCGAATAGGTCTTCTGAAGAGCCATGGGGCGTATAGACAAGGCGAACTTCCAGATGCAAAAATTCTTTGAGAGAAGGTTTGCCCTCGGCAATTGTTCCCTGTTCTCTGAACCCAGGCAGTGAAAGTTGGCACTGTAAACTCACAGCAATAACAGGTTCTAGAGAAACGTCTGGTAACTCCATCTTGTCCATGCTCCCACTACCACATACCTTCTCACCGTGATGCTTGCAACACAGTGGGTTTGGGCGGAACCATTCAGTAGTTATATTGTGAATGTTGTCCCAATGGTATGAACAAGCATGCGGCACCCAGGAGAAGTCTTGTGTAGGTAGTTGAGTAAGTTCCTTCCTAACAGTAGCAGTTGTAGTCTTGAAATGAGGGGTAAACAACTGTAAGCACTTAATTGTAGTGCCAATTATGTTTGTACTCTCTGAAAGTTGTAGCATCATACCAAGGATAAAGTTATCCTCAGGTGCACTACAATCATGGTAAACAAAGATCAACTTAGCTTCCACTCCTCGCTCAGCTATGTTATTGGGCCGTATCCAAAACAAACGCTGCTTGTTTCCCTTCATTAATTTGTACTCTAGCCTTTCACCTGCAAGAAGGTTCCCAATAAGAGGGTCGAAGAACAAGTAACAACGTGGTGTCCCTGCAGACTCCACTGATCTCAGAAAGTCATTAGCTCCATCTGCGAGCCACTCGAATCTTCGAATAGCAGATCTACTCGGCTCATCTATATTGCCGTGGAAGATGGATGATATCAGTGACTTAGTGGCATGGGCAATTCTCCTCGGAAAGAATGAATTCCTTACTGCTTGTTCGGTCTCTTGTTCTTCCTGGACATGCTGCCTGCACTTGCGTAGTGTGTCATCGCACTCTTCAGCAGCACGCTTCAACTTCTTCTGCCAACGTAGCAACGGCCCATCAGTAATCTGCCACTTATTGAATGTCTCAAGTGCAATCTCCATCTTGATGTGCGCCATCTCCAGCCTCTCCATCTGCTCCTCTGCACTTGATCTTCGCTCATACTTGTCAATCATGCCAGATATGATTTTGTTCATAGTCTCATGAACAACGGCAGAGCTGACTATCTCTCCCATTTTCAGTAATATGCTGGATTGGCTCCCTGATCAGCACAGAGCAAGATATATCAATACATCAATCAGTATGCCTGATAAAATCAACAGACAGATTAGTGAATTCCTGATGAGTACTAACAAAGTGCAGCGTTGAAGTATATCTAAACCCAACCTGAGTTGAATTAGTAGGAATGATCATTGGGCACACAAGCGCACCAGAGAGTACCAGCAGATGATAACTGGATTAAATGAATGGCAAGCGTGAAAGTTCATGACTAAGCGGAGAAAAAGTGAGCAAATCAAAGTTAGGTTCTCATGGAGAACGCATCACTGTATTATGGTCTAATACGGCACCCCTGGAGAACACATCACTTTAGTCTCCAGATGATTTGTCACACAACTTAAAAATCTGCCCTCATCGACTGCCCAATCTTCAGCAGGGCTAGCTATAGAAGGCAAATTCTCCTCGTAACTGCAATCCTCTTCTAAAACTAAAAGAATTTGCAATCAGTTCCGGCTACTAGTCTCGATTTTGACTGATTGGGATCTGGGACTGACTCCACTACAAGTGCGGTCTACATAACAACAGATCTTTGGCCATAAACTTGATCTTTCCGTTTCCTTTTCCACAAGTTGGGGAATCTGACGATTATATTTTGGGCGACTCGAAATGGTTTTGTTCTAAAAAAAATAGGAATATGATCGGTGACTGTGCGAACGCCTCTCCCCTAAACAGAACAGTAACTAAGCAAGCTGGACAAGACCGGTTGCGAGATGCGAGGAAACCGAGCGTACCTCGAAGGCTCGAACTAGTGCAGCCGCGGCCGCTCCAGCGGCCTCCTCACTCCCCCGCTCGTCGCACGAACACGCATATATGGCGGCAGCAGCAGCAGCGGATCGAGGAAGGCAACGCCGTTTCCGGACCTCGTTACGCAGCCGATCTTTACGAAACTATGTTCTCATTTCAAAAATTTACAAAAATATACTTCCAACGTCCGTTTTTATGAAATCGTCTTTTCAGAGGGCAATTTGATGACGTGACTGATGGCAGTCGGTCGTCCGGCCAAGGGCCGTAAGCCATTTTATAGACGGCCCCCCGGCTATCAAAAACCGCCCTCTGGCAGGCGGCCTCCTTGCCACCCGTTGGAAGGACGGTTTTTAGCTCCCCCGGTATAAAACCTCCTCCTAGAATTCAAAAATATCATAAAATTCACTGAAATCACAGAAAAAAAGAAGAGAGAGTTGAGAGCGAGGCTGAACGAAAACAGCAAAACTCTGTCAGTTTGCTGATTCGTCTGCAAGTAAAATCTATTGTTTCTTTGTAATTTCTATTTATATGCAAGAATTGATATAGTATTGAACTGGTTACGTGTATAGTACTATATGAAAATAAGTAGTTACTCGTAGATCTGTAGGTTTTTAATTAATCTGTTAGATGACTTAATTTTTGTAGAGATGTGAGTTATAAAATCTGGAATACACGGTTTTAGATGTGAGGAGAATATTGGTACCTAGTTTAACTGTATTTTTTCATCAACAAAAATGGCAAATAAGGTGATATTCAGTTATTTCACGAGTAAGGAAATGTTAGATATGTTCCAGAAGGAGTAGATCTGTCGGAGTTTAGTTCACCGGCTAAGGGGATTGATAGGCCAGCTGAGAGAAGTTTTGGGTCAGTGTACAATTGGCTGATGCGAGGGTTTCGACTGAACCCCGAGCTTAGCGCAATAACCTTGTATGTAGTAGTCAGTCGTGTAGCTGAAGGTTTTTTGGAACTGATGCCGGTGGATTGCACTGCCACTTGGAGATGGTATGTGGAGAATGCATTCCAACGTGGTTGGCCACTGAGCATACTTGTGTCGATGTATGAGAAAGATAACACCGCTGGTGTAATGCCCGTGCAAGATAATGAGGGTCTAAGTACGGTGGGAGGTGATAGCAAAATAATGAAAGAAAATGAAGGAGAGAATGAAGAAGATAGACAGCCAACAGGTGTGGCAGATGAGGGAGAACTAATCAACACCATCGTCGAAGAAATGGATAGAGAAGATTCTGAAAATGAGCAAACAGAGCATGATGATTTGTCTGATAAGGACACCGTGATGCCTGCAGAATAGAGCAATGAGGACTTCTCTGGGCTTGCTATCTCCTAGCGACATCATGTGCCATGGGAGTACAAATAGAATGAGGTCATCCAGGGGGCTAAGTATGCATATGTAGAGGATTTAAAGGAGGCAGTAAAACAATGGGCGATATCACTTCAGAGGGGGTTCTCGGTCGTGAAGTCAAGGAAATTGGTGTATGAAGTGAAGTGCATGAAGGATGGGTGTCCATAGAGAGTACACGCATTCAAGGGTAAATGGAAAGATTATTGGCAAGTTTCAATCGTGACTGAGCATTCATGTTACTTACCCGGTGTTAAAAAATATCACAGAAACATGACATCTGCATTTGTTGCAACAGAGATATACTCCTATATTGTCAACAGTTTGAGAGTACGAACCAAGGTCAATTGTTAGACATATTGAAGAGAAATTCAAATACACAATTAGCTATGCTAAGGCTTGGAGGGCAAAACAGAAGGTTGTAGAGATGAGATTTGGTACATTTAAAACATCCTATGATAATTTGCCTCGTTTGTTAGGCCGTATTTTTCAAAGAAATCCGGAGACGTGCTACGACCTGAAAGACTTTCCATCAATTGACCATGGTAATAAAAGTGTGTTGCAACGAGTATTCTTTGCATTAGGTGCTTGCATTTAGGCATTTGTCCATTGTTGTCCCATCCTCTGCATCGATGGGACATTTTTGACCGGAAAGTACAAAGGGCAGATCTTAACAGCAATTGGAGTTGATGGGAACAACCAAGTTCTACCGGTGGCTTTTGCTTTTGTTGAGAATGAGAACACTGATAGCTGGTATTGGTTTCTAGAAAGGGTTAAGTCAGCAGTTGTACGGATAAGAGCAAACATATGCCTCATATATGACCGTTACACTGGCTTGCTGCGTGCAATTGAGGAATTGAGATATGGATGTGTTGAGAAGGGATACCCACCAAGGTGGTCTGATGTCTAAAGCAGATGGTGCATACGTCATATAGGTGCTAATTTCTACAGACAGTTTAAGAATAAGCATCTTATGGATCTTTTCAAGAGGATTTGCGTCCAGAATCAGGAGAAGAAATTCAATGAACTTTGAAGGAAGTTGGATGAACTGACCTCTAAACTAACAGATGAGCAGTCCAGGAGGGCTACCATTGGAGAGGATGAGGCTACACAAGCTCTTAGACCTCTATCAAGTGACGGACCTCATATGAGAAGAAGGTCTGCATTCTCAGTTAGAAAATTTTCAGAATGGATTGAGAATGAGCCAAAGGAAAAATGGGCATTGTTGTATGACTAGGAGGTTCTCGATTTGGCATAATGACCACAAATTTGGCAGAGGTTTATAACTGGGTGATGCGTGGTGTTCGAGGGCTCCCACTTGTTGGCATAGTTAAATTTATCTTGTATGGCACATGCTAGTACTTCAGAGATCGGTTCAGAGCAGCTGGGCCCTCAATGACGGACAATAATCTTTTCTTTGGCACAGTACTGACAAAGTATCTACAAGATAAAAGTAAAAAGACCCGAAGACATCGTGCTCTACCTCAAGGCACACAAGAACACTGATTTGAAATATTGTGTGTTGACAACGGCATGTGCGGAATCTACCACAAAAGAGTTGTGCAGGAGTGCATGCTGAAGGAAGACGGGACCTGCAAGTGCTCGTGCTGAAAACCTCAACTGCTCCACAAGCTATGCTCTCACGTTATTGCCACGAGTGGTGAGTGCGGGATAGAAGCACGCTATTTTGTCTCACCTTATTTTAGAAAAGAAGCAATCTATAATACCTGGAGCGGAGAGATATACGGTTTCGGTATTGCGGGTATATTTACTACGGAGCATCCTCAAGCTATGTACATTCCTGACCCAACAAAATTGAGAGATAAAGCAGGTTGCCGCAAGATAAGACGCATCCGTAATGACATGGATGAGTCAGAAGCCGGTCAAAGGCATAAACGTTGTTCAAAGTGTGACCAAACAGGTCATACATATAAGAAATGTCCAAATGATGCAACCGGTCCAACTGCAGCGGAAGCTGGACCGTCGGGTTCAGCCGCTGATGGCAGTTGTACTACGGGTGAAGGCACAACTTCAAAACGACCCCGTCCTAGGCGTTCTCGAACATTTGGTGGTGCTGCGGTGTAGTGTAAGTCTATACTTGTTCTTTATTATAGAAGGATATGTACCGTACTGTTGTTTTTTATTGTCATATAACAATGCTATAAACTTTAACAATAATTTACGCTAACTCTCTATTTGCATGCAGGTATGGCGTACTATACACCGGAACTGCTCGACCGAGGTCTCGACCAGTCCCACCAGTCTTATTTGTCAGCCGTGGAGGGTGCCCAGCTAGCCACCTTCCGTCCCCAATATTGAATAGACTGCTATATTCTGCAGGTTGTGTGAGGCTGGACTTCTTCTGCTGTGTAGGCTAGTTGAGTCCGCACCGGACGAGAGAGACCCCGCTAAGCGATGGGACGCTGACCGGTCACTTCTGGCAGCACTGGTGGATCGCTGGAGACCAGAGACCCACACATTCCACCTACCGTGCGGCGAGATGACTCCTACACTCCAGGACGTGTCATACCTCCTAGGACTTCCCCTCGCAGGAGACGCAGTCGGTCCGATTGACGGGACGCACGGTTGGTCGCAGGACATCACTGCTCGGTTCGAGCCCGTGCATCGTCGACCTGAACTTGGACCCCCGGGTTCGCTACTGCCTTACACCCTGAGCGACCCCTCGCAGGCGTGGCTGCTACAGTTCACTGTAAGTCGCGGATTCCTTTGATTCACAATCATCCGACCTACAAAGCAACAGTGCTACTGACTGTAATCTTCCTTTACAGCCTGATAAGCTAGACGATGACGTCGACGAATACTCAGTGCGGCGGAGCATGGAGGCGTACCTGTTGTGGCTGTTCGGGTGGGTGATGTTCACCAGCATTCACGAGCACGCGGTGGACAAGGGACTGATCCACTACGCTCGTGTGATCGCCGACAGCGAGGTCGGCTGCGTACCACAGTGGAGTTGGGCATCTGCTGTGCTAGTGGCGACGTACCGTGCTCTTTGTGACGCGTGCACAAAGACCGATCCAGGTGCGATTATCGCCGATTTCCCTCTCCTTCTGCAGCTATGGGCGGCCGAGCTGTTCGTGATAGGCCGTCCTCTGATTCAACACTCTTCCTACGAGGGCGGCCCTAGAGGCTTGTACGGGCAGTGGCCCGAGGACCGTCCGACTATAGGGACCGTATGGTGTCGCCGTGAGGTACAAAATGTGAAATTCTATGTTTAGCACTTATGTGCAAACACTGACGTGTAATCTTTTCCTATTTTGCAGCATCGTTACGCCCACAAGCAAGTTAGGAGGGCCTACTCCGAATTCGTTATGGAGTTCGACCGCTTGCTGCCTAGCGACGTCGTCTGGGAGCCGTATAGTCCGCAGGCCATCGTGGCCCGTGCACCACTCGGACTCTCTACTCTTTGCACGCCCGACCAGGCGTACTGGATGACGACAGTGCCGTTGGTGTTCGACATCTTCGTCGAGCCCCACTGTCTGCAGCGTGTGATGCGACAGTTCGGCCTACGTCAGCACTCCCCTGTGCCTGTGGAGATCGTTGTGCCGCGCGATGTGCACCGGTTAGTACAACTGCGATCTTTGTTTAGTACTATAACTATTTAATGTAGTCTAATGCACTCTCTGCAAATAGATATAATCGTAGGGGACAGGCAGCCGGCGCTCAATGGTATCCCCGAGTGCAGAAGTACGTGGAGGACTGGTTGTTGGCGACGGAGGAGGTCATCGATGAGATACAGCCACACACTGAGGAGACCTAACTAGCATACCTCACGTGGTACCAACCCTGTACTCGCACATGCGTAACGTTCACCCTAGATGATGCACAGCCACACGTCGTCGCTACGACGGACACGTATCCTAGATACCGTGACCAGGACTACTTCTGCGTGGTTAGTCACATTTTATCTTTGCACTTTGCTATTTCCTTTGTACGTATCCACGGTTCTAGCACATGTTCATGTCACATTTGAAATAGGCCGACGCAGCGCGACAGGTTCAGGGTGATGTGAACGTGGTGTTCAGACGGTTGGACAGTGGGATCGTGCTGACTGCAGACGAGTAGAGGACGACCTTCGGGAGGATTCGTCAGGCGATGCACACAGTGATTCGTGTGCTCACTTGTCGTGGGCCGACGCTGTACCTCCCGTAGTTGTGCAGCAGCAACTGCCACGGCCAGCAAGAACAGGAGCAGGAGCAGGAGTGCGCCTGCAGGGTTCCGGTCAGCCATCTGGCCCCTCCAGAGGTAAATTCGACTAACCATCGGTTCATAACATGTTTCCTTTTACGACATGCACCGTTGTACATCAATATGCTTCCCTGCAGCTTTCGCTACACCGTACCTACATCCCTCTAGAGCTAGCACGTCGACGCATGGAATGTACCACACACGACCACACGCGCAGCTGGGCATGAGAAGTGCCCCCCGGGCCACCACAGGAGGTCCTTCAGGTTATATCAAAGTTTACTTTTGCCTTGCAAAATTTTGGTTTGCAATTATCAATAATTTGGTGTACAAGTGTTGACGCCGAAAATCGCCGGGTCCTGGTTCGGCGTCTGGATGACACGCGAAGGCCTGGGAGATTTGCTTCACTCCAATGCAGGTCCTAAAGTCTTGAGGTTCGTAGGCGTGCCAGTCAATTTGACCCTGTAATTGACAAGGAGGAAAATGTTAGATCAATGAGCTAATCGGCTAGAAGCCGATCTAGACTCGTTTCATCAGCCGATGGCCGATGGGCACTGTAGCACTTATACATCGGCTTAAGGGCGATGACGGCAAGAGCAATAACGTAATAATAAACAAATATCATGCTAGCCGATCATCGAAGGGATATTCAAAAAACCGGCTATAAACTTGATAAAATAAGCAAGTGTAATGCATAAATAAATCAGATAAATCTTAGCCGATCATAGTCTAGTGTTACTGGTGTTGCCGTGAAGATATGCCTGTGCTCGGACCCTTGCTTGTATCGGCTCCCGGGATCTTCGTCCGCTGTCCGGGCCCATACACTGGTCCTTACCCAATCTCATGCCCGGGCCCTCACCTGGGGTCGTGCCCGGGGACCTGCTTGTACTTGTACTTGGATCGGCAGAATAAACCCATCGGCTAGTCCTTAGCCGATTGTAACAATAATACAGGCAGGAACATATAATAAAATATGCAATAACGTAAATGATACATAATTGATAAGCTAGCCGACTACTGAATGGAGCGAGCATAGGATAAAACAATGAATAAATGTAATCGGCTCTAACAGATAACTTATCGGCTAAGCGCTCCGATAACACCATCGCACAACACCATCGGCTCATCAAGAGTAAAACTATTATCGTCAGCCTAGTAGATCGGATCCAACCGTTGCAGCACAGACCGACAATGATAACAATGCCTCAATGGGCCGATAGATGTAATGCGATCGTGATGAAGATAACTTATCGGCTATGTACTCCGATAAGACGTCTGCACACAAAGCATCGGCCTAGCAGGACCGACTTATCACTAGCAGCTCAGTAGGTCGGACCTAACCGATGCAGCACGAACTGATGATAAATCGCTCCCAGTAAGTCGATACAATCTATGCACGCGTGATGTGATATACCTAATCAATCTATGAGATCAAACTGAACTGATGCAGCCATAGATAAAGTAGAATATACCGTGGTAAGCCGACTACCATAAACCGACTAGAATATCGGACCTAACCGAGGAAGTCCTAGCCGATTGGTAGCCGGGGTGACGAGACTTACCCTCTCACAGGAGTTCGGACCTAACCGATGCAGCCCGGCTCGAGAAGCAGGATCCCGTCGAAAGGGTGGCGATGCGCCGAATTTTGTATTGATCTGTAGTTGATAATTTACAAGGTCCCCGGGCATACGTATATATACCCCGAGTTACATGAGTCCTTATAGGACACGGTATATGATTTCCTATCTATAACAGAAAACGCTAACAATGCCTGACCGGACACGAGGTCAGGTTTCCTAAAAGAGATAAACCTTTTCCTAATAACTATAGTAATTAACTGCCACGCGCGGTCTTCACGGCTCCTTCTCAGACTCGGTCTGCTTCTTGGATCAATTTCCATTATCCGACTGCAACCGTCCTCTTGACCGAATCTGATACAGGTCCTTACCAAATTTTGGCGTTAACAACAAGGTTCCACTCTACAGCATCGGGGATGTTTGCTGGCGCTGGCTCCTCCACGCAGGGCGCACGCGGCAGCGGTTGGGCACCGGATCCTTTCGAGGGGGACAACTTGGAGGACAAGGGCGAGGAGATCCAGGAGATACTAGCTGCCTCGCAGCTCGAAGGAGCTCCGCCACCACAGACACAGGACCCACCAGTTACCACATTCATGCAGACGACCCGCGCTGGCCGTGCTGTACCACCAGACCGGCTGACGTACTCCCAGGACCAGGTGCGAGCATAGGGTAGAAAGACGAAGAGAGCTCGAGGTTACGGTCAGGGCCCGTAGTACGTTGTATCAGTAATAGTTTGCCTGTTGTATATCATGTTTTATTAATTCTACATATACTGAAGAAACCCCTTTACTTCGTTTACGCTCGTCGATCAAACGATGTACTCCTCACGATCTATGTTTGTGACAAAACTGATCAAAAACATGAATTTTTGAGTTTTAACTTTACGGCGAAAGTACATTCCAAGCGATGACAACCGAACACACGTTAATTGTTACGAACATAATGAAATTATCCATCCAAAGAGTACAAATGGTACATCAAACGTTTCTAGTTATCGTTATTACATGCCTTAGGGAATTTTAAACAGATATTCAACTAGAGATGCAACTACTGTATGCAGCGTGAGTACTTCCTCTTTCTCGCCGCCTCCGGCCCAGCTTCCTTTACACGTAGTGCCCTCTCCCGCTTCCTCTCACTGTCTGCCTCACGGGCTTCCTTCTCCTGCCGCTCCTTCTCCTTCTTTCTCTTCTGCTCAGCCTCCCACTCTTCTTGCGCCACCCAACGACGTTGAGTGTGCTCCCAGTTCCAATCTTTTAAACTGCGAAGAAACTCGGTGTCCTTTGGACGGACCTCCGTATCTATCCACTGCACAAAGTCGCACAGAGGCGGAGGAGGCTTCGGTGCCTTGACATATACAAATTTGTTAGCTCAAAGGTTCAAATATTTCGTACTACAAAATAATTTGTATTACCTCCATTGGTTTCTTCGCCTTCCCCTTCTTCCCTTGTGGTTTCGGCTTCTCCGGGGAATAGGCGTAATTTGCACACATCCAATACCTTTGCCGGTATGTGTAATCCTTCTCACTTATTGCAACTTTGCAATTATCTCCACACCAACACATCGACGGAGGCTCGTCAATCGGAGGTCGTAGATGACTGGACATACCGGATGCATCCATAGCAACCTACATTATAACCAAATAAACGCAAGTTATAACTCACTGGGCCAAAAATATCTTACACAACTACATACCTAAGGTATACTACACATGACTATAAAAAATAAAGTGTCATCATCTACATTTCCATCTCCCTAGCGTTTCTCAAACTAGTGCTACTCATCTAATAAAAAAAACCTAACTTCTCTCATGCGCCCTATCAATGTCCTTAGCCGTTATGCTCAACTACAATATATCTACACCCTGTGAAACAAACCTAACATTTATTTATCTGTGAAAAAACTGGTATAATACTACACATACTACATCATTTGATGAATACAAATAGAAATTGCAAAGAGACATCAAATATTACCTGCAGACGAATCCGTAAATCGGCAGGGCTTCGGCGCTTTCGTTCTCCTTCACTCTCAGCTCTCTTTTTTTCTGTGATTTGTGTAAATTTTATGACATTTTTGGAGTCTAGGAGGGAGTTTTGTACCGGGGGAGCTAAAAACCGCCCTTCCAGCGGGCGGCAAGGGGGCCGCCTGCAAAATAGCCGGCCCGTGGGTCGGCCATTTTGCAGACGGCCCCCCGGCCACCCAAAAACCGCCCTCTCAGAGGGCGGCAGGGGGGCTGCCTGTAAAATGGCCGGCTCCCCGGTCGGATTTTTGCAGGCGGCTCCCCTGCCACCCTGGCTGGGGGGCCGCCTGCAAAATGGCTGACGGCCGTCGGCCGCCCGGCCGACGGCCGTCAGCCACGTCATCAAATCACTCTCTGGAAGGGCGATTTCATAAAAAAGCCCTCCCAGAGGGCGTTGGGAGTATATTTTTGTAAATTTTTGAAATGAAAATGTAGTTTTGTAAATATTTTATTAAATAAATATATAAATAAAAAAATTCGTGGATCGTTCGGCGGCGGAGACGCCATGGCCCATAGCGTCAATGAGGGTGCTTGTCGCCTGCTTACGCCGTGGAGGTCGTCTCGGCGTTGCGAGGTCCAGTTGATAGTGAAAGCTGGGTCGAACTCATCCAGGCCCAAAAAAAAGCCCACACTAACTTGCCTAATGGGCTGTTTTGCAATCTGGTACTTGCTGTGCGAATTTTTTTATTTTTATATGTATTTTTTAATATTTAAAAAAGTATATTTTTTTTCAAATTTTACATATCTATACTCCTAACACCCTCTAGGAGGGTTTTTTTTTTTAAAAATGCCCTTCAAAAGGGCGTTTTACCCAACGTGGCAGACGGCCATCGGCCGTTGATAACGTCATTCTCTCCATTGTGTATATTTTGCAGATGGCCCCCTTACAGTCCTCTCCAAGGGCGATTTTCGCCCTTTTTGCAGGTGGCCCCCTAGTCGAGAAAAAAAGTCTTAGGAAGGACTTTTTTGTGTAATTTTTTTAAAAAATAAAAAACAAGTTGTACATATTTATGTGCCTTAAATTTTGAAATGCAAGTTGTTAAATTTAAAAATGGCTAAATTTAGATGATTCAAAGGTGGCAAAATTTAAACTTCACAGTACATAATTTCATATCGCAAATTATCTATGTATTAACTTTTGCCACCTTTGAATTATCTAAATTTAGCGATTTTCAAATTTAACAATTTGCATTTCGAAATTTAAGGCACATAAATATGTACAACTCATTTTTTTTATTTTTAGAAAATTACACAAAAAAGCCCTCCCAAGAGCCTTTTTTGCTCGGCCAAGGCTTGCCTGCAAAAATTCCAAAAATCACCCTTGAAAACAAATATATACTATTGTAAATATTTTTAAAAAATAAATATAAAAATAAAAAATTCCCTGCTGTGTGTTGAAAATTGACAAAATTTCTCTATCTCTACTATTATAAAAGCGAAGTATTGTCCTCCTCCCCAACCACCATACTTCCCCACCTAAAAACCACCATATTAAAAAAAACCCGAACCACTCCACCTAAAAAACCAATCTATCACAGATAAACCCCATAAAATCATCAGATCCCAACGTGCATGGCATTAGTTAGCAAACCCAAAATTTACAGTCAGGTGCACCATTGGATACAATCACGTCACTAGTTGATTAGTAAATTCACAATCAAGTCCTTAATTTGAATATTTGCAAACCAATTCCTATCGGTTTTGGTTTGAGAAAATTTTAAATATACTATATGGAGGTATACGAGTTGTAAACTGCAAACATATGTGAGAATGATATGGGTTAGAGATAGGCTGTAGCCCCCTCGACCATTGACCCTTCGGAATGCTCAAGACCGAAGCTATCGGTCGAAGGCCCTTCGAACAACTCAAGACCAAAGACATGCGGGCGAGGGGCTCAGGACGGACGAAGGACACAGCACGTCGGACGAAGATGACGGGCGCGAAGGCGAAGGGCACTGCGTGCAAGACAAAGCCGCTGTGAAGTGGATAAAACCCAGACCGAAGCAACAGACGAAAGACCTAGGTGATCGAAGACATGCTCCAGCAGAAGAGGCCCGGCAGCACGCCTCTAGCCCAGCTAGGGGACACGACAGCCGAGAGGGCCATCAAAGATACGGCCCACATAGCGACCCAGCGGCCTGAATAGCAGCCCAATGGTCCACTAGAAGCCTACGAGCAGAAAAGGATGTAAATGCCCCTATAACTATCCCTATCAAGGGGTATAATGTAATACCAGCTGTAAATAAAACTCTAAAGCCTGTACTTGTATCCCTAGGCCTATAAATAGGCACCTAGGTTACTGTGATAGTAAGGTTTTTGATATTAATATAAAGATTTACTATTTCTGTCCACACTTAGAATCTACTGTTGTTGCTATTCGACAACAATATGTAAAGACTACAGCCACATAGTATTTTTCAACTCAGAGATTTTTATGATGATACCAAGCAAATTGGTACCTTTGGTTTTTGTATATAGCTCTCATAGGTACATGGTTGGGCGCTCGCGCTCCCCTCCACTGGTCCTCCCGCCGCCGCCAGCCAACAGCCTCCAGCCTCCACGCTGTCTCCGTCGTCACCGCAGCAGAGCTGAGTGCGGTGGCTTTTCCACATTACGCTGCCAATTAGTCGGCCTGCACCCTGACATCTCTGTTCCCGTCTTCTCCACGCAGAAGTGGGCGACGCCATGGCTGGACCTCCAGAACACCTCGTGCGCCGCCGCCTCGTGGCACAGGCGATCCAACTCCTCCAACTCGCGCAATCCACCATTCGTGCGCACGTGTTGCTCCTCGCTCCCATCGATCGCCACGACCGCGACACTCTCGGGCCCGGACAGCAGCTGCTCTGGCGACACGTGATGCGGCCCCGAATCTCCAGAACAGCTAATGTCGCCACGACCTGATGATGAAGACGATGATAACTTCTGTTGCGCAGAGACATGGCAACAATCCTTTGTTTGCTGCCAAGCTTAGCAGAATTCCAAGAACGAAGTTTTTCCTCTGCCCTATCAATCTCTCATGATTCTGAACTTCTGGTACTGAAGGAACACACAGGCTTGTTGTCCTCGCCCTCGGCGTGCACATCGTAGTGGCCATGCTGCTAGGCACTACTGCCTTCTTCCACGAGAATTTTCATACTGCAGAGCTTTGCCTGTAAGAAGGTGCCCGATGAGATTTAAAGGATCAACAATCATGTAGTCAATGCTGCCTATGATGCCAAACTCCATGAATCTCAGGAACTCGGCGGCACCATGGGCGAACCTTTCAAACCTCTGAATGGTTGAAGTGGTGATCAGATTATCAAAATGTACTACCTCACCAAGCTGGTTGAAACTAGCGCTTCGAATATACTGCAATTGTGACTTGTGAAGAGCATAAATCTGTGTGGTGAAGAGGGGAGTTCAGTTGATTCAAAATGTGAATTGGACAGTGAAAGGTACTTAAGTAACATCTCTACCAGAACTGATGTCATGACATAGACATTTGGTAATTAATTAACATGACCGTGATAGCAAGATGACAAGTCTTCCCTTCACACCGCCTGTATTTCTCCAAATAACCTGTAACTTAAACCAACTTTTGAGTAATATATATGTCTTGGCTGACAAAATTGCTTGCAATAGTTGATTTTTTTTTAAAAGAACAAAAAGATAACAAGTCTACGTCTGTAGAAGGATCCATCAAATATAAACTGAATCAACTGAGCAAAACAAAAGCATAAGATTCAATGATAAATTCTGGTGATGAACTGATTACTCTCAATCACAGACTAGTCAGTCAGAAGAAATAAGGCACACCGCATGACTAAGTATTGGAATTATTCTCAACAACTGTAATCGAATGCCTGTCTGGCTGTCTGCTTGATGGATTAATCTTGTGTTGGCTCGGCATGTCCACCCCCCATACTCACCCATCAACGGACCCACCAATCAGCTTGTTCTCCTTGCTGCTTTTTTTTTGTATTTCCCTTCGTTTCTGTGTTCAGAAGATCATGAAGTCAGAATAAATGTTCATGTGTTTTCTTGTTCAAATGAAATCTGACACATTTTTACGAGGTGAAAAATCTGATATATCCAATGATATATCCAATGAGGAGGGCTGTACATTAGACTTCCAGTCCAGGGTAAGAAGAACATCATGTTATCACCATTTACCAACACAAGAGATGAGCTGGACAAGCAACAGCATACGGAGTAGAAATTAACTCCTAAGGACTTATTCAAATTAACTCCCTACAAGTTAATTTTCTCCCCTAGAATATAACATTTCCATTCTTTTAATTATCCCTGTTTCCCTGCCAGCCCCTATTACATAATCTAAAATTCCAGCTGCAGTAGAGGAGGTGCTATGTCCCTCTCTTTCCGAATCCAGTTGAGGAGTGATCCCTGAAGCTGGACAGGCGCATGTAAAACCCAAAGATTGAGGAAGTCAGTGACCTCATTTGTGCGACTCTGTATCCTACGATCATGTTGTCGCAGCATCTTTGCTTTCCTGGATCCTCGAATGGTTCTCCATGTGCTCGGCATGTTCATGGTTGCCTTCACAGCCTGAAGAAATGCACCACCATGTTTAGACTTCCAAAGCATCTGATACGCTGTTGCTTTCACATTCTGACGAAAACAATCCACAGCCCTTGGCAACATGATCTCTTCCATTGTTCCAGGGCAACGTTTGTGTGCAAGCAATGTTGCTCATTACCATTAATCACCTCAATCACAGTACTCTCGACAGCTGGGAATAGGTCTTCTGAAGATCCATGGGGCGTATAGACAAGGAGAACATTCAGATGCGTAAATTCTTTAAGAGAAGATTTGCCCTCAGCAATTGTTCCCTGTTCTCTGAACCCAGGAAGTGGAACTTGGCACAGCAAACTCACTTCAATAACTGGTTCCAGAGAAATGTCTGGTAATTTTATCTTGTCCATGCTCCCACTACCACATAGCTTCTGACCATGATGCTTGCAACACAGTGGGTTTGGGCGGAACCATTCAGTAGCTATACTGTGAATGTTCTCCCAACCGTATGAACGAGAATGTGGCACCCCGGAGAAGTCTTGTGTAGGTAGTTGAGTAAGTTGTTTCGTAACAGTTTCAGTTGTAGACCCCAAATGAGGAGTAAACAACTGCAAGCACTTAATTGTAGTACCAAGTATGTTTGTACTCTCTGAAAGTTGTAGCATCATATCAAGGCAAAAGTTGTCCTCAGGTGCACTGCCATCATTGTACATAAAGGACAACTTAGCTTCTATTCCTCGCTCTGCAGTGTTATTGGGACGTATCCAAAAGAAATGCTGCTTGTTTCCCTGCACCAATTTGTACTCTAGCGTTTCACCTGCAAGAAGGTGCCCAATGAGAGGGTCAAAGAACAAGTAACGACGCGGTGTCCCTCCAAACTCTACAGATCTCAGAAAGTCGTTAGCTCCATCTGCAAACCACTCAAATCTTCGAACATCAGATCTACTCGGCTGTTCGATATTGCCATGAACGATGGACGATATCAGTGACTTGGTGGCACAGGCAATTCGCCTAGGAAAGGAGGAACTCCTTACTTGTTGCTCCGCCTCTTCTTCTTCCTGGAAACGCTGCCTGCACTTGCGTAGTGTCTCATCACACTCTTCAGCAGCACGCTTCAGCTTCTTCTGTCAACATAGCAACGGGCAACTAGTGATCTGCCACTTATTGGATGTCTCAAGTGTGAACTCCAACTTGATCTCCAGCCTCTCCAGGCGATCCTGTGCACTTGATTTTCGCTCACACCTGTCAATCAACCCAGATATGATCTTGTTAACCGTCTCATGAACAATAGCAGAACCGACCATCTCTTCCATCTTCAATAATTCCTCCCTGATCTGCACAGAGCAAGATACATCAGTACATCGATCAGGATGCCCAAATAAAACAAAAGAGAGATCAGTGAATTTTTGACAAGTACTAATAAAGTACACCGTTGTAGTATATGTAAACCCAACCTTCTGAGTTGAATTAGTAGGAAGCAACTTGAGGGAACACAGGTGCACCACAGAGTACCCAGCAGACGATAACTCGATTGAATGAATGGTGAGCATGAATGTTATGCCTTCGGTGGAGAAAAATCGAGTAAATCAAAGTTGGTTGTATTGGAAGTTAGGTAAGCCTTGTATGACGTATGGTTTGAGAAGAACACCTACTATAGTCTGTTCTCCAGTTGGGGACCAATCGTCAATTTTATTATTAAGATACTGAACACAACCAAACCAACAACGATGTTGCTGAATGCTTACTGACCAATCTTGCAGAAAGGTTAGCTAAAGATAAATCCTCCTCGTCACTGCAACAATGTTTTTTAGAAAAATCATCGTCACTGTAATCAGTTCCGGCTACTCCCCTTGTCCGGTTGAATAGATCTCTCACAGTACACTTGATCAGGTAGCGAGATGCGGGGAGACTGAGCATTACCTCGGGCTAGTGCACCGCGGCCACCGCGAGGAAACACCTTCCTCTCCATGGCCTCTCCGCCGGCGCCGACCGCCGCCAGATGGGCTTGCTGGCCAAAAGATCCACGGCGAGGCCTCGCGTGGACTGGCGGCGCAAGGAGGTCCGGGCATGGCGTTGCCTTCAATTCGCTGCCAACGCCACTGCGGGGCGCCATACATACGTGCGCATGCGGCTAGCCGGCGACGTGGAGAGGGAAGAAGGCCGCTGCTTCCTCGCGGCGGCCGCGGCGCGCTCGATCGAGGTACGGTTCGGTTTCCTCGCATCCTGCTTAGTTACTGTTCTGTTTAGGGGAGAGGCACTCGCACTGCACAAGCAACATGTCCCATCTAACTCGTATTCGTCGATAATAATTTTTTTAGACCAAAAACCATTTCGAGTCGCCGATCTAGTTCAAAAGGGAAAGGAAAGATCAAGCTTATTGCAGAAGATCTGATGTTCTGCAGGTTGCACTTGTATACTGGAGTGGAGCCAGTCTCAGATCTCAACCGAGCAACTGGTCGAGACTCAGGACTATAGCCGGGACTGATTGCAGCAACGAGGAATTCTTTTAGAAAAGTATTGCAGTGACGAGGAGAATTTTTTTTCTTCAATAGCTAGTATTTCTGCAAGATTGCACAGTTAATGAAGGCAGTTTTTCAAGTTGTGTTTGAGTGTGACAAATCAACTGGAGACTAGACTAGAATGTTGACCGCCTAACTTCCATGAGAACCTGACTTTGATTGGATCTCTTTTTCTCCCTGCACTCATTGATATCTTAGGCTATTCTCAGTGAACAGTTTCACTTCACTGTTCCAAAACCGTGAAATCACGAATGAAATAACCTCTCTCAGTGGAGAGTTTCATTTCACTGTTTCCAAGAACAACCATACCATTTAATTGCTGCATGAAACTGCCACTGAGAGTACTTTAGAGGTTTCACCGCAGCCATGATGAAACAAAGATGTCTCAATGGGGGTTTCATCCGATTTCCAAGACATTGGAAACGGGTTGGATTAGTTTCATGGTGATAAAACTAGGATCACTTCTCTCCTCTTAAATAGCATGCCATGTTATCATATTTGCTGATATGACGCCCTATTTAATGCCTATGAAACTCCCATAAAACCCCTACTGAGAATAGCCTTATGTAAACCATTCATTCAGTTTAGTTATCATCTACTGCGTACTCTCTGGTGCACCTATGTGGCCCCAAGTTCCTTCCTACTAATTCAACCCAGAAGGTTGGGCTCTACATACTCCAACACTGCGTTTTGTTAGTGCTGATCAGGGAGGGAATCCTGCAGAATACTGAAGATGGGAGAGATAGTCAGTTCTGCCGTTGTTCATGAGACAGTGAACAGAATCATATCTGGCATGATTGACAAGTATGAGCGAAAATCAAGTGCAGAGGAGCAGATTGAGAGGCTGGACATGGCGCAAATCAAGTTGGAGTTCGCACTTGAGACATCCGATAAGTGGCAGATCACTAGTGGCCCGTTGCTACGTTGGCAGAAGAAGCTGAAGCGTGCTGCTGAAGAGTGCGACGACACGCTACGCAAGTGCAGGCAGCGTGTCCAGGAAGAAGAAGAGGAGGAACAGCAAGTAAGGAATTCCTCCTTTCCTAGGCGAATTGCCCATGCCACCAAGTCACTGATATCATCCATCTTTCACAGCAATATCGATGAGCCGACTAGATCTGCTGTTCGAAGGTTTGAATTTCTTGCAGATGGAGCGAATGACTTCCTGAGATCTGTGGAGTTTGGAGGGACACCAAGTTGTTACTTGTCCTATGACCCTCTTGTTGGGTACCTTCTTGCAGGTGAAATGCTAGAGTACAAATTGGTGCAGGGAAACAAACACCATTTGTTTCGGATAAGGCCCAATAACATTGCAGAGCGAGGAGTAGAAGCAACGTTGATCTTTTTTTACAATGATGACAGCGCACCTGAGGATAACTTTTTTCTTACTATGATGCTACAACTCTCGGAGAGTACAAACATAGTTGGCACTACAATTATGTGTTTGCAGTTGTTTAGCCCTCATTTCAAGTCTACAACTGAAACTGTTAGGAAGGAACTTACTCAGCTGCCTTCGCAAGATTTCTTCTGGGTACCATATATTGATTCATGCCACAAGAAACACTTGGACAACATTCACAGTATTACTAGCCAATGGTTTCGTCCAAACCCACTATGTTGCAAGCAGCATGGTCAGAAAAACACTCGTGCTAGTAGCAATATAGGAATGCCAGCCATACAGGGTGTTTCTCTAGGACCAGTTATTGAAGTGAGCTTGCAGTGCCAAGTTTCACTGCCTGGGTGCAGAGAACGGGGAACAATTGTCGAGGGCAAACCTTCTCTCAAAGAAGTTCTGCATCTGAATGTTCACCTTGTCTATACGCCACATGGCTCTTCAGAAGACCTACTCCCAGCAACCGAGAGTTCTGTGATAGAGGTGATTAATGGTAATAAGCAACATTGCTTGTACACAAACATTGCCTTGGAACAAATGGAAGAGAAAATGCTGTCAAGGGCTGTAGATTGTTTTCGTCAGAATGCGAATGCGATAGTGTATCAGATGCTTTGGAAGTCTAAACATGGTGGTGCATATCTTCAGGTTGTGAAGACAACCATGAGCACGCCGAGAACACGGAGAACCATTCGAGGAGCCAGGAAAGCAAAGCTGTTGCGACAACAGGATCAATGCGCACAATGGAACCATACACAGCATTGCACAGATGCAGTCTTTGACTTCCTCAATCTTTGGGCAGTTCATGCGCCTGTCCAGCTGCAGGACTCACTCCTCAATTGGATTCAGAAAGAGAAGGAAGCACAGTTAGCGCCTCCTGTACCGTGCCTGAAATTTTAGATCATGTAATAGGGACTGGTCAGGAAACTGGGATAACTAAAACAATGGAAGTGCTATATTCTACGGGAGAAAATAAACTTATAGGGAGTGTATCGATCTGAATTGTGTGCTCCATGTTCTTCCAGCTCATCATTTATATTGGTAAATGGTGATAACATGATGTTCATACCCTAGAAATCATGTACAGCCTCGCTCTTTGGATGTGCTATTTTATTAGAATATGCATCGGTGTACCATGATTGAAGGCGATAATAAAATTATCATATGTCTCCCAATTGCATGCTATTTCATATTCCCATGCACTTCTGTTTCTTGTTATTTGCATCCAGTACATTTGTTTTTACTGGAAATCCTCAGTTTTTTCAGTGGTACTCTGTGTGGTTGAAATATCAAATTTTATATATTTTGGATGATTTCAAATAAAATAACAAAATTGATTCATATTTATTCTGACTTCTAGCCTGTTCCTTCCGGCTGAAGCTGCGGCTTAAATAAGCCGCACGTAAAACGAGAAACGTTATTAACATATGATTAATTAAGTATTTACTATTAAAAAATTGAAAAATGGATCTATTTGCTTTTTTAGAGATACTTTCATTTATAAATTTTTTTCAAAAAACACACCGTTTATTGTTTTGGGAAACGTGTGTGTGGAAAAGGAGAAAAATAAGTTGGGTGAAGTAGTGGAAAAGAACAGGACCGACCATCATGCACTGAAACAGAAAAGCACAGAAAGACAGCTAGAAAGGAGAACAAGCGGTTGGTGTGTCTGTGGATGGGAGTTTGGGAGGGGCATGTCAAGCCAACTCAAGACACCAAAGGGAACAATTTAATGCATCCAGAAGACAGGTATACTCATATGCCATTAAAATTATTGAAAAGATTCCAATATTTTGACTTAGTCAAAGTTTTAAGTCTTGACCGGTTGGTAAAGTCATGCCGTGTGCCACTGTGCCTCATTTCTTCTGACTTCTCAGTCTGCGATTGAGAGTAGTCAGTTTATCACTAGCATGTACTGCATGGCCCATATTTTTACACTTTTCTTTTGCTCGGTTTATCTTGATCTTTCTATGAAACCAACTACTGCAGGCAATTTTTCTGTCCTGAACATGTATTACTCAAAAGTTGGTTCAGTTACAGAAATATCTCGAGAAATACAGGAGGTGTGGCGGGAAGACTTGTCATCTTGATCGCACTCTGTGGTACAGATGCTACTTAATGACTTTTCACTCTATAATTGACATTGTGAACGCAACTAAACTAAACATTCCTCTTCACCATCTCCAGCTATACACAGTTTATGCTCCTTGCAACAGCTGCAGTTGGTTGAAAGCACTAGTTATACTGTACTTATACACATCTGTATCTCTGATCTGTCATGAACACTTGTAACCTGACCTTTCCTTCCACTTTTACAAGCAGGCAGGGGTAATCCGCAAGAACATCCTGATGTCTGAAGTAGTTGCTTCTGCGGTCATCGGCGAGGCAGTGAACAGGATCTCCACCTTCCTCATCGACAAGCATAGCCAGAGATCCAGTGACGAAGATGGCCTGGAGAGGCTGGAGATGGCACACATCAAAATGGAGGCCGCCCTGGAAGTCTCCAGCAGGTGGCCGTTGGTCGTGGATGCCTCACTCCTGCGTTGGAGGAAGAAGCTGAAGCGAGCCTCCGACGAGTGCAGCCATGTCATGGACAGATGCAAGTGCCGCTCCAGGGAAGACGATGAGATGGAGCAGGAGATCAGGCGGTGCTCTTTCCCCAAACGGATCGCCCATGCCACAAGATCATTCTTCTCCTCTTTCGCTGCTGACAAGGATGTTGATAGCCTGATCACCGCTTCAACCATTAAGAGGTTTGAAAGGTTTGCCGATGGTGCCGGCGAGTTCCTGAGATTCATGGAGTTCGGTAGCATAAGACAGAACAACTACATGCTCTTTGATCCTTTGATCGGGCACCTCCTCGCAGGGGAAGCTCTGCAGTATGAATGTTCTCATGGAAATCAGTACTACCTAGCGGCAAGGCCAATACGTTTCGCAGAGCGAGGACTAGAAGCCGGTGTGTTGCTTGGTTACAACAACGATGAGATGCCGGAGAAGAACTTTTTTCTTGGGATTCTTCTACGTGTGACAGCAAGCACGAACGTTACCGGGATTGTGGTCCGGTGCTTGGAGTTGCTTCCAACCCATTTCAAGCCTGTTGCTGAAGCTGCAATGCAGGAGCTCACTCAGGTGCACCAGCGAGGCTTCTACTGCTTCCCGTATGTTGATTCTACTGATCCAAGGTACTGGAGAATTCACCATTCAGAGACTCACCGTGCTCGCCCAAATCCGGCATGCTGCGAAGGACACGAGCACCATGGTCGGAGCAGAAGCAGTGACATGGTTGAGCCATCAGGTATTGGTACATACCCGGAGCCGGTGATCAAATTGGTCGTGCAGCGCTACGTCTCTGCACGACAGAAGCCATCATCGTCTTCATCGTCATCTCGTCATGGCGCCACGTCTCTGCTGCAGCTGACGGCCGTCTTCGCGCCGCACGCATCGCCGGAGCAGCTGCCGTCCGGGGCCGAGAGCGTCGCGGTCGTGGCGATAAATGGGAGGGAAGAGCGAGCCGTGCACACGAATGTTGGATTGCGTGAGGTGGAGGAGTTGCTGCTACCGAACACCGTCGATCGTCTATTCCACGAGGCGGCGGATGTATCGTCGGCGCACGAGGTGTTCTGGAGGTCCGGCCATGGCGGGGCCTATCTCTGTGTGGAGAAGATGGGAACAGAGGTGGCAAGGTGCATGCCGACTCATTGGCGGTGTAAATGTGGAAGAGCGTGGCATCGCCGCGCTCAGCTCTGGTGCGGCGGCGGAGACGGCGTGGTGGCCAGTGTCGGGACTGTCGGCCGGAGGACCGGAGGAGGGGAGTGCCCATGCATTACAATAGAAAAAAAAAAGAAAAAATCTATTTCATTAGTCTACTTAATTCCCTGATCTATGAACCATTTATTCTACCATCTAAAGTATAAAAACCGGCTTAATTAAGTATTTTTACCATATCGACCATGGAGGGAACGATGGCAGCATGGTGATAATGATGTGGCAATGATTTTGCAGCGTAGAAAATGTTGTGACAGTGGTTTTTGTCATGTGGACTAAAGAGGTGATGATAATATGGTGACAGTATGTAATTTTTAGACTTAACAAATAAGTGAAAATAAACGATTAGGTTAATTTAGTTTTAATAGACTAACCTTTATGTCATATAAATAATATCGTTGTCACGTTATCATCTATATAGCAAAATCACCTATAAAACCATCGTAGAGAGTTATTTGAGCTAATTTTTACACTTAAAAGATAGAATATCCGATTTCATAGTTAAGAGTTAACTAGACAACCCTAATATTTTGAAGGGTGAAATAAACTTTTTTAGGAAAAAAATATATCAACTTCAAACCACACCGGTTGAAATGACGTTAAATAATCACTGATTGTAAGTTTGCTGAAACAGAAATCCTTAGTATAGCACAAACAGTAATTATGTCACATTTTTATAATTTTAATATATTAGTAACAGATTTACAATCTTGTTACATATCATGCTCAAATATTAAACTTTAAAATTATACTAAAATATCAAAGTTTGAAAATCTACACGTCAGTAATCTCGCCATAACAAAATACATGAATACTAATATAGAGAAAAGGCTAAATATGTATTAATTGAAAGCTTGAACAAAGAACTAAATAGCGTTCTTCAACCTTTACTAATTGCTGCAATAGCAAAACCTATGGTTATCAAGGTCAAGGCAATATTTGCTCTAATGAATTCCATTAAAAAGGTTGCTCTAATGAATCTTTGAGCCTTGTAGACCTAAGATATATAGGCATGACATGTTATAGTATATCTGTATGCGAACTAACACAAAACTGTTACCTTGCATCTGACTGCCACCTCCCTTGTACTCAAAGGCCAGAGTATCTCATCGTCAACCAGATCAAGATTGGATAGAACCGCAGCAATATTGAATTTTTTTTAATTTTATATTTTATTAAAAAAATATTTATAAAAATATATTTTTGTTTGAAAAATTTATAAAAATATACTCCCAATGCCCTCTGGGTGAGTATTTTTTTTCAAAATGCTCTCCCAGAGGGCGATTTGATGATGTGGCAGATGGCCATGGGCCGGGCGGCCGACGGCCGTCTGCCCTTTTGCAGGCGGCCCCCTGGGTAGAAATAAACCGCCCTCTAGAAGGGCGGTCAGGAGGCCGCCTGCAAAAACAACAACCACGGGGCCGACGCTTTTGCGGACGGCTCTTTTGCCGTCCTCTGAGAGGGCGGTTTATTGCTGGTCCAATATAAAACCCCTTCTAGCCTCAAAAAATATCATAAAATTCACATAAATTATAGAAAAAAGAAGAGAGAGCTGAGAGCGAGGTTGAACGAAAACAGCAAAGCTCTGCCGATTTGCTAATTCGTCTGCAGGTAAAATCTATTGTTCCTTTGCAATTTATATTTCTATACAAGAATTGATGTAGTATTGTACTGGTTACGTGTATAGTACTATATGAAAATAAGTTGTTACTCGTATATCTGTAGGTTTTTAGTCAATCTGTTAGTCAATGTATAACTGGCTAATGTGAGGCTTTTGACTTGACCCCCAGATCAATGTAATAACCTTATATGTTGTAGTCAGTCATGTAGTTGAAGGTTATTTTTGGGAACTGATGTCGGTGGATTGCACTGCTACGTGAAGATGGTACGTGGAGAATGCATTCTAACGTGGTTGGCCATTGGGCATACTTGTGTTGGTCTATGAGAAGGATAACACCGCTGCTGCAATGCCTGTGCAAGATGATGAGGGTCCAAGTACGATGGGAGGTAATGCCGAAACAATGGAAGAAAATGAAGCAGGGAATGAAGGAGGGAATGAAGAAAATAGGCAGCCAAGAAGTGCAGCAGATGATGGAGAACTAATCGACACCATAGTTGAAGAAATGGATAGGAAAGATGCTGAAAACGAGCATGCAGAGGATGATGATTCGTTTAATGAAGACAATGTGATGCTTGCAGAATGGAGCAACGAAGACTTTTCCGGCCTTGCTATCTCCGAGAGGCATCATGTGCCATAGGAGTACAAGGAGAACGAGGTCATCCAGAGGGCTAAGTATGCATATATAGATGATTTGAAGGAGACAGTGAAACAATGGGCGATGTTACTTCAGAGGGAGCTCTCGGTCATGAAGTCAAGCAAGTCGGAATATGAAGTAAAGTGCGTGAAGGATGGGTGATCATGGCGGGTGCATGTATTCAAGGGTAAATGAAAAAAATTATTAGCAAGTTTCAATCGTGGCTGAGCATTCATGTTAGCTACAAGGTGTCGAGAAATACCATAGAAACATGACATCTGTATTTGTTACAACGGAGATATAGTCTGACATTGTGAACAATCTGGGGTACAAAACAAGGTCAATTATTAGATATATTGAAGAGAAATTCAAGTACACAATTAGCTATACTAAGGCATGGAGGACGAAACAGAAGGTTGTAGAGATGAGGTTTGGCACATTTGAAACATCTTATGATAATTTGCCTCGTCTGTTAGCCTGTATTCTTCAAAGGAATCTGGAGACCTGCTACGACCTGAAAGCTTTTTTATCAATTGACCATGGTAATCAAAGTGTGCTGCAATGGGTATTCTTTGCAATAGGTGCTTGCATTCAGGCCTTTATGCATTGTCGTCCTATCCTCTGTATCGATGGGACATTCCTAACCGAAAAGTATAGAGGGCAGATATTGACAGCAATTGAAGTTGACGGGAACAACCAAGTTCTACCGGTGGCTTTTGCTTTTGTTGAGAGCGAGAACGCTGATGGCTGGTACTGATTCCTAGAAAGGGTTAAGTCTGCAGTTGTACGAATGAGGTCAGACGTATGCCTAATACATAACCGTCATGCCGGCTTGCTGCGGGCAATTGAAGAATTGAGGGATGGATGTGTTGAGAAAGGATACCCACTAAGGTGGTCCGATATTCAAAGTAGATGGTGCATGCGTTATATGGGTGCTAATTTCTACAGGCAGTTTAAGAATAAGCATCTTATGGATCTTTTCAAGAGACTGTGCACCCAGAATCAGGAAAAAAAATTCAATGAGCTTTGGAGGAAGTTGGATGAGCTGACATCGAAAGAAACAGATGAGCAGTCCAGGAGAGCTACCCTTGTAGGGGATGAGGCTCCACAAGCTCCTGTCACTCTATCAAGTGACGGACCTCGTATGAGAAGAAGATCGGCATTCTTGGTTAGAAAATTTTCGGAGTGGATTGAGAATGAGCCAAAGGAGAAATGAGCATTGTTGTATGACAAAGATGGTTCTCGATTTGGTATAATAACTAAATTTGGTAGAGGTTTACAACTGGGTGATGCGTGGTGTTCAAGGGCTCCCGCTTGTTGGCATTGTTGAATTTATCTTGCAAAGCACATGCAAGTATTTCAGAGATTGGTTCAGAACAGCTGGCCCCTTAATGGCAGACAATAATCTTTTCTTTGGCACACTATTGACTAAGTACATGCAAGATAAAAGTAATAAGGCCCGAAGACATCAAGCTATACCTTAAGGTACACAAGAACATATATTTGAAATATTGTGTATCGATAAGGACATGCGTGGAATCTACCGTAAAAGAGTTGTGCAGGAGTGCTTGCTGAAGGAAGACGGGACCTGCAAGTGCTCGTGCCGAAAGCCTACTCTACTCCACAAGCCATATTTTCATGTTATTTCCATGAGCGGTGAGTGCGGGATACTCTGCTCGTACCATAGTGGGACTGGGGATCTGCTATGCTAGCGGCGATGTACCGTGCTCTTTGTGACGTGTGCACAAAGACCGATCCAGATGCGATTCTCGCCGGTTGCCCTCTCCTTCTGTAGATATGGGCGGTAGAGCGGTTCGCGATAAGCCGCCCTCTGATTTAGCACTCTCCCTACGAGGGCGGCCTTAGAGGCTTGTACGGCAATCGGCTGAGGACCGTCCGACTATAGGGACGGTATGATGTTGCCGTGAGGTATGTAACGTGAAATTATAGGTTTACCACTTATGCGCAAATACTGACGTGTTTCCCCTGTCCTATTTTGCAATGTCGTTACGCCCACACGCAAGTTAGGAGGGCCTACTCTGACTTCGTTATGGAGTTTGACCGCCTACAGCCCAGCGACATCGTCTGAGAGCCGTATAGTCCGCAGGCCATCGTGGCCCGTGCACCGCTCGGACTCTCGGCTATTTGCATGCGTGACCAGGCGTACTAGATGACGATAGTGCCGTTGGTGTTCGACATCTTCGTCGAGCTCCACTGTCCGCAGTGCGTGATGCGATAGTTCGGCCTACATCAGCTCTTCCCTGTGCTCGTGGAGATGGTTGTGCCACGTGACATGCACCGGTTAGTACAACTGTGATCTTTGTTGAGTACTACAACTCTTTATTGAAGTCTAATGCACTCTCTGCAAATAGGTATAATCGTAGGGGACAAGCAGACGGCACTCAGTGGTATCCCCGACTGCAGACGTACATGGACGACTGGTTGTTAGCGACGGAGGAGGTCATCGACGAGGTATGTCCACACACTGACGACACCTACCTAGCATACCTCAGATGGTATCAGCCCCGCACCCGCACACGCGTAACGTTCACCCCAGATGATCCACAGCCACACGTTGCCGCAGCGGCTGACACCTATCCTAGACGCCGTGAGGAGGATTACTTCTGCGTAGTAAGTCACATTCTCTTTGCACTTTGCTATTCCCTTTGTAGGTGTCCACGGTTCTAACACATATTCACGTCACATTTGAAATAGGCCGACGCAGCACGATAGGTTCAGGCTGATGTGGACGCGGCGTTCAGACAGTTGGATGTTGGGATCGTGCTGACTATGGAGGAGCAGAGGACGACTTTCGGGAGGATCCGTTAGTCGATACACACAGTGATTCGTGCGCTCACTTGTCGTGCGGTCGACGCGGTACCTCCCGTAACTGTACGTCAGCACCAGCCACGGCCCGTAGGAGTAGGAGTACACCAGCACGGTTCCAGTCAGCCAGCTGGCCCCTCCAGAGATAAATTCCGCGAACCATCGGTTCATAACATGTTTCCTTCTACGACATGCACCATTTTACATCAATATGCTTTCGTGCAGATTTCTCTACACCGTACCTACATCCCTTCGGAGCTGGCACGTCCACACAGGGAGCGTACCACACACGACCGCACGCGTAGCAGGGCATGAGCAGTGCCCCCGGGGCCACCACAGGAGGTCCTTCAGGTTAGATCAAAGTTTACTTTTCCCTTGCAAAATTGCGGTTTGCAATTATCAATAATTTTGTACACAGGGTTCCACTCTACAGCGTTGGGGATGTTTGTTGGTGCTAGCTCCTCCACGCAGGGCACACGCGGCAGCGGTTGGGCACCGGATCCTTTCGAGGGCGACGACTTAGAGGACTTGAAGGACAAGGAGATCCAGGAGGTACTAGGTTCCTCGTAGCTCGAAGGAGCTCCGCCACCGCAGACACAGGACCCACCAGCTGCCACATCCATGCAGGTGAGCTGCACTCGCCATGGCATACCAGTAGACCGGCTGACGTACTCATAGGGCCAAGTGTGAGTGCAAGGTAGGAAGACGAAGAGGTCTAGAGGTTACGGCCAGGGGCTGTAGTATGTTGTACCAGTAGTAGTTAGTTAGCCTGTTGTACGTCATATTTTATTAATTCTACGTTTACTGAAGAAACCTCCTTACTTTGTTTACGCTCGTCGATCAAACGATGTACTCCTCACAGTCTACGTTTGCGACAAAACTGATCAAAAACATGAATTTTTGAGTTTCAACTTCACGGCAAAAGTAGATTCCGAGCGGTGACAACCAAGCACACGTTAATTGTTTACGAACCTAATGAAATTATTCATCCAACGAGTACAAACGGCACATGAAACGTTTCTAGTTATCGTTATTACAGTCCTTAGGGTATTTCAAACATACATCCGAATAGATATGCATCTACTGTGTGCAGCGTGGGTAATTCCCCTTCCTCACCGCCTCTGGCCCAGCTTGCTTCGCACGTAGTGCCCTCTCCCGCTTCCTCTCCCGGTCTGCCTCACGGGCTTCCTTCTCCTCCTTTCTCTTTTGCTCAGCCTCCCACTCTGCTTCTGCCACCCAAAGATGTTCGAGCCGCTCCCTGTGCCATTCCTGTGACTTGCGAAGAAACTCTGCGTCCTCTGGACGGATTTTCGTATTATCCACTGCACAAAGTCGCATAGAGGCGGAGGAGGCTTCGGTGCCTTCACATATGCAAATTTGTTAGCTCAAAGGTTCAAATATTTCGTACTACAAGATAATTCGTATTATCTCCACTGCCTTCTTCGACTTTCCTTTCTTCCCTTGCAGCTTCGGCTTCTCCGGGGAGTACGCGTAATTAGCACACATCCAATACCTTTGCCGGTATGTGTGATCTTGCTTACTTATTGCAACTTTGCAATCATCTCCGCACCAACACATTGGTGGAGGCACGCCAATCAGAGGTCGTTGACGACTGGACATACCGAACGCATCCATAGCAACCTACATTAAACCAATAAACGCAAGTTATAACTCACTAGGCCAAAAAAACCTTATACAACTACATACCTAGGGTATACTACACAAGACTACAAAAAATAAAATATCATCGTCCTCATTTTCATCTCCCTAGCGTTTCTCGAACTAGGGCTACTCATCTAGTAAAAAAAACCTAACTTTTCTCATCCGGCCTATTAACGGCCTTAGCCGTTATGCTCAACTACAATAGATCTACGCCCTGTGGATCATACCTAACATTCACTTGCTTGTGAAAAAACTAGTAAATACTACACATACTACATCACTTGATGAATAGAAATGAAAATTGCAAAGAGACAAAATATTACCTACAGACGAATCCGCAAACCGGCAGGGCTTCGCCGCTTTCGTTCGCCTTCGCTCACGGCTCTCTCTTCTTTTTTTCTGTTATTTTTGTAAATTTTATGAAATTTTCGAAGATTGAAAGGGGGTTTCATACTGAGTCAGCAAAAAATTGCCCTCCTAAAGGGCGATTTTTTACTCAAAAAGAATTTTTTTAAAGTAAAAGGGCCATTTTGCATGCGGCCCCCTAGGCGGTTAAAAACCGCCCCCTAAGAGGACGGCAAGGAGGCCGCCCGCAAAATAGCCAAGGGCCGGCCATTTTGCCTCCGGCCCCCTAGCTAGGAAAAACCGCTCCCTAGGAGGGCGGCAAGGGGGCTGCCCGCAAAAGAGGCGCCCCAGGGGTTGGGGATTTTGCAGGCAGCCCCCTTGCCGCCCTCCTTAAGGGCGGTTTATTTCTAGCCAAGGGGCCGCCTGCAAAAGGGCAGACGGCCGTCGGCTGCCCGGCCCACGGCCGTCTGCCACGTTATCAAGTCGCCCTCTAGGAGGGCGTTCTTCAAAAAAAAAAAACGTCCTCCCGGAGAGCGTTGGGAGTATATTTTTGTAAATTTTTGAAACAAAAATATACTTTTGTAAATATTTTTTTTAAAAAAATATAAAAATAAAAAAATTCCAGCAATATCCATCTATCCTAAAATATAGCTACCTTTTAGTTTAAATTTTGTTTCAAATATAACTACCTAGAATATGTAAAAGATAATTTTTATCCTATTACTTCCCAAACTATCTCTAGTGGGCCATATCATTCTACCAACCTTTGAGACCTGTATCCCACCCATAATATTCTTAATTTCAATCACCCACCATCTATTAATAAGGGCATTTTAGACCTTTTACCCCAATCCTTAATTCCTCCAAAACACTCCTAGTAGCTATATTTTGGGATGGAAGGGGTAAGAGTTAACACAGGAAACATGGCTTTTTAATTTCTAAAAAGATTTAACACGGTGACGGAGATGGTGTGGTGGCCAGTGGTGGTGGGAGGACCGGAGGAGGGGAGCACGAGCGTCCAACCATCGACCTATGAGAGCTACATGTAAAAAAACCAAATCTATAGGATTGATTTGCAAAAATTCATGGTTAGCGATACAAATTAAATTAGGGACTTGATTGTAAATTTCTTGATCGCTACTCATGTGGTGGTGATCCAACCAATGAGTGAACTGATTGTAATTTGTAAATTTCATGATTTGCTACAAATGCTAGAGATGGAATGAGGGACATGCATGAGAATTTCTAGGATGCATGTGAATTTCTAGGTTGCTACCACTATCATTCTTCATGGAAAAAAAATTGTAGCCGATATACAAACGTCCTTCACTGCAGCTCCGTCCTGGATGGACGATGCATGGGCAAGCTACAGATCCAATGAGTCACTCGGCTTGGCTCCAAGCAGGTGCGACGAGGACACACATGGCTTATTTGGCTCAGCTCCTAGGCTCATCGGCTCCATGATCCCGCCCCCCCCCCCCCCCCCGTCCCCTCATCGGCCACCGTAGTTGCCTCTATCGTCTTCCAACACCGCGGTCTCCCAGTGCGTTCTCCTCCATCTTATTCCTTGATTCAAAATTGTGAAGCTTTATTTGTTGCACCCTTTTCGAGGATCTGGTCGATCGTTGAATGCCATTGTGACCTTGGTGTCCGTGCCATCAAGTGCGCCCACCCATGCCATCCAGGGAAGAAGTCACAATGTGGAACATGTCATGAGCATCATGTCGCCCTTCTCTATCAGCGCATCCACCTTGGCACCCCACTCGCTGCCACCACGGATGCCCAACACGATCTGCCCCGCCACATCCTTGGCAAACATGCCCACCACTTAGCTGAGCCACACAATGCCAAAGTCGCTCGCCGCTGACATCTCCACATGCCAAGAAGAGGTCCCCAACCTCCTCTTCCTGCATGACATGGTAATCCTGCACCATTAGCAACCCGAGCAAGTGGAGCACGCTTGCCTTGTGCACGCCGCTCCAATAAGTGTTGCGCGAGCACAAAGGCGATGCCAATGCAGGCTTGCAGCTGTACAGGAGGCGGTGAGGGACAGTGAGTTGCGGGTGGCAGGTGAAGGTGTGTTTTGGTCCCACATCACCTTCCACGTCGCGTCGACTGTGGATGCAGAAAACAATGAAGACTAAGGGGAACACGGCGAGAGGTGGTGGCTTTGGTGGAAGAGAGAGGTGACAGCGACATTGAGGGAGTGAGAGGCAACAGCGGCAATGAGGTAGGGGATCATGGAGCTGACAGGCTTACGAGCCGAGTCGAGCAAGCAACATGCATCTTTGTAGCACTCGCCTAGATCTACAGTTTGTCCACGCGTAGGGCGTTTGCATCCTGGCTGTACCAAAAACTTTTTCCTTTCATAGCGAATCTCCTAATACAAATTCAGGGCAAAATCTTGCTCAGCTAGCGCCACCACATGGTGCGTCCTGATTCAAGGATTTGCTCTCCAGCCTTGTCGTTGGATTGACAATGAACGGTTAAAAATTAAAAAAATCTAGAGTGGAGAAATCACTGGCAAATTCATGGATCGTTCTAGAGAAACCCCCGTTCTTATAATAGATCGGGATCTACTGTGCCCGACAGTACAACTCCCTTCTCTAGCACTCGCCGATTCCCTGCGATTTCTAGGGTTTCAGCTCAAGCCTGCTGCTTCTATCAAGGGGGTGGTCACCACCTAATCTCGAAGGATCTTCCCCACTGACGATGTCATAGAAGTCAAGTACGCCAGGTAAATTTCTCCTGAGGCCTTGTTCGACTAGAAGGAATTAACATCCCCATGGGAATCCACCCAAGGGAGGTATGGGTTAATCCGCTCCCACCCACCCAATCCCCCCCTCTACCGGGAAAGTCAAGGATTATTGTTTGGTTTGTTTGGAACATGTGGGATTGGTGGGGATGACTTTAACTAAAATTTAAAATTAATAGAAATCACAAAATTTAAGCGGTAAAAAATCAAATAATTGACAAAATCTAAAGAACTTAGGGAAATTTGAACTTAAGTGGAAATAAATCAAGATAATGAAACTTGTTCTTGGCATTCTGTAAATTTTGATTTTTTTCTGAATATTGACATGTAAATATAGCATGTAACGAAATTACATTCAGATTATGATATTTGCATTCTTTACCCAAAAAGAAAAAAAACACAGATCACCAATGCTGAGACTAGACAACACGGAAAGAGGTGCTAATTAATTGCAGGCTTCAACTAGAATTCGCTGAAAACAAGCTTGTTTAGATCAAAAATATCTCTTTGAACTAACCAAAAGAATACAACTTCACTCGGTTCTAAGCAACTCCCTAGAAATTAATCTCTCTCTCTCTCTCTGATAAGAAACATAAGTGTCTCCAAAGTCCCAATTACCATTGTGCAAAGCAAAACAAGTTTCTTTGGCAAACTAAATTTAGCCATCATGTACATCACACGAATCCCTGATCAAACTCAAAAGTACTTAATTTTGTAGACAAAATTGGTTCCTAGAACCATCATAGCTACATCAATTAAGTAGCAGTTAGACAAAATTGTCCTTTATGCATCTCATTTCACAATTCAAACAGTCTCTAACAATTCTCTCTCGCAAAAAATCCTTCCAATGGGCACAACTAGCAAATGGGCCATGGATACCCTGTAACTACACAACCAAAAGAAACAAGTATTGGACATTAGACCATGGTGCTTGCTAATATGTAAACTAAACAACAGGTAAAATGAACTTGAATCAAAAGATAACTAACCTACTGAACTTAAAAGTCTAGGTTTGCTACACATCAGCACACAGTAAAACATGACATGAAACTATGTAATTCAGACCTACTATACAAGCTCCTTACAACAATCATGTAGCCTTGTACTCACTGAACTTGGCAATACTAAAATGCTAGTCTGTAATTTGATAACTTGAACTAGAGTACAAAATCTGTAACTTGCCAAATCTATCTGAATGATTCATGGACTGCTACTCTGAATTGCCTGCCTACATAAGCCAAACAAATATGTAATTACTGAATTCAGAACTAAATTAAATTGTCACTACTGAATTCATATCTAAAGTTTTAGCACTAAATTCATATCTAAAGTTTTAGCACTAAAGTTTCAGAGCTAGTATCAGTACAAAAGGATTTTAATTTTTTAGAGAAAATTTATTTTACACTTTACTGCATATGATGAGGTCCTTTATTTTGCATATTATGTTATATACATTTTCAATTAGGTAAGAAACTATGCTTCCAGTCTACCCATTTACCCAGCACATCCAATATATAAACTCAACTAGTGTGAATCTCCATCCTGTTTATTCAGTTATTCACAATCAAACTCCATCAATACACAATAGTATACAGCATCAAGAAAAACCTCGCTATAGGTTTTCTGAAGATGTTAATGTGTATTTCAGTCAATATAGAACAATATGAACAGATACAAAGCAACCATTAGCATCTCAAAAGAAGAAAGGGTCATGTAATCTAGGAGTAATGTAACCTAGGAGTATAGAACCATTATATACTCTACAAAAGCGCCAATTTAATAGGATGAATTAAAATTCTTAAAGCTCATATTAAGTTGGTACTCCTAAAAAATGGTCTACCCCTACATATTGTTTACCTTTTGCTAAAAAAATATTAGCCATCTCGAATATAATCATTATTTCATCATTAAAGTGAATCCCAATCCAAAGCCATGATTTGAGAACCATAATACAGAGATCAGATAAAGCTAAACAAAACAGAAATTATTTTCTAATTACACTGAGAAACTCACGCATTAGCCTGTCAGATCAGATCCAAAACATACCGAACTATTCTTCTACTTCTTCAATCATTTCATACAGATGAAATCGCCTCCCCAATAACTTCGCTCCCGCACAGCCTCCTTCTGCCCTCCTCTTCTCTCTGCCTTAGCTAGCGACCTGTGAAACTAGAACAAAGAAAGGACCAGCTTACCAGGTAGATTAAGGGGATTAAGGGGGTGTTCGTTTTAGCTTCTACTACTATTTTATAAGCCGTACGTAAAACAAGAAACATCATTAGCGCGTGATAAATTAAATATTAACTATTACAAATTTGAAAATAGATCTATTTGATTTTTTAAGATACTTTCATATAAAAAGTTTTTATAAAAAAACATACCGTTTTATATTTTAAAAAATATATTAACGAAAAACTAAGTAAGAAGCCATTTTAAACGGCACCTAAAGCTTACCCTCTTTTCTCGAATGCCCCTGCTCGACGAGGGGCGACGAAGTGCAGTGAGGCTCAACCTAGCGGCGCAGCGCTCAAGCTTGACCTCAAGGCAGTCATTCCAATGGTGCCGGCCGTGCACGACCATGACGGCGAGGCATGCGACTATGCGAGGTGGTCGATCTGGTAATGCAGCACCTTGAGTTTGCGATTAGCCAGTGAGGGACTTGATCCAGAATCGCATAGTACTAACTCAACGACGAGGCGCTTGATGCGGTAGCTAGTGCCTGGGGTGCTGCTTCTCCACGCACAAATCTGGATACCTTCCACCTACAGCTACCTGCCCCTGCATCGAGGTCCTGCCACTATCTTGGATTGCCTGAACATTCGATTTGCTGCGTTGATTTCTTGCAGAAACAAAGAGGTCATTGTTGCAATCCCTTCCTTTTTAAGCACTAAATTTTGTTCCTTCCATGTGTTGTGATTGTGTGAAATGGATAGAAATGAGATGGGAGCTTACAAACTGAACTGATTCCTAACCATTTATGCTATCTACTTATGTATCCTGCACAAATATGTATGTTAACTTGATTTAATAATTAGTCCTTTACAGACATGGATTTTGGCATGGAGATGATATTGTTCCACAGAAGATTAGATATCAGAAGATGTTGTATGAATCTGTAGAGACAAAGGTTCTTTGTATGGCAAGGACAAGGTGTCTCCTCTAAGTACAAAGCAATAACAAGTTAACAACTCAATATATCTTGATATGGACAAGTATATCATCTGTTTTAGACTTTTAATGAAATATGAAACTGAGATTCTGAAGTCATTGATACCAAACTCATGATCTGGATGATTATGCATGAAATGTTTTTTTTGCAAATATTTATTTACAATGAGTCTGCAAAAATTGTCTGAAAACATAATTGAGCTTGATTGGTACAATCTTATTCTCAATGTTTGGTAAAGTACTATGCATTATGCAAATTAAAAGTCTACTGTTGTGGGTTTAGGATTCAACAAATGATTGGATGTATTTTTGTAAGGTAAAAGGATAGAGAGTAGTAGTTATTTCATTTCTGAATTTTTTGTACTCTTGCTATCCATAGCGGCTACTTAAGGTAGTGGGCCAATATTGTGTACAGATGACAAGTTTGTTCTTCAGAACGATTAAGTGAACATGGCTACTTCTAAAGTCACATATAGAATTCAGAAGCATCATACGTTGATTAGTTATTCTTTTGGCAAGGCCATGAGAGGGTCAAAGGTTAGTTTTTTTTGTCAGTTCATAATGGACAAAAATAATGTGAACTAGGCAGATAGGATCCATTTGAATTTACCAATTTTTGGTTTGAAGCAATTTAGCACATGTTATGTGCTTTTCTCAAATTAAGCTCTACAAAGCACATTGGTGCTACTTTACTCATATTTTACAGGATTATTAGAATCAGCTAGGCCATTATGTTTTTGATGGAGCTGTGGAATTTGACTTCCAGCCCACATGTGCTTAGACATACCATATATGGATGCTTGAGTGCTTGACATACTTTTTTTGTTGCAGGATTCCCTGTAAGAAGGTTGGGATGAGGGGTAATACCTACTAGGAAGATAATTGATACAGGATCTTCTTTGGCATTCCGGTGTTGACGCTTATTTGTGGTCAAACGACGAGAATCACCTAAATCTTTGTGGTGTAGAGAGTCGCCAACCATCTCAACCTAGATGGCATGAGACATGACGAATAATGCCAATTTTTGCAAAAAAAGGAATTAAGGGTTTGATATCCCTCCCAGTCAGTCTTCATGGCCAGAATTTTTCTATCAAACTGGCGTTCTACCATCACCTGAAACTCTTGTAAGTTTTCAAAAACTTGAGATTTGTGGTGAAAAAGATAGATCCAAGTGAATTTACTAAAATCATCGATAAAACTCACATAGTACTTCTTTCTCTCGATAGACTCTGGAGTAGGGCCCCACACATTAGAAAACATAAGTTCCAAGGGAAGTTTAGAAACACTAGACGATACTAGAAAGGGTAACTGATGACTCTTTGCTTGTTGACAAGTATTACATACTGACTCATTTAAGGAATCTAAACATGGGAGATTATTCTTATTGACCACTAATTTAACAACTGAAGGGGAGGGATGACCTAAGCAATTGTGCCACCGTGCTAGAGACAACTTCTCAGTACTACAGGCTTGCTTCAGAGATGACCTAGGAAGGGGATAGAGCCTTCGTCGAGACCTTCCTTTAAGAATTATTCTCCTAGTGGCCCGATCCTTGAGAAAGAAATAGTCACGATGGAGTTCAAGGAAAGCAGAGTTATCAGTAACTAAACGATGTACTGAAACAAAATTCTTCTTGGCTTGTGGAACATATAAAATGTAACGCCCCGATTTTTCGGGCCGTTAAAAAAACCAATTTTATAAAACCCTAATTACAAAAAGCTCAGATTTTTGTGTGCAATTAAGGACTAAGTGCCTCGGATCTCAGTTTATCCTCTCCCTGAGACACCAAAATCCCCAACCAAAAATCTCAAACTGAACTCAAAACCTCAAAATTCGAATTTCGCAATTCAAGTTTTCCCTCTGAAGTGCTCCACTAAAATCTCCCTTATTTTTGCTCCTCCTAGAAACTCAAAATTCCCTCCAAAAATCTCTTGCCAAGATCCCTAATTTATATTTGAAAATTGAATTTGAAATTCCCCTAGGCATTCCTTTCCTCCCTCAAAAATCCCTTTAAAAGGATTCCAAACTCCTATGTGCATATATATATATATGTATATATATATATATATATATATATATATACATACATATATATATATATATATACATACATATATACATACATATATATATATATATATATGTATGTATATATATACATATGTATGTATACATACATATATATATATATATATATATATATATATATATATATATATATATATATATAATCTCAAGTCTGGAAACCTTATTGAATTCCTGGAATTTTGCAAGCTCAATGTCCTATTTTAAAATTAAATGCCCTTTTTAATCACCCAAAATCCCCTCTGAAAAATTCCTAAGAAAAAAAACAAATGTCACTGTTCCAGCTGGGCCGTCTTTCTCCTCCGCGTCCCATCTCCTATTTGGCCCTCTCTCCCCTCACCCGCACGCCTGACAGCAAGGCCCTGCCCGTCAGCCACCCGCTGCACAGCCACCGCAAGGGGCCCATGCGTCAGCTGCGCACAAGCCGCGCCCGCGTCCGACAGACGGGGGCCACCCGGGGGACACATGTCGCGTGCCGCTCCGTCGTCTTCCTCCCTCTCGCTCTCTCACGCGTGCAGGCTGTTCGGCCAAATGGCCAAGCCACCGAGCGTTGTGTTCGACCACGGCTCTCTGCCGCCCGACCGCCTCGGCCTCCCTGCTGTTCCCCGCCGCCCAAACCCCACCGCCATGCTCTGCCTGCCGCCACTGCATTGTGCTTCGCGCCGCCATGAAGACCGAGCCACCGCCATTGCCCCAAGCTCCGAGCCACCGACTTTCTCCTTCGTCGCATAGTGGCGCCGCTCCCCTATAAAACCTGGTCGAGCTCCTTTCCTTTTCCCCCACCGCCGCCGCATCCTCCTGAGCCCGAGCAGAGCTCGACACCACCACCGCCGCGATTTCCTCCCTCTTTTCCCCTTTGGTGAGCACCCCATCTCCTCCCTTTCTCCTCTCTTCTCCTCAGCGCCACCCGAGCCCAAAACCCCCACTGCCGAGTCCCACCGCCGGTGACCTCGCTCCGCCGCCGCCGGCGTCCTACCGCCGCTGCCGTCCCCATCCATCTCTTCCCGCCGCTCTCTAGAAGATGCCGCCGGCCGTCATCACGTGTCGTCCTTTTGATCTGAGCCAGTCATCGCTCTCCCCGTCACCCCCGCTACCCGATGCCGTGCACCGTCGCCGCCGCTCGCCGGTGCTGCTTGGAGCGCTGTGCGCCGTCAATCTCCCTTGCTCTCTCTCTCTCTCTCTCGCTCGCTCGCTATCTCTGTCTGCCTCTTTGACGAGTGTGGCCCGCCTCCGCTCTCTCTCTGTTTCACTGTCTGGTGGCCCCGCCTCCCCAATCCTCTCAGCCTTTGATAAGTGGGCCCCATCTCTTTACTCCCCAGTATGGATGACCACACTCTTAATTCCTTTTCTAAATCAATGACATGTGGGCCCCTACCCATTTAAACTCGAAATAAAAAAAGAAAAGAGAGAAAACACACTTACACATGGGCCCCATGTCATCCTCTCTCCTCTGTACCAATGACACATGGCCCCACTCCATAACCCCCTCCCTGTGACCATGACATGTGGGACCCCATTTCCTTCTCTCTGTATAGATGACATGTGGGACCTCTCTGACAAGTGGACCCCTAGTGTATACCAAACAATTCCTCTCTTACATGTGGGCCCTCCCTGTCATCCCCTATCCCTCATAACTGACATGTGGTCCCTCTATTTAATTCCTTTCCCAAAATATCAAATCTATGTCATGTGGGCCCCTTTTCTCTCTCTGCCATGTGGGCCCTATACCTTAGCCCTCCTCTCTCTCTGACCTTGGGCCCCACCTGTTAGATATGGAAAATTCCTGGAATATTCTTTTCCAAAATTCAAATAAATCCCTTTTTCTTTTCCAAAATTCAAATAAATCCCTTTTTCTTTTCTAGAAAATGCTGCGAAACAAACCCAGCCTTCCTTGATGGCTTGCATATTCACACATTTCTCGTGACTTGCTGAGTATGTATGTACTCAATTCATTATTTTTTTGCCCCCTCCAGGAGGAGTGAAGTTGAAGTTAAGATTAGGGTTTCTTTCCTAATCCCAAGCCGTTACTTGTGGATTGGGTGCTCGCTACGTTGTCGTTCCGCTGTTGTTCTAGTTGAAGGTTGTTGCTCAAGGCTTGCCCGAAGTTGCAACTTATAAAAGTATAATCTATATAAATATTTTAGTTGCTATGATACATCTTAGTTGACCACAGGTACCAGCAAGGTTTCTTGGGACTGGTACCGGCAATGCAGTTCCGTGAGAGTTGGTTCATGCCAATTTCCTGCGGCGCTCCCTCTTTAGTGTCACTGTAGGTGGTGCTAGGGCGGGGCTGTTACAATTTTTAAGATAGATATTATGATTACTAGGGGAACGAATAATAGTGTGACCAATGTGGTTTATATCCATACCTACTCCACTAGTGGTGTGGATCTGCTTGTTCCCGTTGTACTTTTCCTTTACAGTGAGCTTCTCCAGTTCTCCTCTGATGTGATCTGTCGTGCCGGTATCGACGTACCAGTTGGTATCAATGCCATAGGAGGAGCTGGCTGCTGCTGCAATATGTTTACTGTCAGGAACATAATCCTCATCGTACCTGTGCCAACAGTCAGCGGCTGTGTGACCACATTTGAAACAAACTTGACATGTTGGACGTCGGTCGACTCCTCCTATTGATCTTTCACATCCATGGCTACTGGTTCCAGTGTCACAGCCTTGACCTCACTACTGATGTTGTTGCATGCTTCGATTGGCATTGTTGTTGCTGCCACTTCGATTGCTACTATTGTTGTTGCTGCTTCCACAATTGGCAAGATGAACTTGAACGTCTTGTGCTCCTCTATAGAGAGCAAGGCGAGCCTCATAGTTGAGGACCTGCGTGTAGAGTTCTCCCACTGAGATGGGTTCTACCCTGGTGCATATTGTAGAAATCACCTCGCTGAAATCTTCTCCTAATCCAGTTACAATATACTAGACCAGACCTTCTTCATCAAGCGGTTGGCCTCCTGCTGATGCCATCTCATCTCCGAGGGCCTTCATCTTCGCGAAGTACTCCGAGACGGACATGTTTCCCTTCTTGGTTGTGGTGAGCGCAATGCGAGTGTTAATCGATCGCACTCTAGTATGTGTTGAGAACACGTGCTCGATCAATCTCTAAGCTTCGGCAGCTGTTTCATACGTCGCCACCTGCATGAGGATGTCCCTTGATAGAGACAAGAGGAGGTAGCCTAGGACTTGCCGATCCGAGGCTTCCCAATCTTCAAAAGTTGGATTTTGCTTCTTTTCAGTCTTGCCATCGGTGACCACCGTGAGCTTAGCATCTGGGGCCATTGTGGCGCCGGTTAGGTGGCCTTAAAGTCACGCCCCACACATGGCGGCGCTGATTTGAGCCTTCCACAGTGTGTGGTTATTTTTCCCAAACTTTTTAGTCACTGGGTGGCCTTGTAGGAGATTGGCGGCCGCGGCTGTCGAGGATGATGATGACGACGACATGGCTGATAGGTAGATGGATCAACGCTCTGATACCATGTGGAAATTCTAGGAGAGAGAGGTCGCATCCATGCCATGCGCCGGATCCGTGTTATATAGGATTGGAAGAGCCCCAATCATGGCCATACACAACTTCCTAGAGATATACCGTGTATAGCTCAATCTCCGGAAGATTACATATTAAGAGATAACAAATACTTAACTAATTCATATAGGAAATCTATCTACAACCGAAGAAGGATGCCGGCATCCAGAAGAATACCGGCATTATCATATGCGGACATTATCGCAATAGTAGGAGTCCTCGTCATCTAACAAAACCTACAAAGGGATAGCTCGCAATCTCGTAGCGAAGACGAATGATTTTCAGTGCAAATCGACAAAGATGAACGAACTAGGCTAAAAACTAGGCATAAAGTAGACAAAAGGTAGATGTAAAGCTGAAAGAACGATTTAATTGACGAATTGGATGTTGGATGTTTGGTTAATCGAGATATTGTCAATTGAACCGGCCATAACCCTTTGCTGCATCTGTAGCCCTAAGTTCCTTCCTACTACTTCTTCAACTCAGAAGGTTTGGCTTTATATACTTCAACAGTGCACTACTGTCTTCTGATTTTATCAGAAATTCACTGGTACTGATGGATATACTGATATTTCTTGCTCTGTGCTGATCAGGAGGGAGGTTGTGGGGTTAGTCAGTTCTGCCATAGTTCATGAGACAGTAAACAAAATCATGTCTGGCATGATTGACAAGTTTGACCGAAAATCAAGTGCAGAGGATCACCTGGAGAGGCTGGAGATGGCGCAAATTAAGTTGGGGGTTGCACTTGAGACATTCAATAAGTGGCAGATCACTGGTGGGCCATTTCTACGTTGGCAGAGGAAGCTAAAGCGTGCTGCTGAAGAGTGCGACGACACACTATGCAAGTGCAGGCAGCGTGTCCAGGAAGAAGAAGAGCAGGAACATCAATTAAGGAATTCCTCCTTTCTGAGGCGAACTGCCCATGCCACCAAGTCACTGGTGTCATCCATCTTTCATGGCAATATCGACGAGCTGAGTAGATCATCTGTTCGAAGATTCGAGTGGTTTGCATAAGGAGCCAACGACTTTCTGAGATCTGTGGAGTTTGGAGGGACACCACATCTTTACTTGTTCTTTGGCCCTCTTATTGAGCACTTCTTACAGGTGAAACGCTAGAGTACAAATTGTTGCAGGGTAACAAGGAGCATATGTTTTGGATAAGGCCCAACAGCATTGCAGAGCGAGGAGTAGAAGCTAAGTTGATCTTTGTTTACAATGATGGCAGTGCACCTGAGGATAATTTTTTTCTTGGTATGATGCTACAACTTTCAGGGAGTACAAGTATCGTTGACACTATAGTTAAGTGCTTGCAGTTGTTTACCCCTAATTTCAAGTCTACAACTGAAACTGTTAGGAAAGAACTTACGCAGCTCCCTACACAAGACTTCTCCAATATAGCTACTGAGTGGTTCCGCCCAAACCCACTGTGTTGCAAGCATCATGGTCAGAAGGTATGTGGTAGTGGCTACATGGGCAAGATAGAATTTCCAAATGTTTCTCTAGATCCAATCATTGAAGTGTATTTGAAAAGCCAAGTCTTCCAATATAGATGCAACGAGCAGAAGGGGGATGTACGAGGAAGAATATGCTCTCCGAGAAGACCATCGCATCTGAAACTTGGAGTATTCCTTTTGCCCCATGTTTCTTCAACCGAACTTCTGCCTGCAACTGAGAGTTTTGCAATAGAGGTGATCAATGGTGAGGATCAGCTTTGCTGCCACACAAACATTACACTGGAACAGCTTAATGAGATCATGCTACCAAAAGCAATAGATAGCTTCAATCAAAATGCAGAAGTGACAGCGCATCAGTTGATTTGGGTTTCTCAAGTTGTGGGTTGTGAGCGTACTCCTGTCCTGATGCAGTTCTCAGCTGTGGACTGGATTCAGGCCCTACATGGGGGAGCTGGAGATTCTAATAAGTTGGTGATGAGTATTTAGCTTGTATGAATCTGGAGAAGTTGGTGAAACCTAGCTTCTTGTTACTAGTTCAAAACTTCAAATCTAGATTCGACAGCTACTGAATTTCTTAACCTAGAGGAAGAATATAGGCTGTTTAGGGGAGTTGGAGATTCGCTACCGTTGCTAGAAGTTCCTTCAAACAAGGTCTTGGCAAGAAAAGGAACACAAGATGGCACCAAGACCACTCTAGAATTCCAGATTATGTAACAGAGATTGATCAAGGTATCAAAGGAAAATAAAAGGGATGGATAGGAAATATTCTAGGTGAGAAATGAGTATTTTACTGTGTTACTTTCTAGTTTCCAAGACAACAATAACTTGGTATGTAAATAGGAGTTTGACATGGTGTTGAAGCATTACCCAAGAAATCTAGTTCAGTGGATGTGTAATCAATCTTTTTATCTGAACATGCATATATATGCTTCAATCAAGATTGAATTTTATCTGAATTTTGCATGTCTCACCTGTTGCCTTTTATCCCAGATTTCCATGCAACTTGTACTTTTATGCTATTTATTATCAGATGATCAGACAGCCATGGCATGCAAATTCTTCAAACAAGACAAAGGTTTTAGGTTTAAGATACTGAAAAACTTGATTAGTAATCCCATTATATATGATCATCCGAATTAAACAACCTAACGTTTAAGTAGCACCTCAACCTTATGAAAACTTGGGAGAAGGCTGGCTAGCCACCTGAACCTTCCAACTTCGTGCCGTTGTTCTACTCCATGCAGATCGAGGAAGTGGTGCAACCCCGACGCCCCCAAGCCCGGATGGTAAGTGTAGCAAATAACGTTAAGCGTGCCTTTTTATAATAAAATAAATAAAATAAATAGTTGAGTTGAAATTTTTAAATTTTCATTTGAAAATTCACTCCAATTCAAATTTGGAATGAAACTTTTTTTTGTTAAAAAGTTTCTATTACAAAATTTTACTTGAATTTGAAAGTATTCATAAATTGCTACAAAATTGTAAAAAAATAAAAAAAACTATCAAAATGAACTTCCAAATACAAAATTTGGATAACTTTTAGCCTATTCTAAATCACTTAATGGAAAAAAACTTAAAAAGAAAAGTTCCATAACTAGGCTACTATGGCCCATAAGACCCACATGACCAAGGCGCACCTGTGCTAGTGCGTGTGTGCTGCCAGCATATATAGCTGTGCCAATTAGCCATGCTGCATTGGGACGACCCCTTCGTCTCCAAGCCGATCACCACCATCGTGTAAGTTGGTGACAAGTACCTAAGAGCAGGTATAGTAAGATGAATAAGTAGGCTATAAAAGTTATTGGTTTAGATTGGGGTCGTCTATTGGTTAAACAATTTTTTTTACCTAAATACCAAGATATGAACCATTAAATACAGTTGCACATATTTTATAATTGAGTTGTATAAATTTATAACTAAAGTTGCACGTGATCGATAATGGCAACTATAACAAGTTAAAAGTACAACTAAGAACTTGCTTCTCCCGTCTCGAATCTCAAAGTTTCACCCAACACCCAGCATTATTGTTTGATAGAATAAAAAAATCAAATGTTTGATCAATAGCAAATCTGCATTAGATTTATGTTGAGTTGGAGGAGAGAGGATGGAAGAGAGAAGAGAAGCAGACTGAAGATTTGTAACCAGCTACATCACGGGCTCCTAGAAGCCTTGTGAGAGAATAAGATGGGCCTATGTATTAATGGTCTATAGCTAACTATTATATGAGTGGGCTATAAGATTGACCATAGATGATATGCCAAATTTTATAGCCAGCAGCTAGCTATACTATTAAACTTGCTCCAAGCATGTCGCTGACGTCACGATCTTCGTTGTCGATAAATTTACAAGAAGTTGGATCTCGACCACACCTGATTGTAGATATTTAGATAGCTAGAAGTGGTAACGATCCATTAAAGGATTTGGTTATGAATTTTCTAATCATCACCATTGGTACTTATTATCCAATGAGGAATTTGATCGTAAATTTCCAGATCGCCGCCATTGGTAGCGATCTAGTCAGGTCCCTTATTGATTCGCTACCTTTGGGGATCAGAAGATCTACAACCAGAGATCTTATAGCATCTCCAGCAGAGACCCTAAACACAACCTTCCAATAGTTTTTGGGTGTTGAGGCAAAAAAAATAGGTCCAGCAGAGACCCTACTAGGGCCCTCAAAATGAAGAGGCCCCCAAATCTATCCCCCAAGCCCCCAGTCCTGGGGGCTCTATACCCTAGCCCCCATCAATGTTATTTTTGGTGCCTACGACAATTCCCCACCCACCGGCGCATCTGGGAGGAGGAAGATTGGAAGAGCACGCCGTTGCCTTCACAGTGCGTCGCACCTGCTCGGCCGCCACCGCCGCCCTCGACTAGGCATGCCGCCGCCATGCTCGGCGGCCGCCGCCGCGTTCCTTGGCATAGCGCGGCCCGACGTGGCCGGCCGCCGCCCACCGATCTCAGCCCTCGGTAAGGTGCGACCCGGCGTGCTCAGCAGGGCCGCCTAGCTATTCAGATATTTCTTCACATTTGAAAAACCACAACCTGGAATCCTAAATGAATATATACTAGTATTGTGCTAGCTGTTCAGATATTTCATAGTACATATTGTGGTGTTTCAAATTATTTAGTTGTATATGGATGATGTAACGCCTCCCGCCCTGGCACCACCTACAGTGACACCAGAGAGGAAGCGCCGTAGGAGATTGGCGTGAACCAACTCCCACGGAACCGTGATGCCGGTACCAGTCCCAGGAAACCTTGCTGGTACCCGCGGTCAACGGAGATGTACCATAGCAAATAGCTAAATAAATAAATATATATATTATACCTTTATAAGTTGCGACTTCGGGCAAGCCCTGAGCAGCAACCTGCAAACAGAATAGCAGCAGCAGAACGATAGCGCAGCGAGAACCCACCCACAAGCAATGGCTTGGGATAGGAAAGAAACCCTAATCTTCACTTCCACTTCACTTTTCCTGAATGAGGGGAGAAAATAAATAGATTGAGTACTTACGTACTCAGCAAGTCACGGAAAACGTGAGTTATGCAGGCTATCAAAGATAGGCTGGGGTTTATTTCGCAAACCTTTTTATTTGAAAACATTTTCGAAAAACCAAAGTGTGGGTTGTTTCAATGTGATTGGAAGGAGGCTCTCGCCTTGATCCTGTCCGCGAATTGCTTTTTAACAACTCGAGCGGACGAAAACAAATTTTAATTGATCTCAGGTATTCTTATACCGCCTGTCGGTTCACGACAGCGGTTCAATGGATCTACCCTCCAGCAGCTTCCACTGTATTTTCATCTATTACTTTATTTTTACTTTTGCCCACTCAGGACGTAATCTCATTTTTCACTTCAGCCCCATCCAAGACATCATTTTATCTCATCTCATCTCAGCGGCTCCTCGAGCCATCATTAATCTCAACTCAAACTGTTGCCACTCGGGAAGCCTAATCTATGATGCCATGCAACATCCCGGGTCATACAGCCCCGTTTCAGACCACACAGTGTCGATGCTTTGCACCGGCAATAATACTATGGGGGTACTCGGCGAACTGGAATTTGGTGGATTGCAGAGGAACACAAGGGAATTATACTGGTTCAGGCCCTCAAGGTAAGGTAATACCCTACGTCCAGTTGAGGTGTTATTCCTCTGAGGTGGATTTGTGAGCAATGATCTCGGGTTTGCCCTCATAGGGCGCCCTGCCTCCCTTTATATACTAGGGGACAGGGGTACATGGTAAGGATCCCAGTCGGATACGACCAAGGGATTTCCTTATTAGAGATAGAATCCTATCCGACTAAGGCTATGTTTCCTTATTGTACAAGGTACAGCCTGCCGGGTGCTATCTTATCTCTAATTACATGATCTGGCCCATCCTCTATCCGAGTGGCCCATGTGCTTGTAGTGAGGTACCCGGGGCCCATGGCTCCCACAGTAGCCCCTGAGACCTTCATAGTTGAGTCACAGCTGATGCCGAGTGCTCTTCCTCCACGGTGAAGGTTACCCGAATGCGATGCTCCCGAGTACTCTTTGTCCGAGTAAGTCTTCCCGAGTCCTGCTTCATGTCAGCTGGCAGCGAGGCTATGAAGGGCTTCATACAAATATATGAATAGTGTGCGCCGAATAGGCGCACCTATTAGGTGTAGCCCCCGACTTTGTGCTTAATTGTGAAGACAATTAAACATAAAGTCAAGGATCTTTAACCTGGAAGTCTTTCCCGAGTAGATTACTACTGGTATATGAGACTCTTCGGTATCATGTCAACCGGAATATAATTTATAGTCTTGCCGAGTAGGAGGCTACTCGTATATAGGACTCTTCGACTTCATGTCAGTCGGAATGTGTGTTTATAGTCTTGCCGAGTAGGATACTACTCGTATATGGGACTCTTCAGCGTCATGTCAGCTGGAAAGGGGGTGTTTATAGTCTTTCCCGAGTGGCGTCCCACCCAGAAGTTAGACTCATCCGCGTCATGTCAGCGGGAATGAAGATTTATAGTCTCTCCCGAGTAGTACACTACTCGAAAGTTAGACTCTTCAGCGTCATGTCGGCTGGAATAACGTTGCTCAGGGCAACTGGTGACCACGCATGTCGGCCAAGTGCCACTTTATGAAAAATAAATCCATTGCGTGGTTAGGTGTACTCGAGAGAGATACCTGCATCCCCAATTTTAATGAAGACCAGCTTGTGATCCTTGTAAGGATATATCCTCGAGACCTGGTGGATAAGACAGATACCCAAACATATTTGTTTAGCAATAAGGCTCTCATGAAGCATATCTGTTTACCTCATCGGCTCCTATTAGTAGCATCAGCGCTATAATTTCAACTCAGCCTGCGGGCGGCCCACAAGGAGCATGCTACTGTAGGAACTCATGTCTTGTCGGCCCAATACCAACTGTGCAGGCCTAGGCCCATCTAGTCGGTTTAGGCTATAAAGGATGGGGAGAGAGAAAAAGATTCCATCGTCTTCCCCAAAGCAACCAATCTCTTCATCTTCCACCTTCGCGCCTAGCTTTTCGCCTCCCGCCCGGCTAGGGTTAGCAGCAGCCGTTCCCCACCCGGACTCGGGCGATTTCAATCCTTCTCGTTTATTCCAAGCCCCCGATTTGCTTTCCCCCAAATCTCAACACCTCCAGTCATGCCGAAGGCGACGAATCCTGCGGGTGCACCGGGGAGTTCTTGGCCGATCTCGGATTGCGGCTCGGTGAAGCTGAGACGGTTGGAGAGCGAGCTGAAGTTGCCCAGCCAAGAAGTGATCCGTTGGCGGTCGGCGAGGGATGAGTCGAACCCCAACCCCCGGCCTGGTGAAACGGTAGTTTTCGCCTCTTTCTTTGATCGGGGCTTGTGTCTTCCGTCGTCTGATTTCTTCCGCCGCATCCTTGATTTCTACGGGCTGGAGTTGGTGCATTTAAATCCCAACTCGATCCTTCAGATCTCCATATTCGTTACTCTTTGCGAGTGCTTTCTGGGTGTTGAGCCCCATTTCATCCTCTTCCGACACTTGTTCCATGTCAAGCCCCAGCCTTCCAAGAGTAATATCAGTGTGATTGGGGGGGCTGGTCTTCAACTAAGGAGTGATGGGAAGAAAACATATATCGATTTGCCCTTGAAATCTTCTCTGAAGGGCTGGCACAAGGAGTGGTTTTACTGTGCCAATCTAGCTCCTTCCTTGCCCCCATTTACTGGTATGCCGCCGGTGGTGTTGCCAAGCTGGTCTTCGGAGCCAACCTTTGAAGAACTGGGCCAGGCACACATATTGCTAACGAAAATAGATGACCTCAAGAGGGCCGGCTTGACAGGGCCCTGGGTGGCTCGTCGTTTCCTGACGAGGCGCGTCCAGCCGCTGAAGCTGAGAAGCGCTTTCGGCTGGGCCTTCAGAGGTAAACACGATCCCGACCGGGTGAGCAGCGAGACAGCGGACAAGGGGGCAGTAACCGATACCCTGTTTGGCTTCTTCTCCGAAGGGGTCGTTGCCACCGAAGATGATAACCGCCGAGTTGCTGCCTATAGCTTCATCAGGCCGCGGACCAAGGTAACCTTCTACTTTCTTCTGTGGTGAACGCCTGTGGAACGATGATTGTTCAACCTTGCGTGATGGTATCTTGTCGACTTGATTGTAGTGGCATGAGGAATTTGATGAAGATTCTCGTCCATTGTCTGCGGTCGCGTCGAGGAAGAGGCCAAGGAGTCCCTCGGATGCCCAACCCGACTCCAAGAGAGCGGGGAAGAAGCCAATTTTATATCGGGGCGAGGGGGCCATGACAGCGCGTGCCATGAGCGGTAGCTTGAAGATAAAGGACACCGCTGCCACAACGCCCACGCGGTCGAGTCCCAGGCTGAGAGCGGCTGGCTTGGGCTCGACGTTGTCGTGCTCAGCAACAGCGCCGCCAAGGGGCCAACCAGAGCGGAGGCCGATTGGGGCGAAGGAACCCGAACCAACCGTACCAGAGTCGAGGCCGACTCAGGCCGATATGCCTCTGCCGTCGGCGACACCGTCCGGGGCGAGTGCCGATGCCAGCGCTTCGCCGGGGAGTGGGTACGCTAGCAGGAAGCTGAAGTTTTCCAAGAGGTGCGCTACTCCGAGCATTCTGTAGTCGTCGTATGTTGAAATACAGTCTTGATGTCTTGCTTCGTTGTGCAGGAAGCGGGCCGATATCGACCTCAAAGAGGTCAACCCATCTGCCCTGCTTGATGAGCCCGTCCCAGCCGAGTCAGCAGCAGCGAACACACCTGCTGAGCCGGCGGCCAGCCCGGTCGCTGAAACCGAGGTGGCTCCGACTACAGGGCCACTACCGCCACTCGACCGAGAAGTGGCTGTTGAAACTGAGGCTCCAGCCCCCGAGGCACCATACGTCGCGGAAGCGGGGGACGGATCCCCCGAGCCGGTCCCCAGTGTTGTAGGGGAAGGCGACGCCGAGGCCAGGACCCCGTCGCCATCATGGTTATCGTCACCGCCATCGTCGCCGTTGCCGCCGCCACCGGAGATCCCACATTTGCCTCGGATCGAAGCTCCCCCACGTGTGATGCCCCGGACCTTCTCGTGGACCACTCGCGACGGCACTATGAAAAGCTTCAGACTCGATGAAGTCGTCGCAAGGAGAGAGCGCGAGAGCCTGCTTCGTGCCGCCATCAACGGGTCCCAAGGGGTCGCGGTATGATTCTTGTAGTGAAGCTCCAGCAATCTTCTTGTCTTGATGTTTGACTCTGTCGTCGGTTTGTTCCTTGTCCTGAGCAGAAGCTCGCTGACCGCAATGAGGCGATGACAGAGATCCTGGTCGAGATGGCTCCCCACCTCGCGGAATTACAACAGCTCCGGGCATTGAAAGCCGAGATGGAGGCGCGTCACACGGGGAGGGAGGCCTGGCTGAAGAGCGGCGCTGATCAGCTCAGGGCTGAGACATGGGCCCTAGCCGAGAAGATCAGAGGTAAAATCCTCGAGCATATCTCCCCGACTGGACCGTTGGTGTAATCATCCAGCTACGTCGATCCGACTGCTTGGTGGTGTCATGACTGCGTGATTGAGCTCTTGGCTAATCTGTGGTGTAGACCTCGAAGCGGAGAGGGAGTCGCAGCTGAAGGAGGCCGAAGAAGCCAAGGCCGAGCTTGAAAGAGTTAAGGCCGACCTGACGAAAGCCAATACCGAGCTTGACCGGGAGAAGTCCGAGTTGGAGGAGGCCGTCGTCGAGCTCGGTAAGGAGAAGGCCGAACTGGAGAAGACCGTGGCCGGGTGGGAGGCCGACTACGAAAGTAAGTCCTCAACCCGACTGTGATCTCAGCCAATACATTATTCACCCTGTGTGTAGCCGATCCTGACAAGCATACTTGCCGGCCGATCTGGGCAGGTATGAGAGCCAACGTCCAGGCCCAGTACCGGTTCTACACGGAGGAGATAAGGTCGATCCGGGAGTCACGGGAGGCCCTCGTCGGGTCCGTGAAGGGGCTCCTTGACCTTGTGGATCCCCGCTCAGTGGGGACCAGCTGTAGCAGAATTCCTCAAATAATGGGGCGTCTCGAGGACGCGCCGAGTGCCCTGAAAAGGTACTCAGACGAGCGGGTTGCCGCTGGCGTGGCCCAGACCCTAGCAATGACCAAGTCCATCTACCCGAGGGCGGACATTGAGGCCATCGGGGAGGGATTTTCCGAGGAGACGACGCCCGAGGAAGCGCTGGAGCTGATCTCACAGGCGAAGCCGACTGCTGAAGCGATTACCCGAGACCTGGGTCTGTAAAGGCAATATATTTTGTAGTCGGTGTATACATATGCTTTCATATACGATCATGTGTGAATATATGTGTCGTGCCGCCAAACTTATTATTCGGTTGTCATTAGCTTTACCCGACCATGTAGCATGCACCGAGTTAATTCGATAGAACTTGATAAAAATCGTTCAGAGGAAGATGCTATACTCGGGCGAACGCATCAGTCGTGGCAAGGCTTCATAACCGAGGTGAGATAAGCTTGTATGTTATTGACAGAACACATATGTACATGCAGCCCCCGACTCACTACTCGATTGGAACAAGCGGCGTAGTGAGTCAGGAAAAACTGTACACATGGAAAAAGTAAGACTCAGGTATAGAAAGGACGTAGCTGTTCTATATTCCATGAGTTGGTGATGAGGACGCCGTCTTTGGTCTTCAGTCGGTAGGCGCCTGGCCGCGTGACCTCGGCTATAATGAACGGCCCTTCCCAGATGGGGGATAGTTTATGCCTGTCCTTGGTGGTTTGTATCTTCCTTAGAACGAGATCCCCGACCAAAAAGGCGCGGCCACGGACATTGCGATTGTGGTAGCGACGCAGGCCTTGAAGATACCTTGCCGACTGGATTGTTGCGGCGTCTCTTGCTTCTTCCAGCTGATCTAATTCGATCAGTCGGGTGCTGTTGGAATCGTCTTCGGAGTAAGCCCGGACTCGCGGAGAGCCGAACTGTATCTCAGTCGGTAGCATGGCCTCAGTACCGTAGACCAGGAAGAAAGGGGATTGCCCTGTTGCCCGACTAACCGTGGTTCTGAGAGACCAGAGAACGGATGGTAGTTCTTGTACCCACCGACCCGCATATGGTTGTAGTCGGTCGTATATCCTGGCCTTGATGCCTTGTAAGACCATGCCGTTGGCTCGCTCAACCTACCCGTTGCTCCGTGGGTGTGCCATAGACGCGTAGCAGATCTTGATGCCGAAGTCGTCGCAGAAATCTTGGAATAGGCCTGCCGCGAACTGAGTGCCGTTGTCGGTTATGATGCGGTTAGGGACCCCAAACCGGTATAGTATACTCAAGATGAAGTCCTTTGCTCGTGCCGCTGTGATTGTTGCGACAGGTTTAGCCTCAATCCACTTGGTGAATTTATCCACTGCGACGAATAAATGTGTGAACCCTCCTGGCGCTTTCTTGAATGGCCCGACCATGTCGAGCCCCCATACTGCGAATGGCCAAGAGATAGGGATAGTCTGAAGTTCCTGGGCGGGAAGATTTGTCTGTCTTGCGAAGAACTGGCAACCCTCGCACTTGCGAACGATATCTTTGGCGTCTGTGACTACGGTGGGCCAGAAGAATCCCTGCCGGTAAGCTTTTCCGACTAACGTCCTGGATGCAGCGTGGTTGCCACATATGCCCGAGTGGATTGAATGCAGGATCTGCTTGCCTTCCTCGGTGGTGACACAGCGCATGAGGACACCGGATGCGCTCCTTCGGTACAGGTCTTCTCCGACTATCAGGAAGCTTTTGCTTCGACGCTTGATTTGCTCGGCTTGATTGCGATCTTCTGGGAGTTCATCGTCCAGGAGGAATTTGAGAACAGGACCCCTCCAGTCTTGACATATGTGCAGCACTTCGTCGGTGGTCGGGGTAGGTTCACCTCCCGACTGCTCTTGTGCCGGTTTCTTCTTGACTGATGGCTCCATAAGTTGCTCGACAAAGATTCCAGTCGGGACCGCTTCTCGCTTGGATCCCATGTTTGCCAGCTCATCGGCTGCGTCGTTGTATTGACGCAGGACGTGTGTGATTTCCAGCCCGTCGAACTTGTTTTCCAACTTGCGGACCTCCTGACAGTATGCCGCCATTGTGTCGTCGAGACAGGTCCAGTCTTTCATGACTTGGTTGACCACGAGTTAGGAGTCTCCGCGCACAACCAGTCGACGTATGCCGAGCGATATGGCGATGCGGAGTCCGTGAACAAGAGCCTCGTATTCGGCGACGTTGTGGGAAGCCGGGAAGTGGATTTGTAGTACGTACTTCAACTTTTCGCCACTGGGGGACGTCAGTATGACTCCAGCCCCGGCACCGCCGATCCGTAGGGAACCGTCGAAGTACATTGTCCAGTACTCTAGCTTTGTTGTTGGTGTTGGGAGTTGAACTTCTGTCCACTCGGCCACGAAGTCGGCTAGAGCTTGAGATTTGATAGCTGTCCGTGGCTGAAAGGTGATGTCAAACGCCATCAACTCGAGTGCCCATTTAGCGATCCGGCCGGTGGCCTCGCGATTATGAAGGACATCCCCGAGTGGAAACGCTGTGACCACCGTGACTTGATGTGCTTGAAAGTAGTGCACCAGCTTTCGGACTGTGATGAGTAGGCCGTATAGCAGCTTCTGGACCTGCGGGTATCTTGTTTTGGAGTCGGCAAGGACCTCGCTGACAAAGTAGATTGGCCGTTGTATTTTTTGAAGATGACCCTGTTCGGATCGCTCCACTACCAGCACCGTGCTGACTACCTGTGTTGTTGCCGCCAGATAAAGCATTAGTGGTTCCTGGGGCAGGGGTGAAGCTAGCACGGGGGGTGATGTGAGGAATTTTTTGAAGTCTTCGAAGGCTTGATGGGCTTCCGGGGTCCACTGAAAGGTGTCCGCCTTTTTGAGGAGCTTGAAGAAGGGCATGCCCCGTTCGCCCAGTCGGGAGATAAACCGACTGAGTGCCGCCATGCAGCCTGTCAGCTTCTGGATGTCTTTGAGGTTGGTCGGGGGCGCCATGTTCTTGATGGCGTTGACTTTCTCCGGGTTAGCCTCGATGCCGCGGTGCGAGACGATGAAGCCGAGTAACTTCCCAGACGGCACCCCGAAGGTGCACTTGTCCGGGTTCAACTTCATCTTGAATCTTCGAAGGTTTTGGAAGGTTTCTTCCAAGTCGGCAATGAGGTCTTGTCTGGATTTAGACTTGATCACCACATCGTCGACGTAGGCTTCCACGTTGCGCCCGATCTGAGTGTGCAGACACCGCTGAATAGCCCTTTGGTAGGTTGCGCCTGCGTTTTTTAGTCCGAACGGCATTGTGATATAGCAATATGCTCCAAACGGCGTGATGAAAGATGTTTTTAAACAGTCTTGTTCCCTCAAGCTAATTTGATGATATCCCGAATAACAGTCGAGAAAACTGAGTAGGTCGCACCCCGCCGTGGAGTCAACCACCTGATCTATCCTGGGAAGACCAAATGGGTCCTTGGGGCACGCTTTGTTGAGGTCGGTGTAGTCGACGCACATGCGCCATTTACCGTTTTTCTTCCGGACCAGGACTGGGTTGGCCAGCCAGTCCGGGTGGTAGACTTCCTTGATGAAGCCGGCTGCGAGGAGCTTGGTGATTTCCTCCCGGATAGCGTCCTTGCGGTCTTGAGCGAAGCGCCGCAGCCGTTGTTTGACCGGCTTGGTGTCTGGCTTTACGTGTAGGGCGTGCTCGATCACCTCCCTTGGTACGCCCGGCATGTCGGACGGTTTCCACGCGAAGATATCTTTGTTGGCTTGGAGGAAGGTGACGAGCGCGTCTTCCTATTTGGGGTCGAGTCCGGTCCCGACTAAGGCAGTCTTGGAGGGGTCGGAAGGGTCCAGGGGGATCTTCTTCGTGTCAGAGTCCGCTGAAATTCCCGACTTCGCTGCTTTTTTCGCCGGAACTGGATCTTGATCGACTTCAGATGTAGCGGCTTGCCGGATGCTGTCGCGCCCGACTGCCGCTTCTTGTGTTTGAGCCAGCTCGCAGCTCTCCTTGTCGCAGGTGAAGGCTTGCTTAGCGTCGCTGCGGAGGGAGAGGACTCCTGCTGGCCCGGGCATCTTCAGCACCATGTATGTGTAGTGCGGTATCGCCATGAATTTGGCGAGGGCCGGTCGTCCGAGTATCGCGTGATACGCGGTCTTGAAGTCGGCGACCTCGAAGGAGATGTTTTCTGTGCGGAAGTTGTCCCGCGTGCCGAAGGTCACCGGCAAGGTTATCTGCCCGAGTGGGGTTGATGACAAGCCGGGGATTATCCCATGGAAGGGCGCGGTGCTCGGCCGTAGTTCTGAACGAGGAATTCTCATCTCGTCCAAAGTCTTGGCGAACAGGATGTTGAGCGCACTGCCTCCGTCGATGAGGGTTTTCTTCAGCCTAATATTTTTGACGACCGGATCCAGGACGAGTGGGTATCGTCCCGGGTGGGAAACCCGATCTGGGTGATCCGCGCGGTTGAAGGTGATAGCCATCTCTGACCAGCGCAAGTATTGGGGGGCATCCGTTGTGGAGACCGCGTTAATGTCCCGCGCTGATAGCTTCTGCTTGCGCTTGGATTCGTACGCGAGTGGCCCCCCGAAGATGTGGTTGAGTTCGGCTTGGGGGTCCTGGAAGTCGTCAGCCGGACCCGAGTCTGGCTTGTCCTTGTCCTTGTCGCCGACGGCAGATGATGAAGCCTGCTCGGAGGCAAACTTCTTGAGCATGTGGCAGTCTTTGGCTGCGTGCCGGCCCTTGGGGTGAAAGGGGCAAGGCCCGCTCATGACTTTCTGGTAGTCGTTCCGCTGGGGCCGTGACCGACTGCGCTCCATGTTAGCCACCTCGTTGTCTGACTTCCGCTTGCGGCTGCCAGGCTTGTTCTGAGGCGGCTCGTTGTCGGCTTTTGCCCTGTTGTCTTTTTGTCGGGGCTCCTTCTTCTCGTCGAAGGCCTCTGCGACGGCTTCAGCTGAGTCGGCGTATTTGTTGGCCATGTCGAAGAGAGTCCGGACGGTGGATGGTGGCTTCCGAGTGAACTTCGCGATGAGCGGGGCGTCTTTTACTCCCTTGCGGAAGGCGGCGATGACGACCTCGTCTTTGATGCTTGGGATTTGATTGCGCTTCTCGGAAAACCTTTTGATGAATTCCCGTAGAGACTCGTTCTTTTTCTGATGCAGTTGGTAGAGGTCGTGCTCGGAAGCCGGTCTCTCGTAGGTCCCCTGGAAGTTTGCGATGAACCGCTCCCTGAGTTGTCCCCAAGAACCGATCGACCGCCTTGGGAGGCCTGTCAGCCATGTCCTCGCCGAGTCGGATAACGCGACTGGAAGGTAGTTAGCCATGGCTCTGCTGTCGCCCCCAGCAGCTTGAACTGCTAGGACGTAAACGGTGAGCCAGGACTCTGGGTTGGTCTTGCCGTCGTACTTTTCAATTCCGGTAGGCTTAAAGCCGACTGGCCATCGGACGTCCTGTAACTCCCGAGTAAAGGCTGGGATGCCTTCATTATCGTGAGGACTCGGGCTTCGGTTTTGGCGGTGTAGCCGCTCGTAGTGGAGACCGAAGCGCTCGTGTTCGTCCTCCAGTCGGCGGCGTTCATCCTCTTCGCGCTCTTCGCGCCGGGCATTTATAGTGTGGCGAAGATCGCGTTGTAACCGCAATCGGAGGTCTTGATTGTGTCGGCGGTCGTATTGGTGACGCCGCCGGTTGTCGTAGTTGGTATTGCCGAGTGTTGTTTGGCGGGATTCTTCATGCTGCCGGGTGGAGCCGGCTGCCCGTCGTCGTGCTGATGCAGATGACTCCGCCGCTGGAGAGCCCGTTCGACGGGTCGGTATGTGAGTGTTGCCTGACTGTTCTTGCTGCTGGCAGGCGGCAGCAGTAATCATCGCCTTGATCTTGGCGATGGTTGGTGTGGCCTGATGGTCCGGCGCAAACTGGAGCGTGTCCAGCAGAGTTGCGGCGGCCACGACGTTCTGTTGTGGCGTGACGAAGACATCGTGGTCGCCGACTTTGGTTCGGAGGATCTGCTGCTGGGCGGCTCGCCCAGCTTGTCGAAGCCCGTCATTGCGAGCTTGTCGGTTGGCCTCCTCTTGTTGTTGTACTCGGCGCGCCTCCTCATGCTGCTCCTCTTGCAGTCGGCGCACCTCGGAAGGTGGCGTTGAAGCCATGAAGATCTCGCGGGGGAGGAGGAAGCTTGCCAAGGTGGAGTCCGAGTTGATGCTCGAACCACCATCCGACTTAGTGTCGGACTCCGAGTAGTTTATCGGAGTTAGGACGACTCCGACCTCCCTAGATCCAATCTGAAACGGTTCATGACCGTGCCCAAACTGAATCGCTGGAGGTCGGGTCTGCTGCGCGGGTTGTAGATGCACAGCGTCGCCGAATCCGTACGGGAGATTGACGATCTCTCCCCCTCTTGGCCTAACCCGCGCTGGCTCAAGGCCTAGCGCGAGTCGGACGCCGAAGGAGAGAGTTGTCCCGATGTCCGGCGAGGTGAGGGACTGTCGTAGTAGATCGTCGAAGGAGATGGTGACGTCCTTGGGGCCGACTGGCGCAACGCCGGCTGGCTCCTCGGCTGGCAAGATCGGATCTGCCTCAGCCAAAGAAAGGTTGCCGAGTTGATCGGCGACGAAATCAAGGCTCCCGAAGGTGATGGTGTCTCCGTTGGAGAACTTGTCGCTCCTGACTCCGTTGATGGGATCCATCGAATCTGTTGATGAAGAACTCGCCGGTCCCCTACCTGGCGCGCCAACTGTCGATGCTTTGCACCGGCAATAATACTATGGGGGTACTCGGCGAACTGGAATTCGGTGGATTGCAGAGGAACACAAGGGAATTATACTGGTTCAGGCCCTCAAGGTGAGGTAATACCCTACGTCCAGTTGAGGTGTTATTACTCTGAGGTGGATTTGTGAGCAATGATCTCGGGTTTGCCCTCATAGGGCGCCCTGCCTCCCTTTATATACTAGGGGACAGGGGTACATGGTAAGGATCCCAGTCGGATACGACCAAGGGATTTCCTTATTAGAGATAGAATCCTATCCGACTAAGGCTATGTTTCCTTATTGTACAAGGTACAGCCTGCCGGGTGCTATCTTATCTCTAATTACATGATCTGGCCCATCCTCTATCCGAGTGGCCCATGTGCTTGTAGTGAGGTACCCGGGGCCCATGGCTCCCACACACAGGTCATCCATCAGCCACTAAGGCCGATTCTGATAACGATTCCCATACCACAAATCACTTTCGCAAACATTTGCAAACAAATCTACGCTAGAGGAATCACCTCACATTGCCCGTAACCGTGGGCACGGCTGTTCAAACAGTTCATTTGATCTTTGCAAAGGATGTACGCTTTACCCACACGACGCGAGCTTACTTCCCGCACTCGTCAGTGGGAAAGGTTCGCGATAGGGCCTTTTCAAAGTCTTCCCAGGATAGCACGCTGCCCTATAAATGGGTCCTCTCGACCAAGTACCAGGAACTCACTTCCTGTACTAAGGGACGGGGGTATATCGCCCTCTCAGCACCCAATCCGCTCCCACATTTATTAGCAACCGAAAACCATCCTGAGAACACTAGTTAGTCAGCCAGGGGTGTCCCATTCCACCCGTGTGGTCGCACTTGTGAGATGCTCGGATGAAATTCCCCAAGGAATCGGTCCTTATATGCGAATACGAAGTGCCATCACACAGGCGATCACTTTGCACCATGGATTTTCGCAAATAAATTTTGTTTCGCAATCTCGCTGACATCGCATGTCGGGTTTTTAAACCACTTTGGAAACCTTATTTTCCCAATCGGCAAACAATAGTGATGTGGGTGGAACCATCGGAATCGATGCTCAGAGAGCACGATCACCGAGGTACCATGAGGTGGAGCAACAAGGAATCAGATACCAAAGACCTACAGGGTTTATGCAACTACCGGGCAGATCCGTCGGTTCGACACGTGAACCGAGGCCAATCAATTTATCATGCACACTAGCAATGTAATTTTGCAAACAAAACATTTTAAATTTAGGAGCAATATGGTTAAGGAGTGACTTGCCTCAGTCTTCGTCTTCAAACTTCACGAAAATCCGACGTCCGACGAATTTCCGAAGCGTCGACTATGTGCGAAACAAGAGAAAAACACACAAAACCCTAGAAACAATATACTATTATTAATAACTAATAGTGCCATGAGGTAGATCTCATTTTTAGAAAAAATTTAGGGACTTGAATGGGCTCAATCGGAGTTATGGTTGAAAAGATATGAATTTTGAAAGTTTTTGGGATTTTTCTGGAATATAGAAAATGATTATTTGAATTATTGGGAAAGGAATTAATTTTGGAATTTGGACTGACAGGTGGGGTCCTTGAGCAGTGGCAGAGGAGAGAGGAATTGAGGGGTGGCCCACTTGTCATTGATACAGAGGAGGGAGAAAGGGATGGGCCCATATGTAAGTGAGAAAGTGAGAGGGTTAAGTGTGGTTCACTGTGCATGGGATAAATGGGCCCACTTGTAAGTGACAGGAGGAGGGAGTTACTATGCTCTACTGTTTATGGGCCCATTTGCCATTGAGTCATGTATATTTAAACCGTGTGGGGCCCATGTGTAAGTGGAAGTGGGAGATAATAGACTGTGCATTATAATAGGTGGGGTCTGCATGTTAGCGTACGGGAGAGGCTAAGGAGCGGGGCCCGTAAATCAGAGACCGAGGGGGAGAGCGGTGCCGGACGAGATACAGTAAGCGGCCGGAGGCATCGACGGCCGATGGCGGCCGTGGTCGCGCCGGCGATTGGCGGCGAGGGGGAAGGAGCAGGCAACATGAATGGAACGAGAAGGGGACGGCGAAGGAGGTGAACGGCTCGGTGTGGGTGCCATGGGCCCCGGGTACCTCATGACAAGCATATGGGCCACTCGGATAGAGGATGGGCCTAGCCTTGTAATTAGAGATATGGTAACCCTCGGCAGACCTTGCCTTGTACAATAAGGAATATACAGTCCTAGCCGGGTACATTATATCTCTAAGGGAAGATCTCCTAGTTGTAATCCGATGGGGACTCCTACCTTGTAACTCTGTCCCCCAGTATATAAGGGGAGGCAGGGCGCCCCTTGAGGGCACGGCCACACGGTTCATCAGAATTGCCACCATAATTCCTCAAAGGAATACATACAACTGGACGTAGAGTATTACCTCACAACAAGGGCCTGAACCAGTATAAAATCTTCCTGTGTTCCTTTGCAATCCACCGAGTTTCCATCCGCCGAGTAGCCCCATATATTTATTGCCGGTGTAAAACATCGACAGTTGGCGCGCCAGGTAGGGGCTCCGGCGCGATCTACATCTACTAGCTCGATGGATCCAGCAACCGGAGTCAACGGCGGCAAGCTCTCCCCTGGAGAAACAATCGCATTCGGAAGCCTTGACTTCGTCGCCGACCAGATCGGCAACCTCACCTTGGCCGACTCGGACTCGATCCGATCCGCCAGGGAACCGGCCGGCTCCGCGCCAGTCGGCCCACACGATGCCGTGGCAACCTTCGTCAACTTGCTGCGGCAACCTTCATCTTGCCCGGGTCCCGGGACAACTCTCCCCTTTGATGTTCAACTCGGACTCGGCCTTGAGCCGGCCGAGATCGGGCCAAAAAAGGAAGAGATCGTCAATTTCCCATTTAGACTCGGCGACGCCGCGGATATCTACAATCTACATCCGACGCGGCAAACCCGATCCCCTGGAGTTTGACTCGGATACGGCCCCGAGCCGCTCAAGATCGGATCTAGGGAGGTCGGAGTTGTAATCACCCCCATCAACTATTCCGACTATGACTCTCAGTCGGATTCCGACTCTAAGTCGGACAGCAGTTCGGCAAGCTTCTCCCCGCCATGAGAAATCTTCATGGCATCCAAAGGCTCTACTCCTACTCAGGAATCACGCCGACTACACGAGCAACAAGAAGAGGAGGCATGCCGACTGCGAGAACAACAGGAGGAAGAAGCAAGACGCCTGCCGCAACGACGGCCTACGCAGGGCTGGGCGAACCGCTCGGCAACAAACCCTCCAAACAAAAGTCGGCAACCACGACGTCTTCATCACGCCACAACAGAATGTCGTGGCCGCTGCAACCCTACTGGACACGGTCCAGCTTGGGCCTGATCATCAGGCCACCCCAACGATCGCAAGGATAAAAGCCATGCTTGCCGTTGCTGCATGTCAGCAGCACCAACAGTCGGGCGATACCCTCATACCGACCAACCGGTCGGCATCCCCAATGGCAGTCTCGTCTACCTCAAAGCGGCCGGCTCTAGTCGGCTACACACGGAGTCATACCAAACGTCACTCGGCAACCCAAACAACAACCGGCAACGTCAAAGTGACCGTCGAGACAACCAGGATCTCCGAGGCCGACTATGACATGATCTTTGGCAGGACATCAATGCTCGACATTGCGAACGAGAAGATGACGAGCAACGCCAACTGGAAGACGAGAACGAGCGTTTCGGCCTCCACCACGAGCTGTTTCACCGCCGTAGTCGGGGTCGGAGTCCTCATGAAGATGGAGTACCGGCCTTCACCCAGGAGCTACAACAGGTCAACTGGCCGTCGGGTTTCAAGCCTACAGGCATCGAAAAATACGATGGCAAGACCAATCCTGAGTCCTAGCTCATGGTCTATACTTTGGCGATCCGAGCAGCTGGAGGAAATCACAAAGTCATGGCTAACTACCTCCCAGTCGCTTTAGACAACTCAGCGAGGACATGGCTAACAGGACTTCCCAAGCAATCAATCGGCTCATGGGCAGAACTCCGAGAACGCTTCATCGCCAACTTCCAGGGAACATACAAGAGGCCATCTTCCGAGTACGACTTATATCAGTTGCATCAAAGGAAGAACGAGTCTCTTTGTGACTTCATCAAGAGGTTCTCTGAGAAGAAAAATTTGATCCCAAACATCAAGGATGAGGTCATCATCGCTGCCTTTCGAAAAAGAGTCAAAGACACCTTGTTCATCGACAAATTCACTCGGAAGCCTCCCAACTTTGTCAAGGCTCTATTCAACATGGCGAACAAATACGCCGACTCAGCCCACGCTGTTGCTGAGGCCCTCGATGACAAGAAGGCACCCTGACAGAAGAAGCGGGAGGGCACCAACGACGCGGTCCCGACTAAAGTTGGGAATCGCAAACGCAAGTCAGACGGCTTCATTGTGGCAGTCGGTCACAACCGTCTTCGACCTTCAACAACTGAAGATTATCAAAACAACAAGTGACATGCTCGGGGGCTCACAAGCTCAAACACAAGGATGGCATCCCCACTCCCAAATACCGAACAGCTAAGTCGCTCTCTGATAAATAGTTCTTCATTTGGCCTTGCCATAGCTGGTCAGCCGCTTACACCTAATAGGTGCACAAGCTGCACTTCTTTCTGTTTTTTTTCTCTTAAATGATTGCAAAAGTACTCGAGTAGCATATATCCTGATCCGTGAAACTTTGCTCCATGAAAGACGAACTCAAGTCACCCAAAACGCGTGTCTGGGAAAGAGCCATGAGCCAACTCCCGACGTTAGGGGGCTATGACTAGTCGGGTAGAGTGCTTAAACGTAAGGGGTCAACTACTCGGAGAAATTAATATCAATAAGAGGAAGAACATGTATTTACATATATTGTAAAATATATTTTATTTGGGTGATTGTTTTCATCATCAGATGCTACTCATCCGATATCTTTATATTGCAGGCCCAGCTCCGGATATGCGTGACAGGAACTCAGGGCTGTGAGCCTATCTCCTACGCTCAGGGGCTGGACAAGTCTGCCAAAATACACTCGGGATGCTCCACGAGGGCTACTGACCGAGTACTTGCGCCAGTCGGGACGACATCTTCCCCGGCTATGCTCCAAGTGAGCTTACAACCGACCTCCGGCACTAGTTGGGGGTCGAATACTACTAGACTGGGTGAGGTACGCCCCATGAGGGTCGCCAGCAGATTCCTATGCTAATGCTAGGATCGGGTACTTTATTTGGTCACGATTCTGTCAGGTTAGGTACGCTCCATGAGGGTCGCCAGCCGAATCCTATGCTAATGCAAGGTTCGAGTACCTAGCTTGGCTATAACTCTGTTGGATAGGGTATGCCCCATGAGGGTCGCTAGCCGAATCCTATGCTAATGCAAGATTCGGGTACCCTGCTCGGCTCTCCTGAAGCCAGAGAAGACTTACATCATCAAAGCGCATCCGGAGTTCTCATGCACTGCGTCACACCTGAAGAGGGCAAGCAGATCCTGCAACATACCTACTCAGGCACCTGTGGCAACCAGGCTGCATCCAGAATATAAGTCGAAAAGGCTTGCAAATAAGGATTTCTCTGGCTGATTGTGGTTACCGACACCAAAAAACTCATCCTGACATGCGATGGATGATACTTCTACAGAGCTAAGCCGGGTAGGTCGGCTCAGGCCGACTTATTTGGTAGCAGCCACCAAGATATGAGTTCCTACAGTAGCATGCTCCATGTGGGCCGCCCGCAGGCTGAGTTGAAATTATAGCATTGGTGCTACCAACAGGAGCCGATGAGGTAAACAGATATGCTTCATGAGAGCTTTATTGCTAAACATATATGTTTGGGTATCTGTTTTATCCACCAGGTCTTGAGGATATATCCTTACAAGGATCACAAGCTGATCTTCATTAAAATTGAGCTGATCTTCATTAAAATTGAGGATGCAGGTATCTTTCTCGGGTACACCTGACCACGCTGTGGATTTATTTTCATAAAGTGGTACTCGGCCTACATGCGTGGCCACCAGTTGCCATGAGCAACGTCATTCCTGCTGACATGATGCAGAAGAGTCTAACTTTCGAGTAGTGCACTATTCGGGAGAGACTATAAATTTCTCATTCCCGCTGACATGACGCGGAGGAGTCTAACTTCTGGGTGGGACGTCACTCGGGAAAGACTATAAACCCCTCTTTCCAGCTGACATGACGCTGAAGAGTCCCATATACGAGTAGCATCCTACTCGGCAAGACTATAAATACCCATTCCGACTGACATGAAGTCGAAGAGTCCTACATACGAGTAGTTCCCTGCTCGGTAAGACTATAAATCATATTCCGGTTGACATGATACCGAAGAGTCTCATATACCAGTAGTAATCTACTTGGGAAAGACTTCCAGGTTAAAGATCTTTGACTTTATGTTTAATTGTCTTCACAATTAAGCACAAAGTCGGGGACTACACCTAATAGGTGCGCCTATTCGGCGCACACTATTCATACTCCTACATGGAGCCCTTCATAGCCTCGCTGCTAGCTGACACGAAGCAGGACTCGGGAGAAGAAGCACTCGGATAAAGAGTACTCAGGAGCAATGCACTCGGGAAGACTTCACCGTGGAGGATGAGCACTCGGCATCAGCTGTGACTCAACTATGAAGGTCTCAGGGGCTACTGTGGGTGCCATGGGCCCCGGGTACCTCATGACAAGCATATGGGCCACTCGGATAGAGGATGGGCCTAGCCTTGTAATTAGAGATATGGTAACCCTCGGCAGACCTTGCCTTGTACAATAAGAAATATACAGTCCTAGCCGGATACATTATATCTCTAAGGGGAGATCTCCTAGTTGTAATCTGATGGGGACTCCTACCTTGTAACCCTGGCCCCCAGTATATAAGAGGAGGCAGGGCGCCCCTTGAGGGCACGGCCACACATTTCATTAGAATCGCCACCATAATTCCTCAAAGGAATACATACAAACTGGACGTAGGGTATTACCTCACAACGAGGGCCTGAACCAGTATAAAATCTCCCTGTGTTCCTTTGCAATCCACCGAGTTTCCATCCGCCGAGTAGCCCCATATATTTATTGCCGGTGTAAAACATCGACACTCGGATTAGGTGATCGGCGGTTGACGGCTTCCAGCGACAACAAACAGGGACGGTGGCGAGGGGTAGTCATCACCAGCGACCCAAGGAGTGGCGGAGGGGACCGGGAGGGGTCGGTTTGGGTGTGGTGAGACGAGAAAAGGGGAGAGGAAGGGAGAAATCGAGCTCCTACCTTGGGTGGCGGCGGCCGAATTTGGGGATTTCCCCTACGGCGACGTTTGGGTGCAATTGGAGACACGGCTGGGTTCGTGAGGTGGCCGGGAGTCCTACTGTGGTGGCGGCTGGGTTGATTGTGCTCGGGATGGCGAGATTGGAGCGGGTTAGATCGGCATTAATGGCGGCGGAGAGAGAAAGCTCGAGCTTGGGGGGAAAAATGGCACGGCGGGGGCTGGGATTTATAGGCGCGAATGGCGCTAGGAGACAAAGAAGAGAGGCGGTGGAAGCTTGGTTATTTCTCGCGTGGCTGGCTTGACGGGACGCGACGATGCCGAGCTACTGCGGCAGGCGTCACCATGCCTCGTGCTGCCGCGAGAGAGAGAGGGGAGAGGGACAGAGGGGACGGGGCGAGAGGGGACGGCGAAGTGACTGGACGGGGTGGGCTAGCGTGCCTGTCGACCTCCGGGGCTCGGCGCCGAGAGGAACGGCTAGGGCGGCGACTCCGGGCTCGAGGTGATGATGGTGGGGCTTGCCTCGCGCCGTGCAACGAGCGGCGGGGTGATGATGATGTCCGCGCGTTCTTAAGGGGTCAACCGGGCGGTATGGCGTGGCACAAAGGGGGAACAGAGAGGGATTTGAGAGAAATCCAGAGAGGAGAGAGAAAGAGATCGGGCGTCGGGCGGAAGAAGCCATCTCGTCCGTCCGCGTGGAATCATCGGCCGGCCGAGAGCGAGGCAGAGACGGGGGTGGCTGACGTGCGGCCTCGCGGGATTTTATCCACGCGCGCGCGCCTGCGCTTGGGCCGAGCAGGCCGCGCAGAGGGAGAACAGGGACAGGCTGAGAAGGGACAATGGCGGCCCGGCAAGCACAGGGACTTTTATTATTTTCCCAGGAATTAATTTGAATAGTTTTTAAAGGATTTTGAATTTGAAAATTGATTCAAAAGGGATTTTTAATTTCTGCAAAAATTTGGGGATTTTGCAGAGGCTATAGGACTGGTTTTTGGAGGAATTTGAAAGGATAACTTTGTTTGGAATTATTCTCAGGAATTTAAATCAAGGAAAAAATTCAAGAGGGACTCATGTATACACACACACACATATATATAGATATATATAGAGAGAGAGAGAGATGGGCTACTATGCTTTATAAAGCATAGCCCCATCCGTGCGGTATACTCCTGGCCGTCTGTCGGAGGATGAAACCTCGACGGCGGGAAGTCGGGAGACCCCCCTTTTGAGATTCGGCTAGGGGAGTGGTTCTCAGGTGTACAAGACGTTGGAGAAGACGATAATCAGTGGCACACAGAGGAGACAGGAGGATTTATACAGGTTCGGGCCGCCGGAGCGTAATACCCTACTCCTGTGTGTATGGCTAGGTGGGAGAATAAATGCGGTTACAAAGTGAGCTCAGCCGGAGCTGAGGAAGAAGAACAGTCATCTGAGAATGAGCTAGAGTCGGAGAGCCCGGGGTCTAGCCAGAATCCGAGCTTGGGGTTCCTAATGCTAAAGCTTGCTTGCCCTCGGTTCGGTGGCTTGGATCCTCCTTTATAGATTAGGGGAGTCCACAGTGCCAGAATACAGAGAGAGAGCTTTTCCGGCGAGCTCTCCTGTGCACACGTCTGCCTACGACGCCCATGCCGGAGCTGTTGCTACTGTGGGCGGCTGGAGCACTTGCATGCCAGCAGCCGCCTGTTGCGCCACGCCTGGAGGAGCCCCTGTCGGGTGCTGCGGGCGGCTGGTCTGGTCGCCTGGTTGCCACACACGCCCGGAGGCGGCGCCTCCGGGCACGGGCGACACTCGCCCGGGGCCGGAGGAGGCGCTCCCGGACGGCCCGCTCCCGGGCGGCACTCGCCCAGGGCCGGAGGCGGCGCTCCCGGGTGGCACTCGCCCGGGGCCGGAGGAGGCGCTCCCGGACGGCCCGCTCCCGGGCGGCACTCGCTCGGGGCCGGAGGCGGCGCTTCCGGGCGGCACTCACTCGCCCGGGCCCGGGGCGACCCGCGCCCGGGGCCGGAGGCGGCGCTCCCGGGCGAGGCCGGAGGCGGCGCTCCCGCTCCCGGGCGACGCGCGCCCGGGGCCGGAGGGGGCGCTCCCGGGCGACAGGCGGCGCGTCCGGGCGCGGGGACGAGCACCCGGGGCCGCGGGCGACGCATCCGGGCACGGACGACCGGCGGGAGACACGGCCTCCCTGCCGGCCGCCGGTCGTGCAGGATATGTCCCCCGGAGGAGCCGATGTGGCCGGAGATCCACGCGTCCCCGCAGGCTGTGGGACCCCCAGTCCCATTTCGCCGACAGTGGCCCCTGGCCCTGTTGCTCGGCCGGAACCGCTCCGGGCAGAAACGGGGCCACGTCTTTGAAGAATCGAGGGGACGCTGGGTCCGCCTGGTTCATCTTGAGCTGGTAGAGCTTGAAAACATGGAATGAAGTCTTGAGGAAGCCTGGTCCGAGATGGAGGCGCGGGAGAAGGAAACACCCTCCCGTGGAGCAAGCGTCTAGGCCCAAGAGGTCAGGCTCGCGTCTCGGGGGTGTGAGTTCGTCGTGCGGGAGGAAGTCGCGGCAGTTCGAGACGAAGTCGCGGCGGTTCGCGAGGTGGTCGCGGCAGTTCGCGAGGAAGTCGCGGCGGTTCGCGAGGTGGTCGCGGCAGTTCGCGAGGTAGCGTGGGAGGCCGTGGCCGAGTCCGCTGCCCCAGAGGCAGGGTTCCTCGACCGCGGCGAGTACCTTGTGGAGCCGATACCTGACGAAGAGGCCGATGAAGGCGGCAGTTCTCTTCTGCCTCCGCCCGTGACTGTCTTCCGGGCCCGGGGGCCCTCCATGCCCCCGAGCGCGCAGCAAGGTTGCTGGGGATTAACGTATTCTGCGCACGATGGACTGTGAGAGTATTTGGTTCGTCCTTTTGTCCATTCCGTGCTACGAGTCGTGGCGTCTACTGCCTCCCAAGGGGCTTTTCGCGGTCGCGACTGTGCGGAGGAAAGGATTACGCGTAAGCATTCTGCCCCCTAGCAGCGAAAGGGACCGGGCCCGAAGCCAACCCAGCGGGACACCGCAAGCCAGCAGGGCTTCGGGGCGCCTACCCGGAGGGGCGCCACCTCGGCCCGGGACTTGAACGATGTCCGGGGATTGGACAGGGGGATACGGTAGCTTGCTGCTAGGGAACCAATAATTACGCGTAACCTAGCCGCTGCACAGGCGTGGCCTGATTATACCCCCCAGGGGGTGAGACTGCCATGAACGCAACACACGGAAAAAGACAAAAGGCGCGGAACCGGGAAAGAGTTTAAAGATGCTGTTTAGTAAATGGTATACGCATGGGAGCCCCGGCCAGCGCGGAGATTTGAGCAACCCGGCGCTGGCCCGGGCAGACCGAACTTACAGGATGTATTTGCGGGTAAGGTTCGCAAAGATGCTTGACGTGCCATGGATTGAGGAGCAGAATCCACCCTCCTGGCCCAGCCTTACCGAGCCCGGTTTGAGAAACATCGATCACCAGGAAGGGGCCTTCCCACGGGGGGAAGATTTACTTCTCTCCGGTACGTGCGAGGACACGGCGGAGAACGAAGTCCCCGACTTGGAGTGATCGGGCCCAAACCTTACGCTAAAGATAGCGCTTAAGGCTCTGCTGGTTATGAGCGAGGTGCGCGGCCTCGCTGAAGAAGTATCCCGGCTTCGGTCCCGGCTTGGTAGGGTCCGAACTCGGGCTCGGTTTCCTCGGGGGGGGAAGCGAGCCAATGACATCGGGAGCAAACATGTGCCCCGGACCCTAGGGCCCTGGCTAACATGTGGAAGATATGTGGATTGGGGCCCGAGGTCCTGTCTTCCCCTCGCGCCTTGACATCTCCGTCTTTGCTTGTCTTATACAAAGGGAGATATTTGCATATGTGTATGATCATGTTTATATCTTCGTACCTTGGTTTTTTGTGTTGCTCCGGGGATTGTTCGCGTCTGCTGTCGGTGACGCTTGTTGATTTCTCGTGAAGCGTCGAGTGCCGGGCGCCACCTCGGATTCGGGGCGCCAGCCGCCGCGCACGGCCGCAACGCGTCGGGTAGCCGCCTATCCCGGGAACCCGGCCTCCGAGAGCGGCGGAAGCAGCCCCGGGAACTCGGTCCCGAGGACCGTGAAGGGCCCGGGGTGGAGCCGCGCGGAACGTTTGGGTTGTTACCCGTGCCCCGGGAGCTTGGTCTCCTGGGTCCGTGAGCTATCGGACGCGAGCCGGAGCGACGAAGTCAGAAGGTTTGGCCCCTTCTGTCTTCCGGATCCGGGGTCCCTCCGTGCTCCCGGGCGCCGTTGGCCCAGGGAGCATTGCGAGGCCGCGAGAGCAGGCTCTTGACTCGCCGGGAGCACCCCGGGGACTGACCCTGACCAGCAGGGGGTTGCCAGGCAATGAAGCGTCCGGCGGCCGAGGAGGAGTTGGCCAGGTCAGGGTCCGGAGCCCGCCCCGGGAACCTAGGATGGCGAAACAAGGGGAGAATACAAGTTGAGCAATATGCGAAGTTGGATAAGGTAGCGTATCTGGATGCTGGTATGGCTCTGCGAGCAAGATCTTCGGGCCGGGAGCGTTGCTCGCCCCCGGGAACGTTGAATATCGGACCGACTCGCCGTCAAGCGCCGTCGCGCCCAGCTTGGTATGGTATGAATCGTCCCCAGGAACGCCGGGAAAAGGTAGGATGTTTATACGGACAGATTTGAGAAGATATTTGATGTGCCTAGGAATGGAGCTCAGACTCGCTTCCCTCGCGAGCCTCGAGACTGTGGAGAGGCATGTGCTCGGGACTCGGGGCCCCGGCCAGCACTGAGGACGTGACCGGGACCTGGGGGCCCCGGACTGAAATACGTTTTTGATATAAGCCGGGTTCCGGAGGCCCGGGCTTGAATATGGGATGTGAGACGACCGTCCGGAAGCATTCTCGCCGGGGCGGTGCTGTCCGGGCTTCGCGCCCTACTTCGGGTGTCGCGTTCCTAGGCTTGCACTCGCCTTGGCAAGGCCGCCTTGGTTCGGCACCTCGGTGTCAGGCCCGGGGCACGGAATCGGGAATCCGTGCCTCGGCTCAGATATGTGCCCGGGACCCAGGGCCCCGGAATGAAATACGATTTGATATGTATGGTCGACATGCGCCCGGGCCTCCCGGGCCCGGGTAAGGACATGGACCTCATCGGGACGACTTCCCTGGACCCGCCTTTGCCGAGGCGATGCTGTCCGGGTACTCGTGCCCTGCGAAGGTCATTCCGGGTGCCACGTTCCTAGTCGCGCATTCGCCTTGGCGAGGCCGCCCCGGGTCGGGCTCCTGAGTGTCGGGCCCGAGATGGAGGTAAGTCCCGGGCCGTACGTTTGCCAGGCGGGGGGCGCTCTACGACGAGCGCCACCCTTACTGCCTGCAGAAATATTATTGGTGTGTGCCCAACCATCAACTCGTGTGTCATGACCTGAGGCCTCGGCGCGAGGAGCGGGCACGAGCCCCGCTACCGAGGGCAGCGAGGACGCTCTCTGGTTCTGTCCTGTGAGGGGCCGTGCTCGGGCTCAGCTTCCCTTACGAGGGTGCGAGCTCTTGACACCGGGAGGAGATCCTCAACCGGGAGCAGCGCCCGGACTTGCGGCCGACAGGGCGGCGTGGTCCGGACTGTCACACCGGGAGCCAGAGGCCCCGGACCGAGTCGGGACGGACCGCCCGGACTGGCCATCGCGTCCGATGGAGTCCGGGCAGCCGTACCCTATGCGTGTCCGGGACCCGGAGGCCCCGGACGGAGTCGGGACGGACCGCCCGGACTGGCCATCGCGTTCGATGGAGTCCGGGCAGCCGTACCCTATGTGTGTCCTGTGGGACGAATCGGGACGATCTCTCCGGGTGTGCTTGCCGGGGCAATGCAGTCCGGGTACTCGCGCCCTGTTGAAGCTATTCTGGCTCGGGAGCGGGGTTCGGACCGTCCGCATAAGGGTCGGACCGTCCGAGGCGCTACGACCGGACCGTCCGCCGAGGGGACGGACCGCCCAAATCGCCTCGATCGCGCTTGGCCCGCTACTGCTCCCGCCGGAGCTTCCTGACGCGCTCGGCCAGCTTTTGGACTGCGCGGCACTCCGAGAGGTCGTGCAAGTTCGTCTCGTGGACCGTGCACCACTTCCCGGCTATGGCCGGCTCGAGACGCTCGGCCAAGCGCTGAACGGCACGGCACTCCGTGATGTCGTGTCGGCCCGTGTCGTGGAAGGCGCACCACCCCCGGGCCGCGGCCGGCTTAAGACGCTCGGCCATGCCCTGGACGGCGCGACACTCCGTGATGTCGTGCCGATCGGTGTCGTGGAAGGCGCACCATCCCCGGGCTATGGCCGGCTTGTCAGTCTCGGCTGTGCCCTGGACGGCACGGCACTCCTTGAGGTCGTGCCAGCCTGTCTGGTGGAGGGGACACCACCTCCAGGCCGTTGCTGGCGGCGGCGGCGCACGTGCGGCCCTTTGCCGCTTGCTGCCACCATCGCCTCCGTGGGCAACATAGCTCCGGGGGCTGCCCGTAGCCGCCAAGGCGAAGTCCTTGGCGGCCTCCTTGGCCTTCCGGCGCTTCCTCCTGTTCCGCCGCGGCGCGGAACATGGTAGCTCGCCATCATCTCCAGGGCCCTGGTCAGGGGCCCCAGGACTTGCGGCAGCGTTCACGCGCCGCTCACGCTGCCGCCCGATCGTGACCCGAGCGTCCTCTTGAACCCGCGTTCGGTCTAGCCGGCCGCGGAGGTCGCCACAGCCATTGTCGGCCGGGGGCCCAGGCCGCCGGGCTCGCGCCGCGCGCCCCCAGGGAGATGGGGAGCGTGGCGGGCTCGTTGCTGAGCTAGCGCCATCCGGCGGGGTGAATCCGCCGAGCCCCTCGCTGAAGTCCCGCGGGCGCTGGCCTCCTGCCATGGAGTGCGTCGGTGTTGCCGGCGTACCACCTGAAAAGGAAACTCCCCCTACCTGGCGCGCCAGCTGTCGGAGGATGAAACCTCGACGGCGGGAAGTCGGGAGACCCCCCTTTTGAGATTCGGCTAGGGGAGTGGTTCTCAGGTGTACGAGACGTTGGAGAAGACGATAATCAGTGGCACACAGAGGAGACAGGAGGATTTATACAGGTTCGGGCCGCCGGAGCGTAATACCCTACTCCTGTGTGTATGGCTAGGTGGGAGAATAAATGCGGTTACAAAGTGAGCTCAGCCGGAGCTGAGGAAGAAGAACAGTCATCTGAGAATGAGCTAGAGTCGGAGAGCCCGGGGTCTAGCCAGAATCCGAGCTCGGGGTTCCTAATGCTAAAGCTTGCTTGCCCTCGGTTCGGTGGCTTGGATCCTCCTTTATAGATTAGGGGAGTCCACAGTGCCAGAATACAGAGAGAGAGCTTTTCCGGCGAGCTCTCCTGTGCACACGTCTGCCTACGACGCCCATGCCGGAGCTGTTGCTGCTGTGGGCGGCTGGAGCACCTGCATGCCAGCAGCCGCCTGTTGCGCCACGCCTGGAAGAGCCCCTGTCGGGTGCTGCGGGCGGCTGGTCTGGTCGCCTGGTTGCCACACACGCCCGGAGGCGGCGCCTCCGGGCACGGGCGACACTCGCCCGGGGCCGGAGGAGGCGCTCCCGGACGGCCCGCTCCCGGGCGGCACTCGCCCAGGGCCGGAGGCGGCGCTCCCGGGCGGCACTCGCCCGGGGCCGGAGGAGGCGCTCCCGGACGGCCCGCTCCCGAGCGACACTCGCCCGGGGCCGGAGGCGCGCTTCCGGCGGCACTCACTCGCCCGGCCCGAGGCGACCCGCGCCCAGGCCGAGAGCGGCGCTCCCCGGGCAGAGGCCGGAGGCGGCGCTCCCGCTCCCAGGCGACGCGCCCCGGGCCGGAGGGGGCGCTCCCGGCGACAGGCGGCGCGTCCGGGCGCGGACGAGCACCCGGGGCCGGGGCGACGCATCCGGCACGACGACCGGCGGGAGACACGGCCTCCCTGCCGGCCGCCGTCGTGCAGGATATGTCCCCGGAGGAGCCGATTGGCCGGCAGATCCACGCGTCCCCGCAGGCTGTGGACCCCAGTCCCAATTCGCCGACACCGTCGATATGGTGCTATCTGCGGTCAGATATGGTCCATATGGATGGACAGAGCACTCTCTTCAGACGTAACGGCGTGGGACGGAGCGCTCTCTTCAGACGTAACGGCGTGGGCAAGGGCACGGGAGCGGGCGCGGGCACCTAGTCTTAACTCCTCACCTAACTCCTCACTTAACTCGCGACGCTCTCTTCCGCCTGCGCCTCCCCTCAGCCGTGCCGCCGCCTCCTGCTCGCCTAGCGCCGTTGTCATCCTCATCGCCGTGCCCGTCGCTAAAGTTCCCAGCCGGCATTGGTCACCTTCGCCTGCCGCCGGTGAGCACCCTACCACGCCGCCCTCTCCTTTCTTCCTCTCGGTGCCCGATGTTTTTCTCCCAATCTACCGTGCGCCGTCGCCTGCCGTCGCCGCAGTGTTCTACACACCGCCGCTTCGCCTGTGTGCTGCTGCCTCCCCTCTGCCTCGGTGAGCCCTAGCCGTCGCCGCCTCTGGCATCGTCGTCGTCGTCTCCCCTACACCCGAATCGGCGCCCCCTTTCCTCTCTACCGAGCGGCTGTCTCCGGAGAGGGAGAAGGATATGGAGGGCGAAGGGCACTGGGCGGCGCTGCTTCCCCGGCTGCCGCTCCCGCTCCGTGCCCTATCGCCGTCCAGCCATCCAGGCGCCGCCGCCCCTCCTCTACCGTGCGCCGCCCCTCTGCTGCATCCCGAGTACGCCGTCGCCACTGCTCCTGCAAGCTGTCACCGGTGGACAGGCATCCTCGTCGCCAGAGCCGCCTCCTCCTTCCTCATCCCGTGCCACGCCGTGGCACCATCGTCATCGTCTTCGCCGCGTCGCGCCGCCCCGAAGTTGCTACTCCTGCCACCGAAGCCGTCGTGACGTCAGGTCTCCTCTCTGCCTCGCCATGACCGTGCCTCGTCGTGCCGGCCGTCGCCCGACCCCTCGGTTGAGCGCCATGGCGAGCTCACCTTTTCTCTGTGCCCCTGACAGGCCGGCCGCACGATATCCCCATCCTCTGAGACAACCATGTGGACTTGTAGATAGTTTTCCCGATGTACGACACCCTCTCTCTCGACAGTTGGGTTTGTGAAGGAAGTACCCGATGATCTGGGTTTTTAATTTTTTTGCGATTTTTTTTGGTTGTATCAGTATTGGTTGCTGCAGTTTTACTTGACTGTGAGGAAAATTTTCTGGGTGCTAATAACTAGCCCAATGAATGGTGCTAATAAAAATTAATTTGCTTACTATCAAATAGATGGATGAAAATGATCCATATATTGACTGTGAGGAAAATATTTTGGGTTTAGAAGAGACACAAAGATATCAGGAAGATGGAAAAGATGAAGAGGAACTAACAGATAAGGAAGGAGTTATTACAGGTGACAAATTGGAACCATATGTTGGCATGGAGTTTGCAACGGTTGATGAGGCATACCACTTCTACAACACATATGGTTGTAATGCAGGATTTGGCATTAGGAAAAGCAGCCAGGCAAGATCAAGGGTAGGTTTGTCATCGGTTAAGTTTGTTTGCAACAAAGAAGGATTTTCTAAGAGACAACTAGATGAGAAAAAGAAGTTGGAATCCGAATTATGTTTGCAAAAAACACCAGAAAGAGAACATGGTTATAGTAGAACTGGTTGCAAAGCTGGCCTTCGAATAAGGCTAGTAAATGGAGTGGTTTGGAAGTTGTCAATTTTCGACAAGGAACATAACCACGAGCTTATTGGTTCTCCATCAAAGGAACGAAACATTCGATCAAAAAAAATTTTGAGCATAGAAGATAAGGAGATAATATTGGATTTGAATTCTCAAAATGTAGGTTCCTTACAAATACTAGGTTATCTCGCTAAAAAAATGGTGGAAAGGAAAATATTACTCTAACGCAAAAGGATGTGAGTAATCAAATTGCAATGGAGAACAGAAAGCTTATTGGGGTAGATGTGAAAACAACATTGGAATATTTTCGAAAGAAGCAGCAAGAAGACCTAGAGTTCTTTTTTGAAGTTGATGCTGATGAGAATGGTGTAGTGCAACAGATTTTTTGGGTTGATGGCCGGGCTCAAAGGACATTTTTAGAAATTGGAGATGTGGTTACATTCGACATGACATACAATACTAATAAGTACAAAATGCCATTAGCTCCATTCATTGGGCCTAATCACCATCGACAATCAATTTTTTATGGTATGACGCTTATTAGATCTGAGAAAGTTAGAAATTTCTCTTGGTTGTTTGAAACATGGTTGAAGGCTATGTATGGAAAGCATCCAACAGCGATCATTACAGACCAAGATCCTGCCATGAGAGTGGCTATCAACAAGATATTTCCAACCACAACTCATCGGTGTTGTCAATGGCACGTGATGCGAAAAGCAAAGGAGCATCTTGTGAAACAGTATAGTTCAATAGATGGATTTGAGAAGAAGCCGAAAGCTGTGATTAATCATAGCCTTACAGTTTCAGATTTCGAGGATTCATGGAAAATGCTGATTGAAAAGAATGGGCTTGTAGATCATAACCACTTAAATGTCATGTTCAAAGCAGCTCCAGAATGGGTACCAGCGTACTTCCGTGGTATCTTTTTTGCGGATATGAGCACCACTCAACGTAGCGAAAGCATGAATGCAATGATGAAATTATGGTTGAGCAGTCATACCTCTATTTATCAATTTGCGCAGAAAATTGATGATATGATTGAGAGAATTTGGCACAAAGAAAGTGATGAGGATATCAAGAGTATGAATAAATCTCCTCAGTTGTGGTCCCATTATGAGCTAGAGAAACAAGCTCGTGAAGTTTACACAAGACAGAACTTTAGGTTGTTCAAGGATATACTCAAAGAAAGTACTATAGGCAGTGTCATTGAGATTGAAAAAGGTACTCTTTATTGTGTGGCAATAAAACAAAATCCTCTTTTCAAAGATTGGGTTCCTAAATCATATGTTGTTGAGGTTGACAAGGAAAATGAGATGTTCTCTTGCAATTGCAAAGATTCGAGTTTGAAGGATTTCTTTGCCAACATGCCATTAAGGTTATGATTCATTTGGAGGTTGAACATTTACCTAAGAATTACATTTTAAAGAGATGGTGCAAGAATGCCAATGCTAATGCAAAGAAATCTGTTGGGGAGAGAAGCTTGGAATTGGGCCAAACAGAGGCACTTTGGTCTTTTAGAAAGACTAGCCTACAATTAGTGTGGAAAAAGTTGGAAGACATGGCATGTATATCACCTAATGCCTTTGCATATGTAAAATCTAGTATTTTACAACTAACAGAAGATGTAAGGCCTATGGTTGGAGTTGTACCGAACCAAGAAGATAGAATATCTCCAGAATCTGTTGGTGAAGAGTGCCAAGAAGGGAGTAAAAATAGTGCATTATATATTGATCCTCCAATCTCGTCATGTAAGGGAAGGAAGAAAAGACCAGGGCGTTTTAAACCACCCGTCGAGTTAAATGTAAGACAACGACGCACTTGTAGTTATTGCCATGCTAAGGAGGCTCATAATATTAGAACTTGCCCTAAGGTAGCTTTTATTTGACTTTTTTTTAATGCTTGCAACCATTATATTTTTGGGTAAAGCTTGCTGCCATGAGATTTTTATTATGAGCTTATTTTTTTTATTCTTAGCGCTTGCGGGATCTCGCTAAGGGAAAAAACAAAATTGAAGAAGAAGATCAAGGATCCAGTGATGATGGACATTCCGACTAAATGGTACTTTTATATTTATAAAGTACTTGTATTTACATACCATCTATGTTATTTTTTTTGTCCTGTATTAATATTCTTTTTATGAATTTTCTGACAGGCCTACCCAGAGTATAGAAATGCTTTCTTATACCTTTCGTAGATGCATTGGCAAAGACATTGTTGTTCCCATGCTTTTGAACATTTTGATTTTTAATTGCAGCAACCAGCACCTTTGCTCATACCTTGGACCAGCAAAGTATGGAGGATGATACCTAAGTGCTTTTTTGAAGTTTAGTTTTTAATGCTATCGTGACTTTCATGTAATTACTTATTTTGGGTAAATGAAAGAAGATAATGAAGGGCTGGGCACAACTTGTGGTCTTGTATGTGACATTTTGATAGCCATGTTCTGGAAATCTGCACCTGTCTCTGGTAAACATGGTCAGTTCTATCTCGCTCTACTAATCCAGCAAGTAATTGCTCTGAATCATGAACTATTCAACGTAGATATAGATGAGGATATGAACCGGTGATCTGCACACAGCTGTAATGTCACACCCCGCGCCCGTGCCCCTCTCCCGTGCTCCTCTCCCACGCCCCGCGCCCGCGCCGCGCCCGTGCCCTCACTCGCACCCGCGCCCCTTGCCCACGCCCTCGCTCGCGCCCGCCCGCACCCTCTCTCGCGCCCGCGCCCCTCTCCCGCGCCCCTTGCCCGGGCCCCTAGCCCGTGCCCTCGCTCGCGCCCGCCCGAGCCCCGCGCCTGCGCCCTCGCTCGCGCCCGCGCCCACGCGCCTCCCGCTGACAGGCCGGGCCCGCTGTTAACGCCAAAATTTGGTAAAGCCCTGTGTCAGATTCGGTCAAGGGAAAATTGCAGTCAACTGGCGGAGATTGATCCAGAAGAGACCGATTCCAGAAAGGGGCCGTGAAGACCGCTATTTGGCAGTTATTTACTGTATATATTAATTAGGCAAGTGCTTATCTTTAGGAAACCTGACCTCGTGTATGGTTGGGTCTTGATTAGTGTTTTCTGTTATAATTAGGAAATCATGTACCGTGTCCTATAAGGACTCATGTAACTCGGGGTATATATACGTATGCTCGGGTACCTTGTGAATTATCACTTGATCAATACAATTTCGGCGCATTGCCACCCTTCCGACGGGATCCTGCTTCTCGAGCCGGGCTGCATCGGTTAGGTCCGAACTCCTGCGAGAGGGTAAGTCTCGTCACCCCGGCTACCTATTGGCTAGGACTTCCTCGGTTAGGTCCGATATTCTAGTCAGTTTATGGTAGTCGGCTTACCACGATATATTTACTTTATCTATGGCTGCATCAGTTCAGTTTGATCTCATAGATTGATTAGGTATATCACATCACGCGTGCATAGATCGTATCGGCTTACTGGGAGCGGTTTATCATCAGTTTGTGCTGCATCGGTTAGGTCCGACCTACTAAACTGCTAGCGATAAATCGGTCCTGCTAGGTTGATACTTTACGTGCAAGCGTCTTATTGGGGTGCATAGCCGGTAAGTTATCACGTTTTAGCATCACGATCGCATCAGATTTATCGGCCTATCGAGATTTCGTTATCATTACCAGTCTGTGCTGCAACGGTTGGGTCCGATCTACTAGACTAAATAATAACGTTATTCTTAATAAGCCGATGGGTTTTATGCGATGTTGTTATCGGGGTGTTTAGCCGATAAGTTATCTCTTATTAAATATAGCCGATTATACTGCTTGCCTTGTTATACATTCTTGCCTGCATTACTGTTGCGATCGGCTGATGGCTAGCCGATTGGTTTATTCTGCTGATCCGAATACAAGCACAAACAGGTTCTCGGGCACGACCTCAGCCAAGTCCCCAGGCACGACTTCAGGAGAGGACCCGGGCACGAGCACAGGTAAGAACCCGGGCACGGGTACGGACAGCGGATGAAGATCCTGGGAGCCGATGTGAGCGAGGGACCGGGCACGGGCGCGGGCAGTATCTTCACAAGCAATACCAGTAACTTTGAACTATGATCGGCTGGAGTTTATTTAATTTATTTACTTATGCATTCTGCCTGTTTATTTTACCTAGTTATATAGCCGGCTTTTGAGCATCCCTTCGATGATCGGCTAGCACAATACTTGTTTATTATTATGTTACTGCTCTTGCCGTCATCGGCTTTTAGCCGATGTGTAAGTGCTACAGTGCGTATCGGCCATTGGCCGATGAGATGAGTCCAAACCGGCTTCCAGCCGATTTTCTCACGAATTTGACATCTTTTCTCCTTGTCAATTGCAGGGTCAAATTGACTGGCACGCCTACGAACCTCAAGATTTTAGGACCTGCACTGGAGTGAAGCAAATCTCCCAGGCCTTCGCGTGTCTCCCAGACGCCGGACGGCCCCCGGCGGGTTTTCGGCGTCAACAACCGCCTGTCAGCATCGTCTTCCTCCTCCGTCCGAATCGGGCGGAGGGGAAAATCCCCGGAGCTGTCCGATCCGGCGCCGCCTCCCGCCTCCTCCCGCGCTCGCTCTCGGTTCAAACGAGCGAGGATCGAGTCCGCCCCACCTCCCCGAATTCCTCGGCGTCCATGCTCCCTCACTCCCACGAATTGCGCGCATGATCTCCACGCCGCCACTCTCTCTCCCGTGCACGATTGGAGTCGTTCGGCCTCGATCTCTTCCGGCCGACTGCTTCAAAAGCCCCTCCGCCCTCTCCTCCATTTTTCCCCCAACATACCACGTTTCCCTGTGCTTAAATTGCATTCGGAATTTTTCCTGTAAAGATATAGACACATGAACTGCTATCACCAATTTGTAAGGGCTACATGTAAAATCCTTTTGATCTAGATACCAAACCAAAGGTACTCCTGGGTAAGATCTAACACTACAATCAGTCGAAACACTACAGACGGTACAGACACTAAAAATTACCGGTGCAAAGAAAAGGAAAGATTTTTCCCCCTCCAAGAAAGCAGAGCAGGTCAACAAGACATAAAAAAGAAAAAAAGAATCCTAAATTACTCTTGATCTGCAAGCTTAGCTAAGCTCTGATGCTTTCTTGCCCTGTGCTGCCATGGCATCCCCCTTCTCCGCCGCCGACGAGCTCCATCTGGTCCTCCAGGTACTGGTGCAGCAGCGCCGCCCAGTGCCCTTCGCCCTCCATATCCTTCTCCCTCTCCGGAGACAGCCGCTCGGTAGAGAGGAAAGGGGGCGCCGATTTGGGTGTAGGGGAGACGACGACGACGATGCCAGAGGCGGCGACGGCTAGGGCTCACCGAGGCAGAGGGGAGGCAGCAGCACACAGGCGAAGCGGCGGCGTGCAGAACACTGCGGCGACGGCGCACGGTAGATGGGAGAAAAACATCGGGGCACCGGGGAGGAAGAAAGGAGAGGGCGGCACGGTAGGGTGCTCACCGGCGGCAGGCAAAGGCGACCAATGCCGGCTAGGGACTTCAGCGACGGGCACGGCGATGAGGATGACGACGGCGCTAGGCGAGCAGGAGGTGGCGGCGCGGCTGAGGGGAGGCGCAGGCAGAAGAGAGTAGGTGAGGAGTTAGGTGCCCGCGCCCGTGCCCTCGCCCACGCCGTTACGTCTGAAGAGAGCGCTCCGTCCATCCATATGGACCATATCTGACCGCAGATAGCAACCATATCGGACGGCCAGGAGTATGCCGCACGGATGGGGCTGTGCTTTATAAAGCATAGTAGCCCATCTCTCTCTCTCTCTATATATATATATATATATATATGCACACACATGAGAGAGGGATCCGGGGAGGGTTTTGAAGGGGATATTTAACTTGAAGTTAATTCTTGGGATTTGAGGCAAATTTTGGGAAGAGAGTTTTCGATGGAATTTCAGAGTTTTCGAGAGGAACAAAAATAAGAGAATTTTAAAAAGAGAGCTTCAAGGGTGATTTCCGAGGGGTTTCAGTGGAGGGCTTCGAATTGCAAAATTCAATCCCGAGGGTAGAGAAATTTTTTTTTAGGAGATCAAAGGCTTTAGAAGAGGTTCGAAGGGGATTTTGAATTTGAATTTTTCCGAGGATATTTTGAGAGAGACACTCGAGTTGCAAAATTCGAGTCTTGGAATTCAGGAGAGAATTTGGAACTGAGGTTTTAGGGTTTCAAGGGAGGCTCAGACTGAAATCTACGGCACTTAGTCCTTAAGCACACAAAAACCAAAAATTTTGAAATTACGGTTTTTGCCAAAATAGTTTTTAACGGCCCGGAAACCGGGGCGTTACAAATGAATTCTATGCGTTATAAATATTTATGTTTCAATTATTATAGTGTCAAACTAGGCATATACATATAGTCTATGATGAAATACAGTAAAAAAATGAGGCTAAGAAATGGGGGCTGTTGCTATAATTCGGAGCATTTTTGTGGTCCAAAGAAAATGGGGGCAGCCCCCATTTAACCTTTGAGGGCTTTAAAATGAGGTCCATGGCTAGTGATGCTCTTAATACCTCCTTGTTTTCCGTGAACATGCTTTCTCAAACTGCTAAACGGTGTATTTTTTATAAAAATTTTCTATATAGAAGTTGCTTTAAAAAAATCATATAAATCTATTTTTCAAGTTTGCAATAGCTAATACTTAATTAATCATGCGCTAATGGCTCACCTCATTTTACGTAATCTTTTTCTTCTTCCATTTCCCTCACCTTTAAACTAAGCCTAAGGGAGGAAAAGCTCATAGACACAGGGCAAAAGGAGATGTTGCAGAAAAATTGAGAGTCGGCTTAGATGTTGATCTCCTTTTCTCTTTAGTGTTTAGGTACGGTTCGAAGGTAGACTAAAAACAACTAACAATTTGCTCGTTATCTGTGAGCACGGTCCTAAACTGCTAAACAGTGTTTTTTTAAAAAATTTTCTATATGAAAGTTATTTAAAAAAAATCAAATAAATCTATTTTCAAGTTTGTAATAATTAAAATTTAATTAATCATCTTGTTTTACGTGCGCTAAAAATTTCACCCCAACCCGTACCGCCGAACGCTCGCTTAGAGCTCTTTAGTAGTTGGTAGCTGCCTGTTTAGTTAGAATTGCTGTGAAGGACATGTGAGATGTTTGTGGTGCAACAGTTTGGGTGCTGTGGTGGATGGCACCATGAATGTAAACCCAAAAAATACTGTGTTTTGCTATCATTCTGGTGGGGTGTGTGGATTGTGAAGTTAGATGTGTAGATGTTCGTTTCTATTAAGACAAATAGGAGAGGTTTCCCCTCTCTGTTTTAAAAAAAAGTTTGATCAAGTTTATAGAAAAACGTTGAAACATTTAGAAACCTAAATTAGTTTCATTAAATCCATAATTGAGTACATTCTTATAATATATTTGTTTTGTGTTAAAGATATATTTTTTATAAACTTGGTCAAACTTGGATAAGTTTGATTTTGAAGTTAGGAAAAACCTAAAATCCATCTATTATATTATTAAGATAGCGTTGAAAGAAGGCACCACGTTCGTTCTAGAGGCTAGAAATTCCCATCGTAGAAAAAGAAAAATAGGAGTGTAAGTAGGAATACAATTTAGAAATAATTTAAATTCGTAATAAAAATAAGGAAAATTAAAAGAACAGTCCATCCAGAACACAACATGATATTAATTAAATTTCAGAATAAAACATAAAATAAAATTTGAAATTGGATTTCAATATGAATTCCAAATAAACTTAAAAATCATTAAAATTCAAAATAAAAATATAACAAAAACTCGTTTTGGACGCTAGAAATTCCCACATTAACCAGAGAAAAAAAGGGAAAAAAGGGGAAGAGATCAAGTAGAAATACAATTTAGAAGTAACTAAAATACTAAATAAAAAACAAGAAATATTCAAAGAAGAGTCCATCTAGAACACAACACGAGATCAATTAAATTCAGAATAAAAATAAAATAAATTCTGAAATTGGATTTTTAATACGAATTCCAAATAAACTTCAAAAATATCATTAAAATTTGAAAAAAAATATAATAAAAAATTAAATAAGTAAAGACTACATACCAAGAAGAGTCCATAGCAAAATACAATCTATGGATATCCAAAAGTAAGATTAATTAAATTCAGAATAAAAAATAAAATAAATTCTGAAATTGGATTCCAACACTAATTCCAAATAAACTATAAAAAATCATGAAAATTCGGAATAAAAATATAATAAAAAATAAGAGTCCATAGAAATACAATCTTTAAATATCCAAAAGTAATATTTAAAAAATGATAAGAATAATACATATAAAATAACATTGAAGGGGAAACAACAATAGAGTCCATAAGGAAATACAATTTATAAATAACTAAAATTCGGAATAAAAATTAAGAAATATTGGGAGAAGTGTTCGCCTAAAACACGGCACGGGATTAACTATAATCCAGAATAAAAAATTTATCTATCTATTATATTATTAAGACAGTATTGAAAGAAGGCACCAAGTTTGCTTTGGAGCCTAGAAATTACCACGTTAATTATAGAAAAAGACAAAATTTACATCGTTAGATCATGGTGGAGCCATATTATAACGTTTAAGTTGTAATTAAATCTATGAACAAATTTGACTAGGTGCCTTCTTTCTAATTTGAATAGAAGATATTATTGTTTCGAATTGGACATTGATTTGCGAGGGTAGCATAGTACTAGAATATCTACGTATGCCATCTAGAATAAAAAATTCAATTGCTATCCACATGAGACAAACAGAAGTATGTCCATGTTGGTAAAGTTAGAGTAAAAATCAATTTTGAATAAAAGCAACACAGGTTGCAACAGGAAAGTGCCCATAATAGAGCATCTAGAACCTTTAAGTGGCAATGCATGGACTCAAATAGAGTTTTGGTCTGATTCTCCTAATTAACCATCCATAACTTTGTACTAATTAGGCTATGCATATCAGTCCATGACAGGCGGTAACGAGAATACATGGCAACAAGCCGGTCAAGCCGCATAGATTAACAAGAAGAGCGAGTCCAAATATAAAGCAGCGAGTACCAAAAATTAACACCAGCCTTTACTTGATTGTAATAAAAATTCATGAGTAATTAAGAGAATTGATTGATTAGAAGTCGGACAGGCTGCATGTAATGTTGAAGTTGGCAATTAGAGTACAAATCTAATTAGGGTCATCCATGTCTACATGCAGTTGAAAACAACAACACTACTTAAGTATATGTTAAGCCGTGAAAGTTTCTATATTTTGAAACGGAGGGAGTAAATTATTAAAAAATTAATGTGAAATAATATCTAAGAATAATTTTAGCTTGGACTAAAAATAAAATAAAATAAATGACATTTCATTTCAAAGCAAATTTGTATTCATGTGAAAAAGAGTTGATTTATAATAATTCCAATACAAACCAGAGAAAATATTAAAGTGCCAGTAATCAATAAGAATTTGTATTCAGACGGGGAAGTACAGAGGATTGAAGGGATAAGACACATTTAATACTTTACCTTGAGGTAAAGAGCTAAAAATCAACTTGATCATTAGGAACAAATTTTGAACACTACAGATTAACTCATTTTGGGATGGTTGGATACCATATAAAAAACAGAAATACGAAAAATCAACGATGAACATAAATAATTATAATTTCAATAAAAAAACATAATTATCTATCTTATTTGTATACAAACAAAATATAGAGCCATATCACCTTCTTACAACTTTGTTGAAGGAAATGCCGATATATCAGAACAACTAAGAAAGGAAAAATTCTACTTCCTCTGTCTCAAAATATAGCTACCTAGGAGTATTTTGAGAAGATTAATAATTGGAATGAAAGGTATAAAATGCCTTTATTAATAGATAGTGAGATGATGAAAATTAAAAATAGTACAGGTGGGGTGCGGGTCTCGAGGTTTAGTAGGATAATGAAGCCCACTAGGGGTAGCATAGGAAGTAATGTGATAAAAGTCACCTTTTACATATCCTAGATAGTTATATTTGGGACAAAATTTTAACCTAAAGATAGCTATGTTTTAAGACAGAGGGAGTAGCCGATAACATAGATATCAAGGGGTTGGCGAGAGAGAAGAGTAAGGAAAGGGGAGAGAGATGGAGAGAAATAGGGGGCTAGGTTTACTGGAGATGGAGGAATGAAAGCCGCTAGAAACTAACGGTCACATATATATGCCATGAGCTCACCTCATATCAAATGGTTATGGATGATAGATTTGATTCTATTCAAGTGGTTGAGAAGTATGCCTACGAGATGTTTGATTTCAATGTTTTTAACTATATGATCTAAAATTAACAATTTTTTCTTATATCCCAAAAAACTTCGCGAGCTCTTGAAAGAAAAAACTAATAGGATGTCATATCAGTAGATGAACTATCCAATATTCTCTATAACACGAGGACTTTTTTGCAAACAAGCGAACCATATGTTGGCTCTTAATCATCCTTGAATAGAGACTAAATTGTAAGAAATGAGTATCAAATAAATGAGATTGAGCAAGATGCAAACTTGCTAATGTTGGCTGAACAAGAGAAACTAGTAGTGTATGATTCTGTGAATAGATAGAAATACAACATTATCAACTTACAAATATGTGAATATTTGTTAAATTTTGAGCATTATTATTAGATACTAAAACTTTTAAAACAAATCTTGCCGTGCAAATACACGGACCACCCTGCTAGTTGCTTATAATATGAAACAAGGTAATAACAATATAGAAAGTTACAACCAGGTCCCTACGCTACATATGTTGGCGATCTGACTTTTTTGCAAATCAATCCCAGAAAATTTTAGTTTTTTACATATATATGTCCCATGTGGGTCGACGCGCTCCCCCTTCCAACGCCACCAACCGGCGAGGCCCACCGTCGTCTACGTTTGTCCTTTAGACCCACCATTGATGAGTCAGCCTGCAGCTTACCATCTCGGTGCCCATCTTCTCCACTCAGAGGTAGGTGACGCCATGGCCGGACCTCCAGAACACCTCGTGCGCTGACGATCCATCCACCGCATCGTGGTCGTGGCACAGGCGATCGACTGCGCTCGGCAGAAGAAACTCCTCCACCTCACGCAATCCGATGCTCATTCGCTTGGCTTGCTCCTCCTTTCCATCGATCACCATGACCACTCCCTCCGGCAACACATGCGGCATGAAGACGGCCGTCATCTGCAGCAGAGGCGGCCCAGAATCTTCAGAAAATCTCCTCTCGCCGTCGCCGTGACCAAATAATGACGAATATGTAGCTTTGATTTTTACATGTAGCTCTCATAGGTCGATGGTTGGGTGCTCGCGCTCTCCTCCTCCGGCCCTCCCGCCGCCGCCAGCCACCACGCCATCTCCTCCGCCGCACCAGAGTTGAGCGCGGCGATGCCACAATCTTCCACATTTACACTCCCAACGAGTCGGCCTGCACCTTGCCATCTCTGTTCCCGTCTTCTCCACGCGGAGGTAGGTGACGCCATGGCCGGACTGCCAGAACAACTCGTGCATCGACGATCCATCGGCCGCCTCACGGCACATGCGATCGATGGTGTTCGGCAGCAGAAGCTCCTCCACCTCACGCAATCCAATATTCGCGTGCACGGCTTGCTCTTCCCTCCCATCGATCGCTACGCAGCAGTGTTGGAGAAATTAAAATTACAGTGTTGAATAGAATTGATTCACTGAGTTTAATCCCCTTAGAAGTTCAATCACCTATGCGGAAAATTAATTCTAATCACTGACCTGCTTGTGAAGCCATCTCGATTTCTTCTTCTCTGTTTCCTCTTCTTCTTATGCTTCTCTGTGTGTGTGCCGACGTCGGCTTGTTTGATCTTGGTCGCCGGTGTTGAGACGTAGAAGGACCTCACAAACCCCTTCTAGCGCGCTTTGTGGATCGGGCACAGTAGTTAGGGTTTTTTTTGTTTTCAGAGAGCGAACAGCGTCCCGTTCTTCTCCAAATTTTTCTTTTATATGTGCACTAGTGGGGCTCGGGGGTTTCCTTTTCGGTTTAGGAGAATCGGTTGAATCCACCGATCACGGATTCTATCTCTTATCTTATCTCTAAGCCAATAAAACAACCAACATTCTCCCCTTGATTTAGAGGCTTAATTAATTTCTAAGTCTATTAAGTAAAACAGCTCCCCAAGGCAATGTGTCATAACAACTTTAAACGTCATTAAGACTACAAGACCTATAGTTCACTATAATACTTAAATAAACTCATATCTTAACTTAGCGGGTGTTGATTGAAAATTAATCCCCTTTATTTTCAAGATCTTAGTCAAAGACAATCACTTAATCCCATGCCGGCCACATGTTTTTTAAATAGGTTGGGAGGTAAGCCTTTGGTTAGCGGATCCGCAAGCATAAATTTAGTATTTATGTACTCAATCTTAATTGTTTGATCCTGGACTCTATCTTTCACAACATGATATTTAATGTCAATATGTTTGGTAGCTTCACTTGACTTGTTGTTACTCGTATAGAATACTGCAGCTTCATTATCGCAGTATATAACAAGTGGTCTCTCAATGCTGTCAACCACTTTTAATCTTGGGATAAAATTCTTAAGCCATACGGCCTGCCCTGTCGCATGGTAACATGCTACAAATTCCGCTTGCATTGTCGACGATGCAGTAAGCGTTTGTTTAGAGCTTTTCCATGAAATAGCTTCTCCCGCAAGGGTGAAAATATATCCTGAAGTGGATTTCTTTGTGTCTATGCACCCCGCGAAATCAGCGTCTGAATAGCCAAGGACTTCAAGCTTATCAGACTTTCTGTATGTAAGCATGTAATGTTTAGTTCCTTGTAAATAACGCAGAACTTTCTTTACTGCCTTCCAGTGGTCCATTCCTGGTTTAGACAGAAATCTGCCAAGCATCCCTGTGACGAATGCTAAGTCTGGTCGCGTACAGACTTGTGCATACATCAAGCTTCCGACAGCTGAAGCATAAGGTACATTGTCCATTTCTTTAGATTCTAACCCATTTCTTGGACTTTGGAATAATCCGAATTTATCGCCCTTCATCATTGGAGCAGGTGAAGAGACTCATTTACTCATATTATATCTTTCTAAGATTCTTGAGATGTAAGCTTTCTGAGATAGTCCTAGCACTCCTTTGGACCTGTCTCGGTGAATCTCAATGCCCAAAACATAAGATGCTTCACCAAGATCTTTCATATCAAAATTTGATGACAAGAATTCTTTAGTTTCTCGCAGCAGGTTCTTATCGCTGCTTGCTAACAAAATGTCATCAACATAGAGTACTAGGATGATGAATTTACCACCTTTATATTTAACATAAATACAGTGGTCCACCTCATTCTCCTTAAATCCGAACTGTCTGATTATCTGATCGAATTTAAGGTTCCATTGCCTGGACGCTTGTTTAAGTCCATAGATGGATTTATTAAGCTTGCATGCTAAATGGCCTTTTCCTTCCATAACAAAACCTTCCGGTTGTGTCATGTAAACATTCTCTTTTAGATCACCATTTAGAAATGCAGTCTTTACATCTATCTGATGGAGTTCTAAGTCAAAGTGAGCCACTAGCGCCATGACAATTCTGAATGAGTCTTTCTTAGAGACAGGAGAAAAAGTTTCATTATAGTCAATTCCTTCTCTCTGTGAAAAACCCTTGGCAACTAGCCTTGCTTTGAATCGTTCGATGTTCCCTCTAGAGTCAAGCTTGGTTTTGTAGACCCACTTACAGCCTACGGTTTTGACTCCTTTAGGAACTTCTACTAAATCCCATACTTTATTATGGCTCATTGATTTTAGTTCATCTTCCATAGCCTGAAGCCACTTAGATGAATCCTTGCTGTTTATTGCTTCTTTAAATGAGGTGGGATCGTCTACCTTCCCCATGTCTTCTTCATTCATGTATACTTCATAATAATCAGGGATGGCAGATCTCCTCACCCGCTGTGACCTTCTTAATTCTTGAGTTTCATTGTTTGTCACTTGAGGTTGAGGATCTTCATGTGGAGGTTCTTCTTCATTATGTGTCACTTCAATCTGTTGAGACTCATCATCATTATTACTCTCAATACTTTCCTCAACAGAAGGTGTAGCCCCAGACGGTCCAGAATTACCCGTTGGCGGTGCTACATCACATGGCACATTAGAAATTATGGGGATGTTCTGAATAATTGGAATATCAGTCTTTCGGATTTCCGGAGTTTGAATATTAGCCCGAATTTCCTCAAGATTAATTTCCCTTTTCTGTGAGCTCCCCCATTTATTGTCCTCAAGAAAGACAGCATGTCTAGTCTCCACAAATTTAGTAACCCGATTTGGACAATAAAATCGGTATTCTTTGGATCTCTCGGGATAGCCGATAAAATGACAGCTCATAGTCTTAGGATCTAATTTCTTTAATTGTGGATTAAATATTCTGGCTTCCGCACGACAGCCCCACACACGTAAATAATTGAGTGTCGGTTTTCTTCCAGTCCACAATTCATAAGGGGTCTTAGGCACTTATTTACTAGGCACTCTGTTGATTATGTGTACAGCTGTTTTAAGTGCTTCAATCCACAGCTTAGGTGATAGAGTAGAGTGATTCAGCATACTATGCACCATATCCTTGAGTGTGCGGTTGCATCGTTCTGCTACTCCGTTCTGCTGAGGTTCTCCAGGCATGGAATATTGGGCAATAATCCCATGTTGCTGGAGATACAAGGCAAATGGACCAGGAATTTGCCCAAATGGAGCGTGTTTCCCGTAGTATTCACCACCACGGTCCGATCTCACAACTTTAATTTTAGCATTATACTGATTTTCCACTTCAGCTTTAAATATCTTAAATTTCTCAACAGATTCGGAACGGTCGCTTATGGGGTAAATGTAACCATAATGGGAATAATCATCTGTGAATGTTATAAATGAATCAAATCCATCCACAGATGTCACCGGGAACGGTCCACAAATATCAGTGTGAATTATTTCTAGTGGACTTGAGCTCCTAGTGGCTCCTTTCTTTATTGTTTTAGTGAATTTTCCCTTAATGCAATCTATGCAATGATCCGCGTCAGAAAAGTCTAAGGGAAGGAGTATCTCTTCTCTTATGAGACATTCAATTCTCCCCCTAGAAATATGGCCTAAGCGACAGTGCCATAATTCGACGACGTCTCATTTATCACATTCATTACTTTATCATTGCAGGCATTATTAACATTCAGGACCATATCATCCAAAGAGAGCAAGAATAGCTTATCTCGCACGAAGGCGAAGCCAATCACTTTATTATCTAATTTAATGTAACATGTTCTCTTTGAAAAATGATAGTCATAACCAGTTTCTGTCAACACTCGAACAGAAATGAGGTTTCTCTTAATTGAGGGAGCAAATAAAACATTATTTAGAATTAAATTGTAGCCACTAGGGAGTCTAAGTGCTAGGTCTCCAATGGCCTTCACTTCGATCTCCACTCCATCAGCTACTCTTAGGATTCGCTCCCCCTTTGCTACCGCCTGGACAGTAGTCAATCCCTGCAATGAGTTACAGACGTGCACAGTGGCACCTGAGTCAACCCACCAGGTATTAATGGAGAATTTAGAGTAAAATAACTCATTAACATTAGATATTTCATCAATCTCATTTATACCTTTCTTAGATAGCCACTCTCGAAAGCGTGGACAATCCCTCTGCCAATGTCCATCTTTATTGCAAAACTTGCAATATGGACTTGCAGTGGTGGAGGCAGCTAAAGCTTGAGACTGAGCATGCGGCTTTGCTTGAGCAGTGTTACTCCCTCCAGACTTATGAGGGTGATATGGCTTCTTTCTGCCACTACCCGAGCTTTGACCTTGATTTGTCTTCCTCTTGCCTTTAGTATGGATGAGGTTAAGCTGATCTTTGAGTTTCTGCTTATCAGTCTTTTGTCGCTCTTCCTCTTCCACTGAGTGGGAGATCAATTCTGCTACGGTCCACTTCTCTTTCTGAGTATTATAATTAATCTTGAAGCGACTATAGTCAGGACCAAGAAAGTTCAATATGAAATGCACTAAGAAACCTTTAGACAATTCCATGTCCATGGTCTTTAGTGTATATGCCATATGAGTCATCTCAAGGATGTGCTTTCTTACACCACCTTTGCCATCATACTGGCTGGTGATCAGCTTACTTATCAAGGTACTGGCATGGCTCTTAGATGAAGTCTTAAAATTCTCTTCAATGTTTGCTAAGTACGTCTTAACATCGTTTGAATTCGTAATCCCTCCAATAATTCCTGGAGCGATAGTACTCTTGATGTACATGAGAGACATTCTGTTGGATTTTTCCCAAGAGGCCACTTTTTCTTCGTAACTCCACTTAGTATTATCATAATCTTCCTGACTCATTTCGTCAGTGTACTTGGGCTCCTTAGGGGAGTCCTCTCTTAGTGCTAAGTCATAGTCCAACATGCCAAGATTTAGTAGCACATCATTCTTCCACTCAGCGAAATTTGTCCCATCAAGGGGTGTCACAATTTTAAGCTGCCCCAATGCTGAAAATAACCAATGGAAAAATATTAGTAAAATATTGCATATGATTAATTTGCGTTGGCTCAATTAATCACATGCGATGATAGGCTCCTTTTCTAAATTTAATAACCGTTGAGCAGAAAAAATTTAGAAAATATATGAAGTGATAAAAATAATCCTTAATTACATCACCGTTGGGCAGAAATAATTAAGGAAATAATATTATTAATTTATTTGACATGAAATTATAATTAACGTTGGTCAAAAAATAATTTCACATCATAAATACTTTCCAGCAAAACTTCCCGTTGGTTCCATTTAGCTAGAAATAATTTTCTGAGTCATCAAAATAATTTTCCATAATTTTTCAGCATTTTTAATGGCCAAGAAAGCATATAAATGAATTTCTGAAAATAATAAATGAATTAAAACAGTGGGAATTGATTTAATTTCAATTTGGCTCAGCAAGGGGCCCGGGCAAGGGCCCGGGCGCGGGCGCGGGGCGCGAGGCGCGAGCGCGGGCGTGGGGCACGAGTGCGGTTAGCGACGTCCGATCTCAATCCGACGGCTAAGATCAGTTTTCATCGGATTAAACAAAATCGGCGGCGGCGGCCGAACCCTAACCCTAGGTCAATCCCGATCCCCTTTCTCCTCGTCTTCTTTCTGACGCGCTCGACGAGCAAGCGGCGGCGGTGTCGGCAACGGCGATGGCAGCGACGCGCCGAGCGAAGCAGCGGCGACGACGGCCAATGCCCGCCTTTCCTCTTCCCCCTCCCACCCCAGTTCTCCTCCCCGTGCGCAACAGCAACACCGAGGCGAGCCTCGGTCTCGCGCGGCCGAGCGACGGCGCGAGACCGGTCTGGGGCGGCGGGGTGGCTTAGCGGTGAGGCGAGGAGGGAGTTCCCGAGGCACGCACGCGGCGGCAACGCGGTACCCGACGGCAACGCACGGATGCGAGCACATCGGGCAGCGAAGACAACGAACCAGTAAGATAATCCGATTTCATTGAATTCGCGTTTTGATTTTGGGGTCTTATTCAAATTAGGTTCTTCGGATTTGGGGATTTTAGGGATTTAGGGTTTCGCCAAGGTTAATTGATGATGGCTTTACTAAGGGATGAAATTTTGGGATTAATTTCTAAGGGGATGCTCTGATACCAAATGTTGGAGAAATTAAAATACAGTGTTGAAATAGAATTGATTCACTGGAGTTTAATCCCTTAGAAGTTCAATCACCTATGCGGAAAATTAATTCTAATCACTAACCTGCTTGTGAAGCCATCTCGATTTCTTCTTCTCTGTTTCCTCTTCTTCTTATGCTTCTCTGTGTGTGTGCCGACGTCGGCTTGTTTCGTCTTGGTCGCCGGTGTTGAGACGTAGAAGGACCTCACGAACCCCTTCTAGCGGCTTTTGGATCGGACAGTAGTTAGGGTTTTTTTTGTTTTCAGAGAGCGAACAGCGTTCCGTTCTTCTCCAAATTTTTCTTTTATATGTGCACTAGTGGGACTCAGGGGTTTTCTTTTCGGTTTAGGAGAATCGGTTGAATCCACCGATCACGGATTCTATCTCTTATCTTATCTCTAAGCCGATAAAACAACCAACAAGCAGCGCTCCGGGCTCCGGGCGGCAGATACTCCGGCGACGCGTGCGGCGCGATCACGGCCGTCAGCTGCAGCAGGGGTGTCCTCCTATCGCCATGACCAGATGACGATGACGACGATGATGGATTCTGCCGCGCAGAGACGTAGCGCTGCACGACCAATTTGATCACCGGCTCCGGGTATGCACCTGATGGCTCAACCATGTCACTGCTTCTGCTCCGACCATGGTGCTCGTGTCCTTCGCAGCAAGCTGAGTTTGGGCGAGCAGGTTGAGTCACTGAATGGTGGTTTCTCCAGTACTCTGGATCAGTAGAATCAACGAACGGGAAGCAGTAGAAGGCTCGGTGGTTCACCTGAGTAAGCTCCTGCTTCCCAGCTTCAGCAACAGGCTTGAAATTGGATGGTAGCAACTCCAAGCACCTGGCCACAATCCCGGTCACTTTCGTGCTTGCTGCGAAACGTAGCAGAATTCCAAGAATGAAGTTTTCCTCTGGACTCTCATGGTTCTGGTACCGAAGCAACACCCCGGCTTCTTGTCCTCGCTCTGCGAAACTCATCGGCCATGCTGCTAGGTAGTACTGATTTCCATGAGAATTTAACATACCGTTAGAGCTCTGCCTTCAAGAAGGTGCCCGGAAAAAACAAATGAGAGGATCAACGACCATGTGAGTTGATCCATGCCTATGCTGATCAAGAACTCCATGAATCTCAGGAACTCGCTGGCACCATCGGCGAACCTTTCAAACCTCTGAATGATCGAAGTGGCTATTAGAATTTAGACCATCAACATTCTTGTGGCCAGTGAAAGATAAGAAGAACGATCTTGTGGCATGGGCGATCCGTCTAGGGAAGGCGCGCCGCCTGACCTCCTGCTCCATCTCATCGTCTTCAATGGCGCGGCGCTTGCATCTGTCCATGACATGGCTGCACTCGTCGGAGGCACGCTTTCAGCTTCTTCCTCCAACGGAGTAGCGAGGCGTCGGCTACCGGAGGCCACCTGCTGGACATCTCCAGGGCGGCCTCCATTCTGATGCGTGCCATCTCCAGCCTCTCCATGCCATCTTGCTCATTTGATTTGCGGTTATGCTTGTTGATCAGGAAGGTGGAGATCCTGCTGACTGCCTCACCGACTACCGCGGAAGCAACTACTTGAGACATCAGGATGTTCTTGCTGATTACCCCTGCCTGCTTGTAAAAGTGGAAGGAAAGCTAAGGTCAGGTTACAACTGTTCATGACAGATCAAAGATACAGATGTGTATAACTAGTGCTTTTAACCAACTGTAGTTGTGACCTGTGATGTGAGGGGCATAAACTGTGTCCTGCTGGAAATGAAGAGGAATGTCCAATTCAGTTGCGTTCACAATATCAATTGTAGAGAAGAAGTAGCACTTGTACCAGAGATCGATCAAGATGACTAATATTCCCTCCACACCTCCTGTATTTCTCGAGAGATTCTGTGACTGAACCAACTTTCGAGTAATACACACATGTTCAGGCCGGAAAAGTTGCCTGCAGTAGTTTGTTTCATAGAAGATCAAGATGACAAGTCTTCATCTATGGAAGGGTCTATCGAGTATAAACCAAGCAAAAGAAAAGTACAAAAATATGGACCATACAGTAGATGCCAGTGACAAACTGACTACTCTTTAACCTGTGTTCTTTTCGACCCGTGAGATGTGGTTTATGTTTTGGTTTCATGTGTTTTCTGAAACATTAAAACGATGTGTTTTTTGAAAAACTTTATATATAAAAGTATCTTAAAAAATCAAATAAATTTATTTTCAAGTTTTTAATAGTTAATACTTAATTAATCATGTGTTAATGATATTTCTCGTTTTGTGTGTGGCTTATGAGGTTATTTTCAATGCAAAGTTTCATTGCTGTTTTCAAAAATAATATTATTTAATGATATTTGAAATGATATATGAAACTACTTCTCCCAATGCAAAATTTTATTTTACGGTTTCATATGCTAATATATTATTTAAATATTATATCTAAATGACCAATGAGAGTTAATAAAGTACGTGGAGATGAAACACAAACTCTCTCAATGAGAGTTTCACACAGTTTCTAATGTGTTGGAAATGGTGAGCAATCAGTTTCATTCTGATGAAATCCTGATGAAACTGATCTTATCTCTCTCCTCTTTAATTCTTTATTATATCATTATATATACTGATATGTCACTCTATTTAATATACATAAAACCTCTATAAAATATATACTAGGACTTTAAGTCAGAGTCCCACCTATAAACTAATTCAAATACTCTCTTAATGGCAGACTAAGCAGTCAGAATAAATGAGGCAATGGCACACCGTATGACTTTAACATCCAGTCAAGCATTGAAACTGGACTAGTAAAAATATTGGAATTCTTTTGGACAAATTTAATATAGCTGTCTTCTAGGTGCATTAAATTGTCCCCTTTGGTTTCTTTTATTGGCTTGTCATGTCCACCTCCCATACTCACCAATCCACAGATACGTCAATCGCTTGTTCTCCTTTCTTGCTACTTGTTCTGTGTTTTTCTGTTTCAGTACATGAGGAAGTTAGAACAAATGAGCACGTATAATTTGAATTTTAAACGTTACATATGCTAGCATATTATTTAAATATTACATCTAAATAACTAATGAGAGTTAATGAAATATGTAAAGATAAAACACAAACTCTCTCAACAAGAGTTTCACACGGTTTCTAAGGTGTTACAAATGGTGAACACCAATTTCATCCTAACGAAACTAATCTCATTTTTCTCCTCTTTAATTTTTTTTATGCCATTATATAGGTTGATGTGTTATCTTATTTAATGTGTATAAAACCTATGTGAAACGTATATTAGAACTGGCTTAAGCCACACCCATAAACTCATTTAAACACCCTTTTAGTGGCAGACTGAGCAGTCAAAAGAAATGAGGCACAACGGCACACCGCATGACTTTACCAACCAGTCAAGCATTGAAACTGGACTAGTAAAAATATTGGAATTCTTTTGGACTTCAGGTATGAACATCATCTTACCACCAAACATAAACGACGAGCTGGACAAACAACAGCAGTATATGTAGCACACATTTCAGATCAATACACTCATAAGGACTTAGAAGTCAACACCCTACAAGTCACTTTTCTCTGCACAAATATTACATTTCCATTATTTTAATTATGCCCGTTTACATGATCTAAAATTGCAGGCGTGCTTCATTCTCTTTCTGAATCCAGTCGAGGATTCAGCTCTGAAGCTGAAGAGGTGCATGCGAAGCCCAGAGGTTGAGAAAGTCAGAGATTGCGTCTGCACGATCCTGCATCTTATGATCCTGTCGTCGCAACAACTTTGCTTTCCTAGCTCCTCGCATGGTTCTCCTCGTGCTCGGGATGTTCGGGGTTGCCTTCACAACCTGAAGATATGCACCACCATGTTTAGACTTCCAAAGCATATATGATACACCGTCACTTTTGCATTCTGGCGAAAACGGGAAATTTAACTATTTGTCACTCTGTCCCTTCTTCAAATGCCACTCTCTTTCTTGTATTTCATTTTTTGTTATTGGAGAGAAAATTTTTTTTACTTATATACCATTTTATACCTATACAGCGTTATATTACTGTCCTACGTGGTAGCCAGGCCATCTCGGAAGAATATGAAACTTCAAAATGCTCAGAAGGACATGTAAGCCTAGAATGTATTTTGTCCGTAAAATAGTATGTGTAAGGATGCCTAGAATATTTGTTCAGCTATTTGCTAGAAAATGATTTGTATGCACTTTTATCTATATTCACTTTTATTTTTGCACGAAATGTATCATTTATTGTCAAATATTTGTTCGGCTATTTGCTAGATCAAATATTGGTGCACCTCTGTATGCATTTCTATTTGTGCAAGAAATGTGTCATTTATTGCTAAATATTTGTTCGGCCATTTGCTTAAAAAATGATCAAATATTGAGTCTATATTTTTTTCTGAAGGTCTAAACATAACATGATTAATCTGGTAAGAAAATATGTTCTTAGCATCTCTAGTGCCACGTAGGATGGTGATATGGCGCTGCGTAGGTACAAAACGGCACACAAGTAAAAAAAATTTTATTCAGTAACAAAAGATAAAATACAACAATAACAATGAGAGTAGCATTTAAAGAGATTGCCAGCGAGAGAGCGACAGATAGTTAAATTTCCCGGCGAAAACAATCTACAGCCCTTGGCAGCATGATCTCTTCCCTTTATTCCAGGGCAATGTTTGTATGCAAGCAATGTTGCTCTGTTCGGCAACGATGTTGCTTCTTGCTTATTCAGCGCACGTAAAACGAGAAATGTCATTAGCATCTGATTAATTAAGTATTTACTATTAAAAACTTGAAAAATAGATCTATTTGTTTTTTAAGCTACTTTCATATAGAAATTTTTTTAAAAAAACATACCGTTGATTGTTTTGGGAAGCGTGCGTGTGGAAAACGAGAGAAAAAGCCAACGCTGGGGATTGGTCTTCTGAAAAGTCGTCGGATCTGTCGTCCGCTGCCATCGGTGAGTGATGAGAGATGATCCGCCGGGAGAGCTAGCTAGGGTGGAGAGACAAGTGTGCTATATATACGGTGGGGCCCACCGTATAGCAACATTTTCCTTTCTTTTTCTTTTTCTTTCTAAATCCAATCTAGGATAGAGCACCGCCAAAGGTTGAAGAACTGTGTCCAATGACCATGTCTCTGGTTGGTAGATTGCTTCATCGCCTTCTCTACCGAATTCATCCGCATCGCTCACGATAAGGTCCCGTCAAAAGCGAAATTCACCCCACCTTTCCCCGTAGTCCGACTTGCTGATGGACGCAGGTGAAATGTCAACAAAGCCGTGGCAGATGAAAACGATCTGTCTGCAGGTATAAAATTTGGCCGGCGTCCCTTGCCGGCCCAGCAAAAAAAAAAAAAGCCGATTCAGGTGAAAAGGCCGTGGCAGGTGAAAACGATATGGACGCCGTTTCAGACTTTCAGGCTCATTTTACTCTCTTAATGCATACGTTTCTCGAGTTGCCTGATCGGTAACACCAGCATAATAATAAGGTGCAATGCTTTTACTCTCTTAATGTATACGTTTTATGCTATACATTTACTTGGGCCCATGTCAATCTTGTTGGATGGTAGCATGTTGTTGTTCATACCGTGCGCCATGGCGTTGTTGCTACTACTGTCATACGGAGCCGGAGGTGGCACCAATGGCAGCGCGGCGGTGGCGGCGCACGACGGCGGGGACGTCGACCTAGCCTCGCTCCTCGACTTCAGGCGAGCGATCACTAACGATCCAGCGGGGGCCATGAGCTCGTGGAACACCACCACCCACTTCTGCGGGTGGAAGGGCGTCAGCTGCGACCGGCGGTGGCGCCGCCGCGTCGCTGCGCTGTACCTCGCCGGGCAAACGCTGTCCGGTCACATCTCCCCTTCCCTCGGCAACATGTCGCTTCTCGCTTCCCTGAACCTCTCCGGCAACTTGCTCTCTGGTCCAGTGCCGCCTCATCTCGGCAGCCTGCGGGAGCTGGTGTTTCTTGACCTGAGTGGCAACTCGTTGCAAGGTACTCTCTCCGTTTCATACTATACTTTAAGATGTTTTAGGTTCATCCTAATTTTAAAAAAGACATAGAAATATCTACGATATTAAATTAGTTTCATTAAATCCACCGTTAAATATTTTTTTATCGTATATTTATTTTGGGTTAGAAATACAGGTATATTTTTCTATAAACTTGCTGGATTTTTACTTAGAACAAACCCAAAACAACTTATAATATGAAAGAGAGGTAGTTCTACACTTCTATACTTCCTTGGTTAGAAAATATAAGGCATGTATATATCTGAAATAATTTTTTATTAACAATTAAGCTAACATAATGTATGTTTAGTGGTATATAAATGGTATCATTGGATCTGTATTTCAAAGTATTTCATATGATGTTATTTCCGTAGTTATTGATGGTCAAAGTTTAACATTAAATACTGTATCAAAAGCTAATAAGTTTTATATTTTTTAAACGGAGGGAGTATACCGGAGGCACTCACAAACTGCACCAAACTGAGGACACTGGACATCTCAAGGAACCACCTGGTTGGCGATATCACTCCCAACATAGCCCTCCTCTCCAGCCTGCGAAATCTGTGGCTTCACTCCAACAATCTCACTGGGATCATCCCACCAGGAATAGGGAACATCACTTCGCTCAAAAACGTCATTCTTCAAGGCAACAAGCTCGAGGGAGCCATTCCTGTTGAACTTGGGAGGTTGTCCAACATGTCCTACCTGTTGCTAGGTGGGAATCGGCTGTCAGGCAGGATCCCGGAGGTGCTCTTCAATCTGTCTAAGGTCCAAGAAATAGCACTGCCATATAATATGCTGAAAGGTCCATTGCCATCTGACCTTGGCAACTTCATCCCTAACCTTCGGCAACTCTTCTTGGGTGCCAACTTGTTTGAAGGTCACATCCCTGACTCACTGGGTAATGCATCACAGCTGCAGTGGCTAGACTTGGGATATAACCTAGGGTTTACTGGCAGAATCCCTCCTTCTCTTGGTAAACTCCAGAAGCTGGAAAAGTTGAATCTTGACATGAACAATCTTGAAGCAAAAGACAGTTGGGGTTGGGAATTCCTGGACACATTGAGCAACTGCACACGTTTTAAGATGCTTTCGTTGCACCAAAATCTATTGCAGGGTATCTTGCCGAATTCTATTGGCAACCTTTCCTCTAGTATGGACAACCTTGTGTTGAGTAACAACATGCTTTCTGGGTTAGTCCCCTCAAGCATAGGAAATCTTCATAGGATAACTAAACTAGGATTGGATTTCAACACTTTTACTGGTCCGATTGATGGGTGGATTGGAAGCATGGCAAATTTACAAGCTTTATACCTAGATAGCAACAACTTCACTGGGAACATCCCAGATTCTATCGGCAACATGTCCAAGATGTCAGAATTGTTTCTTTCAAACAATCAATTTCATGGTCTCATACCATCTAGCCTAGGAAAGCTTCAACAGCTCTTAAAGTTAGACCTTAGGTATAACAATCTTCAAGGCAATATACCTAAAGAGGTCTTCACAGTATCCACAATTGTCCAATGTGGACTATCCCACAACAGTTTGCAAGGCCTGATCCCTTCTTTAAGTAGGCTTCAACAACTTAGCTATCTTGATCTTTCATCAAATAAGCTTACTGGGGAAATTCCACCTACTTTGGGCTCATGTCAGCAATTAGAAACCATCAACATGGGCCAAAACTTCCTCTCAGGCAGCATTCCCATGTCTTTGGGAAACCTTAGCCTCTTAACTATGCTCAATCTTTCGCATAACAATTTAACAGGATCTATCCCAATTGCTCTAAGCAAACTACAGTTTCTCACCCAGTTGGATCTATCAGATAATCATCTTGAAGGTCAACTGCCAACAGATGGAGTATTCAGAAATGCTACGGCCATCTCGCTTGAAGGCAATCGTCAGCTTTGTGGAGGAGTACTGGAGTTGCATATGCCTTTATGCCCCACTGTTTATCAAAGTAGAACTGGACGACGGCATTATTTGGTCAAGGTATTGGTCCCTATATTAGGGATTGTATCTCTCATATTACTGGCCTACCTTGCAATTTTCAGAAAGAAGATGTTCAGAAAGCAGTTACCGTTGCCTACGTCCAGCGATCATTTTCCTATAGTTTCTTTTAAAGATCTAGCTCAAGCTACAGAGAACTTCGCAGAAACTAATCTGATTGGGAGAGGAAGCTACGGCTCAGTGTACAAAGGAACGCTAACCCAAGCAAACATGGTTGTCGCTGTGAAAGTATTTCATCTTGATATGCAAGGTGCAGATAGAAGTTTCATGACAGAATGCAGAGCTTTGAGGAGCATTCGGCACCGGAATCTACTTCCAGTTCTAACTTCATGCTCAACAATTGATAGTATAGGCAAAGATTTCAAGGCTCTAGTATATAAGTTCATGCCCAATGGCAACTTAGATACTTGGCTGCACCCCAGAAATGGTACAAATGCTCCAAATCAACTGAGCCTGTCCCAAAGGATAAAAATAGCTGTTGACATAGCTGATGCATTGCAATATTTGCACCATGACTGTGAGAATCCTATAATACACTGTGATCTAAAGCCAAGTAATGTCCTTCTAGACGATGATATGACTGCTCATTTGGGAGACTTCGGAATTGCGCGTTTCTACCTTAAATCCAAGTCGCCTGCCACTGGATATTCAAGCTCGATCAGTTCGATCGGTTTGAAAGGAACTATAGGGTATATTGCCCCAGGTATGTTTGTCTAGCTGTAACTTTTGCACTTCTGTGACGACCAACTGGTTATTTACATGAACTCTTGCCTTACCTTGTACATTTCACATGAATTCAGAATACGCGGAAGGTGGATTCCTCTCAACCTCTGGAGATGTATACAGCTTCGGTGTGGTACTATTGGAGTTGCTAACAGGGAAAAGGCCAACTGATCCTATGTTCTGCAATGGACTTAGCATCGTCAATTTCGTCGAGAGGAACTATCCAGATCTGACATCTCATATCATTGATGCTTACCTCCGAGAAGATCATCAGGAGCTTGCTCCAGCAACGTTGGACGAAGGGAAGGCAGTGTACCAGTTGTTGTTGGACATGCTAGGAGTGGCACTTTCCTGCACACGCCAGAATCCCAGTGAACGAATGAACATGAGAGAAGCAGCAGCAAAATTGCACGCGATCAAAATGTCGTATATATCTGGAATGGGGAGCATTGGTGCTGATATCGCAATATATAAAATGGCAGATGGCATTTACTAGTAACTGTCTTTTGTTGCCCGTACATTTAATTATCAGAGCATTGCAATGCAATAATCTTCTGTACAGGCTGGCTGGAACTAGTACTTTAAAAATACTGCAATTGTGACTGGTTGAAACTAGTCCTCACTAAACATGATCTTTCCCCTTAACAGAACAGTAACTCAACGACACAGAAGGCAGAACAGAACAGGTCGCGAGATGCGAGGAAACCGAGCCGTACCTCGAGCTAGTGCGCCGCCGCCGCCGCGACGAAACAAGGTTGAAGGGCCTCCCCCCTCTCCGCATTTGCCGCACGCGCCCGTATATACGGTGACACACGGTGGCAGCGGAAGCGGATCGAGGAAGGCAACGCCATGCCCGGACCTCCCTGCGCCGCCGATCCTCGAGCGTCCTCGTCGGAGCAGACTATCGATCGACCGTGTTCGGCGGCAGAAACCCCGTCCCGCGGCGGCGGCGGCGGCGGCAGAGGCCATGCCCATGGCCATGGCGCTGGCGTGCTTGTCTCTGCTTACGCGGCGGCGGTGGTCGGCGTGCAGACGAAGCGGTTGTTGGGCCCAAGTGTCAGTGAAAGCTTATCCGGCCTACCGAGGCCTAAATGAGGCCCAACTAACTTACCGGATACTTGGGCCCAATAACCCCTTCGTCTCCACGCCGACCAGGCGACCACCACGAGCATGGCCATGGCCTCCGCCGCCGCCGCCGCCGCGGGACGGGGTTTCTGCTGCCGAACACGGTCGTTCGATAGTATGCGCCGACGAAGGAGTTTAGTGTGAAAGAAAAACAAGCCAACTGGTGTGTCCATTGGTGGATGAGTGTGGAGGTGGACATGCCAAGCCAACACAAGACACCAAACAGAACAATTTTAATGCATCTGGAAAACATGTATACGATTGAAATTGTTCAAAAGAATTCCAAAGCTTGATCGGTTGGTAAGTTCATGCGTTGTGCATCATATCCGTTGACTGCTTAATCTCATTATAGAGTAGTCAATTTGTCACCATTATGTACCGTTCATTCTATACTTTTGTTTTGCTTGGTTGGTTCATTTTATACTCGATGGAGCCTTTGACAAACGAAGCAGACATGTCATCTTCTTTGAAACGAACTACATACGTCAGGCAATTTTGCCGGTCTCAACATAATAATCCCTCCATTCTTTTTTTATGACATTGGTTTGTTAAAAATTAAACTAACCAACGTCATATAAATAAAAATGTCATAAATAAAAATGGAGGAAGTACTGCTTTTTCACCCTCCAATTGTCATTGTGAATGCAACTGAACTGATCTCCCCTCTTCACCATTTCCCAGCTGGATACAAATTTATGCTCTTCGCGCTTGCAATGCAATTAGTTTACTCCACTAGTTTCATTTCAACCAGTCTGGTGAGGTGAGAGTATATATTTTCTGCTAAGGTTTTTACCTTTATACATTTCATATCTCCAGATCCTTTCTTCCGTTTTACTACGAGTACTATAGGACTTGAGGAGGGCAGGGTTACTACTGAAAAAAACATCGTGATGGCATATGGAGAGTTCATGTGGGCTTTAGAGCATCTCCAACCGAGCTCTTAAATTTGACCCCCTATTAGCTAGAATAGGAGCTCTCTCATCTATATTCAACCTCCTATTTCGCTACACACTCCAACCGACCTCTCATATTTTTAAGTGGGGCTACTTGTCAGTGCCCACTTTTTCTTTTCCCCCTTTCTCTCCTCTCTCTCACTTTCCTCTTCTTGGCCGACGCAGCTCGGCGGCGGGCGCGGGGCCGATGCGGCTCGGGGCGCAGGGGAGGCGCCGCGACGGGGGGCGCAGGGGAGGCGCCGGCGACCGGGGGGACGGGAGGCGCGCCGACGACCGGGGTGCGCAGGGGAGGCGCACCGCGACCGGGGGGCGAGGGAGGCGCGCCGACACCGCGGCGCAGAGGGAGGCGGCGGCCGGGGGCGAGGGGAGGCGCGCCGACGGGGGTGCGTAGGAGGCGCACCGGCGACGGGGGCGCAGGGGGAGCCGCGCGGGGGTGCCGACGCAGGGGGAGGCGGTCGGGAGAGGAGGCGGTCGGGAGAGGAGCGGGCTGAAGCGGATGAGGGGCTCCTACATCTGGGGGGTTGGCTCCCCTGGATGAGGGCCCCCGGACGATAAGAGAGCGGATAGGGGTTCGGTTGGAGGCGATTTTTAACCCCTAAACTCCTAAATTTAAGATGAGAGGTGGTTTGAGAGCTCGGTTGGAGATGCTCTTACTTGGTCTCGATGGGCCAGCCAAGCTTTCACTGGAACTTGGGCCCAATAGGAGTTGCTTTAGAACACAGGATTTCTAATAAAACGTAGTAATAGAAAAAACATACTTTAAATTTATATATGATTTTAGAACACAAGAATTCAAAAGTTTATGTATTTGGATGGCTTGTAGGAAATAAAACATAAAAATTTTGAAAGAAATTGTTTTGTGCAAGAGAGATGCTGGAGAGGGTGTGCATGAGATTTTTCAAAGGAAAATAAAAACATGAGATAGGAGTTTATGCTTATGTTCCTATAAAATTAAGACATAGGAAGTAAATCCATAAAATTTTTGCCAATCACACTCCTTTATTTCAAAGGAGCTAATAGGAAAAGTTTCCTAAGAATTAAATTCCTCCAAACTTCGTTTCAAATTCATTGAATCCAAAGAAGCCCTAAACTCCCTTCGTGTCCAGGCTTACCACCACCGCCATGGCCATGGCCTCCGCCTCCGCCTCCGCTGCTGCCGCTGCCGCGGTACGGGGTTTCTGCCGCCGAACACGGCCGATCGATTGTCTACGCCGATGAGGACGCTCGAGGATCGGTGGGGTACTGGGGTAGGGAGGTCCGTCGGGCATGCGTTGCCTTCCTCGATCTGTTGCCACTGCCGCTGCGGGGCGCCATATATACGGGCGCGTGCGGCAATGCGGACAGGCCCTCTGTTTCCTCGTGGAGGCCGCGCTCGGCGCACTAACTCTAAGTAAAGCTTGGTTTCCTCGCATCTTGCAACCTGTTCTTTCATGCTTAGTTACTGTTCTGTTAATTTGTTTAGTTGAAAGGAAAGACCAAGTTTACTGCAAAAGATCTGATCTTTCAACCAGTCAACAGTTAAAGCTAGTTGTTGGAACTGATTGCAGAATTCAATGGACGAGGAGTATATTTTTTTTTCAAAAAGAAATATTGCAGTGACAAGTGACGAGGAGGATTTATCTTTAGCTAGACCAAGATTGGACAGTCAAAATCAAAAGAGGGGTAGTTTTTTAAGTTGGGTGCCCAAATCAAGATTCGCTTAGCACCTAACTTTGAATTGCTCACTTTTTTCTCCCCAGAATCATGCATGTCACTGCCCCCCTGCATAAATGTCTCTTGTATTACAGGATTGTCATTCTTGTAAATTGCAATCCAGTTATCGTCTGCTGGGTACTCGTTAGTGCATCTGTGTGACCCCAAGTTGCTTCCTGTTGATTCAACTCAGAAGGTTGGCCTTTACATATACTACAACATTGCGCTTTGTTAGCACTTACTAGGAATCCACTGGCTTGTGCTTTGATTCTATTGGGCATAATGATGTAGTGAACTAGTGATTGATATAGACATCGCTATGTCCTGAACAGGGAGGAACCCTGCAGATTACTGAAGATGGCAGAGGTAGTCAGTTCTGCTGTTGTTCATGAGACAGTGAATAGAATCATATCTGGCTTGATTGACAAGTATGAGCAAAAATCAGGTGCAGAGGAGCAGATGGAGAGGCTGGAGATGGCGCACATCAAGTTGGAGGCTGCACTTGAGACGTCCAATAAGTGGCAGATCACTAGTGGGCCACTGCTATGTTGGCAGAAGAAGCTGAAGCGTGCTGCTGAAGAGTGTGATGACACCCAGCGCAAGTGCAGGCAGCGCGTCCAAGAAGAAGAGGCTGAACAACAAGCAAGGAATTCCTCCTTTCCTAGGAGAATTGTCCATGCCACCAAGTCACTGATATCATCCATCTTCCATGGCAATATTGACGAGCCGATTAGATCTTCTGTTCGAAGATTTGAGTGGTTTGCTGATGGAGTTAATGACTTTCTGAAATCTGTGGAGTTTGGAGGGACACCACGCCGTTACTTGTTCTTTGACCCTCTTATTGGGCACCTTCTTGCAGGTGAAACGCTAGAGTACAAATTAGTGCAGGGTAACAAGCAGAATTTGTTTTGGATACGGCCATATAACACTGCAGAGCGAGGAATAGAAGCTAGGTTGTTCTTTGTTTACAATGATGGCAGTGCACCTGAGGACAACTTTTACCTTGATGTGATGCTACAACTTTCTGAGAGTACAAACATAGTTGGTACTACAATTAAGTGCCTGCAGTTGTTTACCCCTCATTTTGAGTCCACAACTGAAACTGTTAGGAGAGAACTTACTCAACTACCTACACAAGACTTCTCCAGGGTGCCACATTCTTGTTCATATGGTTGGGACAACATCCACAGTATAGCTACTGAATGGTTCCTCCCAAACCCACTGTGTTGCAAGCATCATGGTCAGAAGGTATGTGGTAGTGGGAACATGGACAAGATAGAATTACCTGACATTTCTCTGGAATCAATTATTGAAGTGGGTTTGCTGTGCCAAGTTTCACTTCCTGGGTTCAGAGAACAGGGAACGATTGTCGAGGGCAAATCTTCTCTTAAAGAATTTCCGCATCTGAAAGTTCACCTTGTCTATTCGCCCCATGGCTCTTCAGAAGACCTATTGCCGGCAGTTGAGAGTGCTGTGATTGAGGTGATTAATGGTAATGAGCAACATTGCTTGCACACAAACGTTGCCTTGGAACAAATGGAAGAAATCATGTTGCCAATGACTGTAGATTGTTTTCGTCAGAATGCAAAAGCAACAGTGTATCAGTTGCTTTGGAAGTCTAAACATGGTGGTGCATATCTTCAGGCTGTCAAGGCAACCATGAACATACCAAGCACACGGAGGACCATTCGAGGAGCCAGGAAAGCAAAGATGTTGCGACGACATGATCATAGGACACAGAGTCGCACAAATGAGGTTGCTGAGTTCCTCAAACTTTGGGCTACACATGCGCCTGTCCAGCTTCAGGGCTCAATCCTCGATTGGATTCAGAAAGATAAGGAAGTACAGTTAGCACCTCCTCTACTGCGCCTGGAATTTTAGATCATGTAACAGAGACTGGCAGGGAAACAGGGATAATTAAAAGAATGGAAATGTTATAAGCTAGTGGAGAAAAGTGACTTGTAGGGACTTAATTTCTATGTCCTTAGGAGTGTATTGATCTGAAACGTATGCTCCATATGCTGTTGTTTGTCCACTCATCACTTATGTTGATAAATGGTGATAACATGATGTTCTTACCGTCGAAGTCTAATGTACAACCTTGCTCATTGGATTGTCAGATTTCATTTGAATTTACCTGAGTGTAGCTTAATTGAAGGCGATAAGAAAATTATCTTCTCACCCAATTGCCTGCTATCTCATATTCCTGTGCACTTCTTTTTTTATTTTGTTATTTGCATCGAGTATGCCTTTTTACTGGAAATTCTCAGTTCGACAGTGGTATCCTCTGGGTGGTTTAGAATTTAGATTATATGTATTGAGGATGATTTCGAAATGAAACAAGAAAACACATGAATATTTATTCTGACTTCATCATGTACCAAAACACAGAACGAAGGGAAACACAAAAAGGCAGCAAGAAGGAGAACAAGCTGATTGGTAGGTCCTTGAATGGGTGAGTATGGAAGGTGGATATGCCAAGCCAACACAGGACTCCAGAGGCAACAATTCTAATTCATCAAGCAGACAGGTATTCCATTACAGTTGTTCAAAATAATTCCAATGCCCCAGATTTTTAATTACTTAGTCCAGTTGCAAGGCTTGACCTTATCTTCTGTCTGATTAGTTGCGATTGGGAGTAATTAGTTTGTCACCAGAATGTATCTTTTAATCTTATACTTTTGTTTTGCTCAATTGATTCATTTTATATTTGATGGATCCTTCCACGGACGAAGACTTTGTCATCTTTTCTTGAAACAACTACAGCAAGCAATTTTGTCGGCCTGAACATATATTACTCAAAAGTTGGTTCAGTTATAAAGTATTTGGAGAAATACAGACGGCTAGGAGACAAGACTTGTCAGCTTGCTATCACAGTCGCATTAAGTAATTACCAATCATGACATCAGTTCTGGTACAGATTTATGCTCTTCACCAGTCACAATTGCAGTATTTTTAAAGTACTAGTTTCAACCAGCCTGTACAGAAGATTATTGCATTGCAATGCTCTGATAATTAAATGTACGGGCAACAAAAGACAGTTACTAGTAAATGCCATCTGCCAGTTTATATAGTGTGATGTCCGCAACAATGCTCCCCATTCCAGATATATATGACATTTTGATCGCATGCAATTTTGCTGCTGCTTCTCTCATGTTCATTCGTTCACTGGGATTCTGGCATGTGCAGGAAAGTGCCACTCCTAGCATGTCCAACAACAACTGGTACACTGCCTTCCCTTCGTCCAACGTTGCTGGAGCAAGCTCCTGATGATCTTCTTGGAGGTAAGCATCAATGATATGAGATGTCACATCTGGATAGTTCCTCTCGAAGAAATTGACGATGCTAAGTCCATTGCAGAACATAGGATCAGTTGGCCTTTTCCCTGTTAGCAACTCCAATAGTACCACACCGAAGCTGTATACATCTCCAGAGGTTGAGAGGAATCCACCTTCCGCGTATTCTGAATTCATGTGAAATGTACAAGGTAAGGCAAGAGTTCATGTAAATAATCAGTTGGTCGTCACATAAGTGCAAAAGTTACAGCTAGACAAACATACCTGGGGCAATATACCCTATAGTTCCTTTCAAACCGATCGAACTGATCGAGCTTGAATATCCAGTGGCAGGCGACTTGGATTTAAGGTAGAAACGCGCAATTCCGAAGTCTCCCAAATGAGCAGTCATATCATCGTCTAGAAGGACATTACTTGGCTTTAGATCACAGTGTATTATAGGATTCTCACAGTCGTGGTGCAAATATTGCAATGCATCGGCTATGTCAACAGCTATTTTTATCCTTTGGGACAGGCTCAGTTGATTTGGAGCATTTGTACCATTTCTGGGGTGCAGCCAAGTATCTAAGTTGCCATTGGGGCATGAATTATATACTAGAGCCTTGAAATCTTTGCCTATACTATCAATTGTGAGCATGAAGTTAGAACTGGAAGTAGATTCCGGTGCGAATGCTCCTCAAAGCTCTGCATTCTGTCATGAAACTTCTATCTGCACCTTGCATATCAAGATGAAATACTTTCACAGCGACAACCATGTTTGCTTGGGTTAGCGTTCCTTTGTACACTGAGCCGTAGCTTCCTCTCCCAATCAGATTAGTTTCTGCGAAGTTCTCTGTAGCTTGAGCTAGATCTTTAAAAGAAACTATAGCAAATTGATCGCTGGAAGAAGGCAATGGTAACTGCTTTCTGAACATCTTCTTTCTGAAAATTGCAAGGTAGGCCAGTAATATGAGAGATACAATCCCTAATATAGGGACCAATACCTTGACCAAATAATGCCGTCGTCCAGTTCTACTTTGATAAACAGTGGGGCATAAAGGCATATGCAACTCCAGAACTCCTCCACAAAGCTGACGATTGCCTTCAAGCGAGATGGCCGTAGCATTTCTGAATACTCCATCTGTTGGCACTTGACCTTCAAGATGATTATCTGATAGATCCAACTGGGTGAGAAACTGTAGTTTGCTTAGAGCAATTGGGATAGATCCGGTGAAATTGTTATGCGAAAGATTGAGCATAGTTAAGAGGCTAAGGTTTCCCAAAGACATGGGAATGCTGCCTGAGAGGAAGTTTTGGCCCATGTTGATGGTTTCTAATTGCTGACATGAGCCCAAAGTAGGCGGAATTTCCCCAGTAAGCTTATTTGATGAAAGATCAAGATAGCTAAGTTGTTGAAGCCTACTTAAAGAAGGGATCAGGCCTTGCAAACTGTTGTGGGATAGTCCACATTGGACAATTGTGGATACTGTGAAGACCTCTTTAGGTATATTGCCTTGAAGATTGTTATACGTAAGGTCTAACTTTAAGAGCTGTTGAAGCTTTCCTAGGCTAGATGGTATGAGACCATGAAATTGATTGTTTGAAAGAAACAATCCTGACATCTTGGACATGTTTCCAATAGAAGCTGGAATGTTCCCAGTGAAGTTGTTGCTATCTAGGGATAAAGCTTGTAAATTGACCATGCTTCCTATCCACCCATCAATCGGACCAGTAAAACTGTTGAAATCCAACCCTAGATAAGTTAGCCTATGAAGATTTCCAATGCTTGAGGGGACTAACCCAGAAAGCATGTTGTTACTCAACACAAGGCTGTCCATACTAGAGGAAAGGTTGCCAATAGAATTCGGCAGGACACCCTGCAATAGATTTTGGTGCAACGAAAGCATCTGAAGACGCGTGCAGTTGCTCAATGCATCGAGGAATTCCCAACCCCAAGTGTCTTTTGCTTCAAGATTGATCATGGCAAGGCCCAGCTTTTCGATTTTACGGAGTTTACCAAGAGAAAGAGGGATTCGGCTAGTAATCCCTTGGTTATATCCTAAGTATAGCCACTGCAGCTCGGTTGCATTGCCCAGTGAGTCAGGGATGTGACCTTCCAACAAGTTGTCACCCAAGATGAGTAGCTGAATGTTAGGGATGAAGTTCCCAAGGTCAGATGGCAATGGACCATGCAGCAGATTGTATGATAGTGCTATTTCTTGGAGAGAAGAGAGATTGAAGAGCACATCTGGGATCCTACCTGACAGCCGATTCCCAGCTAGCAACAAATGGGACATGTTGGACAGCTTCCCAAGCTCGACAGGAATGGCTCCCTCGAGCTTGTTCCTTTGAAGAATGATGGTTTTGAGCGAAGTGATGTTTCCTATTGCTGGTGGGATGATCCCAGTGAGATTGTTGGAGTGAAGCCACAGATGTCGCAGGTTGGAGAGGAGGGCTATGTTGGGAGGGATATCACCAACCAGATGGTTCTTCGAGACGTCCAACGTCCTCAGTTTCGTGCAGTTTGTGAGTGCCTCCGGTATACTCCCTCCATTTAAAAAATATAAAACGTATTAGTTTTTGATATCTTATTTAATGATAAACTTGGTTATTAACAACTTCCATAATATATTATTAACAACTACGAAAATAATATCATATGAAATTGCTTTAAAATTTTGACTATCAATGGCTCTAGAAATGTTTAGTTTGAAAACATAAAAATCACATTGTTAGATTTTTTTTCTTTATGAATATGCTTACAATATTACAATTTTGTTAGATATAATCATTATATTCAAATAAAAAATAGTGGTTAAAGTTGCGCACCAAAGATCAAATAAAATCAACAGCCCCATGTATTTAAATATGGAGATAGTACTATGTTAGCTTAATTGTTAAGAAGATTTATAAATATTGACTTTTCTAAATACATACACGCCTTATATTTTTTAACCGAGAGGACGTAGTACCTTGCAATGAGTTGCCACTCAGGTTAAGAAACACCAGCTCCCGCAGACCGCCGAGCTGAGGCGGCACCGGGCCGGAGAAGAGGTTTTCGGGGAAGTTGAGAGAAGCGAGGCGCGACATGTTGCCGAGGGAAGGGGAGATGTGCCCGGAGAGAGTTTGGCCGGCGAGGTCCAGCGCCGTGACGCGGCGGCGCTCGTCGTCGCAGCTGACGCCGTTCCACCCGCAGTAGTGGGTGGTGGCGTTCCACGAGGTCATGGCCCCGGCTGGATCGTTGGTGATCGCTCGCCTGAAGTCGAGGAGCGAGGCCAGGTCGATGTCGTGCGCCGCCGCCTCGCAGGCCTTGATGCCTCCTCCGGCTTCGTATGGCAGTAGTAGTAGTAGCAGAAACACCATGGCGCCCAGTTCCATGTGATGAGGCGGCTTGAGTGTTCCAAAGAAAAATTGCAGGCTTAAATGAGCCTGAAAGTATGAAGTGGCATATCTCAATCCATGTCGTTTTCACCTGACATTCTTCTGAACATTCAGCCCGGCCGGAGGAAGCCGGCTGAATTTATTAAGATTGAGAAGCATAAGGTTGCAGAGTTCAGCAATCAGGGTTGCCTCCTGCAGTCCTCACCCTGCAGCAGTAGCGCAGTCCTCACCTTTGACGGAACAGCCAGGATGCGGATGAATCCAGGATGTAGTTTCTTGTTTCATTTTGAAATCATCCTAAATACATATTATTTGAATTTTAAACCACCCCAGTGATAAACTGAGATTTCCAGAAAAAAAATAAGCATACTGGACGCAAATAGCAAAAAAAAAAAAAAAAATACAGAACGCCCATCGGAGTATGAGATAGCAGGCAATTGGGTGAGAAATGATAATTTTCTTATCGCCTTCAATCATGGTAAACGCATGTAATTCGTATAAAATATGACACATCCGATGAGCAAGGCTGTACATTGGACTTCCAGGGAATGAACGTCATATTGTCACCATTTACCAACAACAGCAGTATATGTAGCACACATTTCATATCAATACACTCCTAATGACTTCAGAAATTAACTCCCTACAAGTCACTTTTCTCCGCTAAATTATTACATTTCCATTCTTTTAACTATTCCTGTTTCCCTGACCAGTCTACATGATCTAAAATCTCAGGCGCAGTAGAGAAGCTGCTAACTGTACTTCCTTCTCTTTCCGAATCCAATCAAGGATTGAGCCCTGAAGCTGGACAGGTGCATGGGCAGCCCAAAGATTGAAGAATTCAGAGATTGCATCGGTGCGGTGCTGCGTCTTATGATTCTGTCGTCGCAACAGCTTTGATTTCCTAGCTCCTCGAATGGTTCTCCGTGCGCTCAGCATGTTCATGCTTGCCTTTACAGCCTGAAGATATGCAACACCATGTTTAGCCTTCCAAAGCATCTGATACACCCTTGCTTCCGCATTCTGACGAAAACAATCTACAGCCCTCGGCAACATGATCTCTTCCATTTGTTGCAAGGCAATGTTTGTGTGCAAGCAATGATGCTTGTTAGCATTAATAACCTCTATCACAGAACTCTCGACTGCTGGGAATAGGTCTTCTGAAGAGCCGTGTGGCGTATAGACAAGGTGAACATTCAGATTCAGAACTTCTTTGAGAGAAGGTTTGCCCTCGACAATTGTTCCCCGTTCTCTGCACCCAGGCAGTGAAACTTGGCACAGCAAATTCAATTCAATAACTGGTTCTAGAGAAAAGTATGGTAATTCTATCTTGTCCATGTTGTCACTAGCACATACCTTCTGACCATGATGCTTGCAACACAGTGGGTTTGGGCGGAACCATTCAGTAGCTATACTGTGAAGGTTGTCCCAATGATATAAACGAGAATGTGGCACCCAGGAGAAGTCTTGTGTAGGTAACAGAGTAAGTTCTTTCCTAACAGTTTCAGTTATAGACTCGAAATGGGGAGTAAACAATTGCAAGCACTTAATTATAGTGCCAACTATGTTTGTACTCTCTGAAAGTCGTAGTATCATACCAAAAAAAAAAGTTATCCTCAGGTGCAGTGCCATCATTGTAAACAAAGAACACCATAGCTTCTACTCCTCGCTCTGCAATGTTATTGGGCCGTATCCAAAACAATTGCTGCTTGTTTCCCTGCACCAATTTGTACTCTAGCATTTCACCTGCAAGAAGGTGCCCAATTAGAGGGTCGAAGAACAAGTAACGACGTGGTGTCCCTCCAGACTCCACAGATCTCAGAAAGTCATTAGCTCCATCTGCAAACCACTCGAATCTTCGAACAGCAGATCTAGTCGGTTCGTCAATATTGCCATGGAAGATGGATGATATCAGTGACTTGGTGGCATGGGCAATTCGCCTAGGAAAGAAGGAATCCCTTGCTACTTGTTCAGCCTCTTTTTCTTCCTGGACACGCTGCCTGTACTTGTGTAGTGTATCATCACACTCTTCAGCAACACGCTTCAGCTTCTTCTGCCAATGTAGCAAGGGCCCATCAGCGATCTGCCACTTCTTGGATGTCTCAAGTGCAATCTCCAACTTGATTTGTGCCACCTCCAGCCTGTCCATCTGCTCCCCTGCACTTGATTTTCGCTCATACTTGTCAATCATGCCACATATGATTTTGTTCACTGTCTCATGAACAACGGCAGAACTAACTACCTCTCCCATCTTCAGTAATCTGTAGGATTCTCTCCCTGATCAGGATAGAACAATATATATATCAATCACTACATCATTATGCCCAATAGAATCAAAAGACAGACCAGTGAATTCCTAATAATAAGTACTAACTAAGTGCAATGCTGTAGTATATGTAAAAACTAACCTTCTGAGTTGAATCAATAAAAAGCAACTTGCGGGTCACACAGGTGCACCAAAAGAGTACCCAGTTGAAGATAATTAGATTGCAATTTGCCAGAATGAACAATCCTGTGATACAAGAGATATTTATGCAAGGGGGCGGTGACATGCATGATTCTGCGTGGGGAGGAAAAAAGCAAGTCAGAGTAAGGTGCAGTCTTGTTTGATGAATATGGTGTAGAACGCATCACTCTAGTCTAGTCTCTGTTGATTTGTCACACAACTTAAAAAACTACCCTCTTTTGAGCTTTTGACCGTCCAAGGGTGATGATGATTTGATTTCCACATTCTTTAGACCGAGATTTGATGATTTGCAATCTTGGGCTAGCTAAAGATAAATCCTCCTCGTCAGTGCAAAATTTCCTTTCTGTTAAAAAATATATATACTCCTCGTCAGTCGACATTGCAGGGGTGTGGCGATCGGTGTGGAGATGAAGGGGTTTATACAGCCAAAAGTGTCAGTGTAAGCTTGGTTGGTCCATTGAGACCCAAATAGAAGCCCACACGAACTCACCTGACCATCGTTGCAATGCAGAACTGATAAATTGGGACCACCTATTGACCAAATGTTTGAAAAAAATAAATCTATTAAACGATTATAGTTGCATCTATTTACGACTGAGTTATATAAATTTATAGCTAAAGTTACGCGTGATCGATAAGTTAGATGCAGTTGCATATATTTATGACTGAATAAATCTATCAAACGATTGTATTTGTATCTATTTATAACTGAGTTATATAAATTTATAACTAAAGTTACGCGTGATCGATAAGTTAGATACAGTTGTATATATTTATGACTGAATTGTATAAATTTATAATTAAAGTTGTGTGTGATCGATAATGGTAAGTATAACAAGTTAAAAGTATAACAAGTTAAAAGTACTACCACAACAAGTTAAAAATATAACATAAAAATTGCTTCCTCTGCCCCGAATATCAAAGTTCTATCCAATGGCTAGCTTTGTTGTTTGACATAATCCAAAAAATCAAACGTTTGATTAATAACAAATCTGTGACAAATTCGGTCCCCGTTTTACAATTTTGCTTTCTTGGTTTCTCACGGATAAATTCATGCAGAATATATATATATTAGCAAAGTGCAGGTGCGTTGCAATGGGAAAAAACTACTCCTTTGGAAGTAGAATGAGAAGCATAATGGAACGGTGAACAAGAAGCTTGAACGTCCTGCAATGAAGACCATAGGTGTTTCACTACAGGATCAGCATTCCACATCAAAGCTTTACAAAATAATACAAATGCAATTCACCAAATTATTAGCATTTCTTAGTTGAAGGAAAAATACAATAGGTAATTCATCAATTATAAGTGTTTCTGAGTTAATATTATCACAAGATCATAAAACAGAGATGTAAAAATCCAAAGGAGAAATATTTAATTTGATAAGAGCTATATACATGCTATAAGGAGAATCACACAAGTTTTATGCCTAAAATTTAGTCTGGTGAAGGTTAGCAACGGAATAATTCGTTTCCTCAATACAGCTGCAACTGAAATCAACTTCCGATTAGTCCTGTAGAAAACACAAAAAAAAAAAAAAAAGAAGGCAGTAAGACAGCTAAATAAGTTGACTGCAAGTTGTCAAGAGGCATTTGGCTAACGAGAGATAGCATACTGAGCAAGTGAGCAGTGACCTTCCCTAAGAGTTTGGCTTGGATAGTTGAAGACCAGAAAGATTAAGCCGGAAACGAACTTTTATCGCCTGGATGTTACTTTCATCACACCCTTTGCGAGTATAGATCAGACCAAATCAAAATCAAATAATCAAATGTCTGCTTCTTGTATAGCTACCTGGATGCCTAGGTCAAAACTCTCGCAACCAGAGAGCAAGAGGGATTGCTCATTTAATACTTTACTGGAAGCCGGTAGCACTCAGCTAGTCCGCCTCCCCGCCGCAACTGCTGTGTTGGTGGGCACTGGGATGGTGCCGTCCCTGAGCCAGCAGTTGAGCATATGCAGGAACAGCAGCTTCCTATCAACCAAGGAGAATAAAGCAGCAGCAAGCGCCGCGCGAGCGTGTACGTACGTAACGTGTAATATACCAAATTTACTTAAAATAAACCGTAGAAGATGTTTATAGTTGGTTGGCTACCTGTAATTACAATTATTATTACTAATTACCACAAGGTCAGAGTATAAGGTGGCCCGGTAAAACGGAGGACCGGGCCCGGCACGGACCGAGGCACGGTCCGGCACGGCCGCTATGGATCTGGCGGCCCGTGTAGGCACGTTTCTGTAGGGCCGTGCCGTGCCGGCCGCGTGCCTCCCCCGGCCCAGGCACGTTATGCCGAGTCGTGGCCGTGCCGGCACGGCCCGTCAGCGGCCCACCGTGCCCGGCCGGCCCGGTCCGCCGACGCCTGCCGCGCGCGTCCGGCGTCCCCGGCCCGCCGCCTGCCGCACGCGTCCGGCGTCCCGCCTCCCCGCCTGCGCGCCGCCCCCGCGCCTCGGCCTCTCGGCTCCTCCGCCTCGTCCCGCGCCTCGGCCTCCTCCGTCCCTCCGCCGCCGCCCCCCGCGCGCGCCTCCCCGCCCCGGCCTCCGCCGCCTGCCGCTGCCTCGGCCTCCTCGGCTCCTCCGCCTCGTCCCGCCGCCTCGGCCTCCTCCGCCCCCTCCGCCGCCGCCTCCCCTCCTGCGCGCCGCCCCCCGAGGCCGCCCTCCGCCGCCTGCGCCGAGTCCCGACTGAGTCACTCTCACTGAGTGTGAGAGTGACTGAGAGAGATGAGTAAAAAAAAGGAAAAAAGAGACTTAAAAAATTTTAAAAAATTAGAGGAGTGGTAAAAAATATGAAAAAAATGTAAAAACATTATCTAAGATGAGTAAAAAAATGAGAGTATTTTTTGATGATATTAGAGGAGGAAATTTTTATATTTTTAAACAAGCAAAATAAAAGAACATATATAGTTATGCAATTTAATTTCTACGTAGATATAGAGAAAAATTGCGCAATGACCTTTATTGATTTTGATATTACACAGCTGCCTCATTAAAAACTTTGTCATGTAAAAACTCAATTTTTAGAAAACCATGACAAAGAAAAAAGAGTACAGCTAAAGGTCAATACTCAAAAATAAAAAAGATTACTCTAGTTCCTCATTTTGTAGGTAAAGATTTTCGAACTGCTCAGCCACATCTTGGTTTTCCGTGGTGTGTTGGGCACGTTCCTTAGCTAGCTCCCAGTCTTTAACCGCAAGTAGCATTTCTACCACCTCACTGCGGAGATTTCTTCTTCTCTCCTCAATAATTCTTCCGCAAAGACTGAAGGCCGATTCGGATGATACCGTAGACACACGCACCGTGAACACATCCCGTGCTAGCTTTGAGAGCACGGGATATTGGGTCTTGTGATCATTCCACCATTGAAGAACGTTGAGATCTTCCTGGTTGATCGAGTCGCTGTCCAAGTAGGTGGACAGCTCAAGAGCTTCAAGTGAAGCGTGTGCAGGACTTGCTGCGGCCGAACTTCCACCACCGGTGCTCAAAGAAGAAGAGGAACCACCCCAAATTCGGCCCCACTGCAATTTCTTCTTACCTGGGACAGGGACGGGTGGGGCTCTTTGCATGCGAACTCCCTGAAACTTAGTTTCATACTTTCGAAATACTTCATATAATTTTGTCTTACAATCAGAATAGTAGTTAGTGTAATCAATATTCATTGTACCCCAATAAGATTCAAAATATTAGAACCCCGTATTTTACCCCTAGGATCAAGAATAAATGCAAAAGCATACAAGTATGGAATGTTCCTCCAGTATTTAAGATATTTTTGTTTCATGTTATATACTGCAAATCCTAATAGTTGGTCATCTTCATATTCTTTTAATAAAGTGGCAATCTCAAAAATTTTATGCAAAATTAAATTAGCAGTTGGATAGTAAACACCAGATAAAGTAACAGTTGCATCATAAAATGTTTCAAGAAAGTAATAAAACCTTTCTACAACATGCCAAGACTGTTCTGTCAGTAGCGGTTGCCCGTCACTGGTAACAACATTCTTGGACTGCAAGAAAACAGTTAGTATATCTTTGTAAGGCAAGACATGTTTCAACATTAAATAAGTCGAGTTCCACCGATGGTCCGCATCCGTTTGGAACTTACGTGGATCCTTGTCCGAAGCGATGCAGAATCGCTTGAAGGTCACAAGTCGAGGATTAGAACCATTCAGCCATGTTATGGCTTCACGGATAGAATCGAGATATACAGTTACTCTTTTAAAACCGGATTTAACTATAAGATTAATAATATGGCAAGCACAACGTTGATGTAAAAGAAATGATTCAGCATAAACATTGAATAAAGGCTGCAAAATTTCCATTGCTCTGGAATTTGCAGCTGCATTATCTAGAGTTACTGCAAATATTTTATTTGTGATGCCAAAATCCTCACAAACTCTAGAAATTCGTTCAGCAATATTTTCTGCATTATGTGAAACATCAATTAATTTTAAAGCTATTACTCTTTTTTGTAGTTCCCATTCATCATCAACATAATGAGCAACTACACTAATATAGTCTTCCTTAGCCCTACCACTCCAAATATCAGATGTGATACTAATAGAAAATGTACAAGTAGCAAATAATTGTTTAATATTATCCCGGCCTTGGTTGTAAACATTCACCAAGTCCCGGGTTGTAGTTTGTCTACTAACACCTTGAAACCTAGGATTATGAGCAGTTTTAATGTAAGTCTCAAATGCAGGAGACTCACCAAAATTTAGAGGTAGATCCTGTCTAGCAATTAAACGGGTAAGGGAATCTCGTGCTACCTGAGCATCATACTCCCATGAACGTACCGTACCGTCCGGATTGAGTACCAGTTGCTGCTGTCTTAGCTGGTAACCTTGCTTCTTCGCACACGCCTCAGCATGCCGCCTTAAATGCCCTGTTCCACTAGAAGATTTTCCAGAGAGTTTAGTTTTACAAATTTTACATTTCGCGTAAGTTACCTCCCTTCCATCCGCGGTGGTCTCCTTGATCTCATCAAAATGTTGCCAGGCGGAGGAAGTTCTTGATCTCTTTGAGCCAGTTGCCGTTGATAGGCTCCCGCTCGCAGTTCCGGATCCTTGTGAAGCCGCATGTATTTCCTCCGTATGTTCTTGCGGTGTAGGAGCCGACCCGGAGTTGTCTCCTTGCGACATCGACAGATAGCTTGGGTCGAAGTCGCTCAGTTGGAACGTCGGGTAGTTCGGATCCATCCTGCAATATAAATAGAGAAAATTAGTATTAAAAAAATAGTACGAACAAAGAAGAAAATTTAGGATTTTTTTACCTTGCAGGAGCATCGGAGGCTGCAGCTATTACTTATGAGAATGTGGGAAATTTTTGAATTTTAGACAAAATTTTGTCTAAATCAAAAATTTTGAGCAAAGAGAGCAAAAGAGAGGAGAATAGAGCACAAGAGGAGAGATTGGGAGGTTTGGATGAGGAAAAATGTGGCTGGGGGTTCCCTATTTATAGGAAAAAATTTCATAATTTTTCGGATTTTTTTGATATTTTTTTAGATTTTTTTGGTCATGCAACGACTAGATTCAAAATCTAGCCGTTTTTTCGGACCGTTGGGACACGTGTCAATTTTTGACTGGGCCAACGCGACCGAACACTGTAGCAAACGGTCATCAGCGTCGCAACGGGCAGATGTCAGTGCAACGGTCGCCTGCCTCCTCCTCCCGCACGCACCCGGCCTCGACCTCCTCCCGGCCTCCTCTCCTCGGCTTCTCCTCCCGCCGCCTCGGCCTCCCGCCGCCTCCGCCTCCTCCGCCTCCTCCTCGGCTCCTCGGCTCCTCCGTCTCCTCCGCCTCCTCCTCGGCTCCTCCGCCTCCTCCCGCCACCTCGGCCTCCTCCCGGCCTCCTCGGCTCCTCCACCTCCTCCCGCCGTCTCGGCCTCCCGCCGCCTCCTCCCGCCGCCTCCTCCGCCTCCTCGGCTCCTCCGCCTCCTCCCGCCGCCTCGGCCTCCCGCCGCCTCCTCCCGGCCTCCTCGGCTCCGCCGCCTCCTCCCGGCCGCCTCCTCCTCCGCCTCCTCGGCTCCTCCACCTCCTCCCGCCGCCTCCTCCGCCTCCTCGGCTCCTCCGCCTCCTCCCGCCGCCTCGGCCTCCCGCCGCCTCCTCCCGGCCTCCTCGGCTCCGCCGCCTCCTCCCGGCCGCCTCCACCCGCCGCCTCCTCCTCCCGGCCGACGCCCGCCTCCTCCCGCGCCCGCCTCCTCCCGGCTGCAGGTTGCTGCCTCGGCCTCCGCCGACGCCCTCCGCCGCCGCCTCCGCGCCCGGGCGCCTCCCCGGCCTCGGCAGCCGACGCCTGCCTCGGCCGCAGACGCCTGCCACGGCGGCGCGGCCTCCGCCGCCGCCCTCCGGGAGGGCCGTGCCGGCCTGTGCCCCGTGCCGTGCTCGTGCCCCGTGCCCGTGCCCGTGCCCGTGCCCCGTGCCATGCCCGTGCCCGTGCCGTACCCGTGCCTGCCCGCTACAGTCCGTGGGCCGTGCCGCACCGCCGACCCAGGCACGGCACGGCTACTCGGGTCGTGCCGGCACGGCCCATGGCCAACCGTGCCGGGCCGGCCCGGGCACGGTTACTATAGCACCGTGCCCGGGCCGGCCCGACAGGGCACGGCCCATTTGGACATCTATAGGTCAGAGTTGGAAGGAAATCCAAAACCAAATCAATAACTTGAACTTGGCCTCTTTTCTCTCATTTTCCCCTTTTCTTCCTCTGCCCTTGGCTGCCTTCTCTCCTCTCCTCGTCGCACCCACCGCTCCAAGATCTCACCTTTCCTCCGCCTCCGTCTCGATCCGGCAATGGCCTCCCCCGGACCGGCCACCGCCGGCGAGCTCCTCCGCATCGACCCGGTCGAGCTCCGCTTCCCCTATACGGGCTTTGCCCCCTCATCCCTCGGTTTCTCTTTCCTCTCTTCTCCATTGAACAAAGGATCTTTTTTTTCTTCTTCTTTCCCTTTTGTTTCTTTCTCTTGGTCCGTCGGATTGGATCGATTGGTTCGTGATTTTTGTTTCTTCTTTGTGGTGGGCAGTTGAGTTGAAGAAGCAGATCTCGTGCTCGATGCAGCTGTCGAATCTCAGCGACGACTACATCGCCTTCAAGGTCCGTACGCCCTTCCCATGTATCTTTGGGGGATTATTTCTTCCCCCCTACTTTCCCCTCCGCACTCCCGTCTCCTCGCGAGTCCGCCCGCCGCTTGCGCTGAGTAGCGGCGACGACGTCCTGATGCCTTCCGCCGCATCTTCACCGGGTGAGAACTCGCTGCGCCGCCGCCAGAGAGACAAGCTGACGTTATGCTGACGTCAGCATGACGTCAGCGAAGACGGACGAAGAACGGAATCACTCCGTATTTTTATAATTGTGTGTGTATTTAAAAAATTTACTTGGTGCACCATGCCCGGGCCTCAAGATTCAAATCAGGTATATACCTAATTTAAATGAGTATAAAAATTTTTAAAACTTTTTAATATGAACATTAACTAACTCTTCATTCTTACTCCCTTCGTCCATTCAAAAAACATATTGTAACCCCCCGGTTTTCGGGCCATTAAAAACTATTTTAATAAAAACCTTAATTTCAAAAATTTTGGTGTGTGATTAAGGACTAAGTGTCATAGATCTCAATTAAATTCCCCCTTGAGACTCTAAAATCTTATGACCAAAAATTTCTCCCCCAAAATCATGAGACTAATTTTGTCTCCCTCAAATCCCTCGAATAATTTAATTTTCAAATCCTCCCCAATTTTTAATCCAAACCCAAATATCAGGACTAGGATTTTGTAATTCGAGATTCCTTCTGAAACCTTCCATTAAAAATTTCCCCTATTCTGGATCCCTCTCAAAGTTCAAATTTAAGAACCCTCCTGAAAAGCCCTAAATTTTCCTGAGACCAAATCCTAAATTTAAGATCAAAAATTCAATTCCTAAATACCCTCCAAAAATTCCAAATCCAAAAAATCTTTCCTAAAATCCTTCTTCTGAAGCCCTGATTCAAAATCCCAAATTTTCGATTTAAACCCTCTATTAAAACCCTCTCTTAATCCTCTACCTAAGTCCCTTCCAAAAGTTCCAATTCATCTAAAAAAAAATCAAAATTCCAGCTCCTTGTAGGAGATCCTGAAATTTTGTGGACTCAAAAAATAAAATTTGAGTTCAAATATTCTTTCAAAATCTTCCAAATATTCCCCAAATAAAACCCCTGGAAAATTATAAAAACTTACTGTTCACAATGGGCCCTCCTACTCCCATCTTTTCCCCTGGCCCAACTACCCTCTCCTCTCTCGCACCTAGGCTCGGCCGCCCCTTTCTTTTTCTCCCCCCAGCATGGCCCAACCCAGCCAGCCTGTCGCCGCAGCCCAGCCGCGCACAGCCAGGCTGGCCCAAGGCCCACATGCACCCACCTGTGCACGCGCACTAAGGTTGACAAACCGGGCCCACTCGTCAGCCTCCCCGGCCGAGAGCCCCGCGGATGCCTGTTTTTCCACCATGGGCCCTGCCTGTCGGTCGTCGTCTTCCTCTCGCCATCTCCCTCCCCTTCTCTCTCCTCTCTCGATTTTTCTCGGCCCCTCCCCGACACAAGCAGCAAGCCCCCATACCTCCTTGTCCTCGGCTGCTCGAAAACGTGCGACCCCGAAGCCATCCCATCTGCCCTGGCAGCCCGGCACAAATCGCGGGGGGTATAGATTTGTAAATTTTCAAAACTAAAATATACTTTTGTAAATATTTTTTTTAAAAATATAAAAATAAAAAAATTCGCGCCTTGCGTGCGTGCGGCGTGGGGCTGGCTGCTGGGCCTGCTCGGCTAGGCCCGCTCAGGTGGCTGGGCTGGGCCGAGGTGTGGCTGGGTAGGGAAGAGGAGTGAGGAGGTGGGCTGCATCCTTGTTGGGCCAGATCAAAGGAAGGAGGGGGAAGGAGGCAGGCTGGTTGGCCCGGTTCGGCTGCAGCCCAAAAGGGAGGGACAGAGGAAAAGAGAGAGGAGGGGAAGGAGATGGGCTGGGACGAAAGAATGGTGGCCCAAGCGGAATAATGTTGTTTAATAATTTACAGGAATTGTATTTAGATTTTGAGATGTTTAGGGGAGAATTAACAGTGAGATTTGAATTGGTGATTGAACCGCGATTTGATATTTGAACACTGTAAAACTAAAGTAACGTGATGGGAAGGGATTTGAGCTGGGGCCCTGGGTACTTTTGGAATGACTTGAATAAAATTGGGAAAGGTATAAAAGGAGGGAAAATCCAAGGAATATTTGAATTCAAAACTAAGATATTTGAATCATTGATTATATCGAGGATACAAAGTAATTGATTGGCACTGGGTATTCCTTTTTTCTTTGTAGGCATTTTTGATATACGGATATTTGGCTAAATCTTTGGATAGTGTTTTAGAACGTAATTCAAATCCCAAGATTTGAATATGGGGACTTTTATTTGGGAGGGGATTTTTGGAGCGAGATGAAAGGAGTACGGGGATGATTTAATCGAAATCTCGGCATTAGACTCCTTCATACACACAAAGATCCAAAACTTTGAAATTATGATTTTATTAAAATAGTTTTTAAGAGCTACACGGAAACCAGGGCGTTACAAGTAGCGCTTAACAATATCTACAGGCTAAAAATCAAGCTGCGCACCAACAGGCGCATCCATTTTCTAGTTCTATTGCACAACTCCTAATTGCTAGGAATAGGTCTTCAGAAGAGCCATGGGGTGTGTAGACAAGGTCCACTTTCATATGCAGAAATTCTTTAAGAGAAGGTTTGCCTTCGACAATTGTTCCCTGTTCTCTGAACCCAGGAAGTGGGACATAGCACTGCAAACTCACTTCACAGCAGAAATTTTAGTGAGAGATGCCTATTTTTTCATCACCTTCAATCATGGTACAAGCATGCAGTCAAATAAAATATGACATCCGAATATCCAATGGTGAAACTATAACAATAGATTTCCAGGGAATGAACATCATGTTATCACCATTTACCAACATAAGTGCTGAGCTGGACAAACAACAGCAGCATTTAGAGAACACATTTCATATCAACACACTCCTGATGACTTAGAAATTAACTCCCTACAAGTCACTTTTCTCTGCTAGAATATTGCATTTCCACTCTTATAATTATCCTTGTTTCCCTGACCAGCCCCTATTACATGATCTAAAATTTCAGGCGCAGCAGAGGAGGTGCTAACTGTGCTTCGTTCTCTTTCTGAATCCAATCAAAAATTGAGCCCTGCAGCTGGACAGGCGCATGTGCAGCCCAAACTTTGAAGAAGTCAGAGATCGCATATCTGTGACTCTGCGTCCTATGATCCTGTTGTTGCAGCTTTGCTTTCTTGGCTCCTCGGATGGTTCTCTGAGTGCGCGGAATGGTCATGGTTACCTTCACAGCCTGAAGATATGCACCACCATGTTTAGACTTCCAAAGCATCTGGTACATTCTAGCTTTTACATTCTGATGAAAACAATCTACAGCCTTTGGCAGCATGATCTTTTCCATTAATTCCAAGGTACTGTTTGTGTGCAAGCAATGTTGCTCATCACCATTAATCACCTCTGTCACAGAACTCTCGATTGCTGGGAATAGGTCTTCTGAAGAGCCCTGGGGCATATAGACAAGGTGAACTCTCAGATGCGGAAATTTTTTGAGAGAAGGTTTGCCGTTGACAATTGTTCCCTGCTCTCTGAACCCAGGCAATGAAACTTGGCACATCAAACTCACGGCATTAACAGATTCTAGAGACATGTCTGGTAATTTCATCTTGTCCATGTTGCCACTACCACATACCTTCTGACCATGATGCTTGCAACACAGTGGGTTTGGGCGGTACCAGTCAGTAGTTATATTGTGAATGTTGTCCCAATGGTATGAATGAGAATTTGGCACCCAGGAGAAGTCTTGTGTAGGTAGTTGAGTAAGTTCCTTCCTAACAATTTCAGTTGTAGACTTGAAATGAGGGGTAAACAACTGCAAGCACTTAATTATAGTTCCAATTATGTTTGTACTCTCTGAAAGTTGTAACATCATACCAAGGAAGACATTGTCCTCTGGGGCACTGCAATCATGGTAAAAAAAGACCAACATAGCTTCTGCTCCTCGCTGAGCTATGCTATTGGGCCATATCCAAAACAAATTCTGCTTGTTTTCCTGCACTAATTTGTACTCTAGCCTTTCACCTGCAAGAAGGTGCCCAATAAGAGGGTCGAAGAACAAGAAACGACGTGGTGTCCCTCCAGACTCCACATATCTCAAAAAGTCATTAGCTCCATCTGCAAACCACTCGAATCTTTGAACAGCAGATCTACTCGGCTCATCGATATTGCCGTGGAAGATGGATGATATCAGTGACTTGGTGGCATGGGCTATTCGCCTAGGAAAAAAGGAATTCCTTGCTACTTGTTCGGCCTCTTGTTCTTCCTGGACACGCTGCCTGCACTTGCGTAGTGTGTCATCACAGTCTTCAGCAACACGCTTCAGCTTCTTCTGCCAATGTAGCAACGGCCCACCAGTGATCTGCCACTTATTGGATGTCTCAAGTGCAACCTCCAACTTGATTTGCGCCATCTCCAGCCTCTCCATCTGCCCCTCTGCACTTGATTTTCGCTCATACTTGTCAATCATGCCGGATATGATTTTGTTCAGTGTCTCATGAACGATGGCAGAACTGACTACCTCTGCCATCTTCAGTAATCTGTAGGGTTCCCTCTCTGATAAGGACAGAGCAATATGTATATATCAATCACTACATCATTATGCCTTGTAACATATGTAAAGGCTAACCTTCTGAGTTGAATCAACAGGAAGCAGTTTGGGGTCACACAGGTGCACCAAAGAGTACCCAGCAGACGATAACTGGATTGCAATCTGCAGAAGTGGTGAATGACAGTCCTGTAATATAAGAGATATAGTGAGCAATTCAAAGTTTGGTGCTAAGCAAGTCTTGTTGGATGACAATGGCACCATGGAGAAAATATCACTGTAGTGATTAGTCTATTCTCCAGTTCAAACCACGCTCTTTTGATTTTGACTTTCCAATCTTGGCTAGCTAAAGATAAATCCTCCTTATCAGCTGTCACTTGTCAGTGCAATACTTTTTTTTTGAAAAAGAAAATACTCCTCAACAGTCGACTATGCAATCAGTTCCAGCTATTAGCTCTGACTCTTGACTGGTTGAAAGATGAGATCTTTTGCACTAAACTTGGTTTTTCCTTTCACCAAAACATATTAACTGGACAGTAACAAAGCATGAGTGTTAAGGATATATGTGGGTATAAGTGTAATAGTGTGCGTTGATGGCATTTCAGTAAATTTGGTTCTAAGTCAATAGATCAAGAAGTTCAACCCCCAATTTCTCCTCTCTAAAATTAACAGAAAGAATAGGTTGCGATATGTGGGGAAACAAAGCTATACCTCGAGCCAGTGCGCCATGGCCTCCGCGAGGAAACAGGCAGACGCCGTATATACGCAATGGCCAGTGGCAGCGGATCGAGGAAGACAACAACATGCCTGGACCTTCCTGCACCGCCGATCCTGGAGCATCCTCTTCGGCGCAGACTATCGATCGCCTTCTTACAGAGTTTTTACTGTTAATAATTTAATTTACAAAACTAAATTTTAATTTTTTTTTTGCAGAAATACACTCTTGCCGCCGTGGACCAGGGTGGCATTTAAAAACCGCCTTGGCCCACGGCGGCAAATGGCCGGGCCCATGGCAGCCTCACCAGACCGTGACGGCGGCCCACGGCGTCAGTGGGCCAGGGGCCACGTGGCATTGCCGCCCTGGGCCACGGCGGTGAATGGCTGCAGGGGGCCGAATGTAAAAATGCATTCGCCGCCGTCCCCTAGGGCGGCGAATGCATTTTTGCGTTCGGTCCCCTGCAGCCATTTGCAAATTACCAAATTTAAAAATTTTCTTGCTAATTTTCCTGTCTTATTTTCTTGCTAATTTTTAACCCCAAAAATTTTAAAAATTTATTTCTCAAAATTAGATTCTTAAATTCTATTTATTGTGCCATTGTATTTATTGGGTCAATGTTAAAAAAAACAAATATCATAGATTGTTCACGTCGTGAAGAAAACTTGTCAAACTGAGGGTATTTCCGGATCGCCACTCGCATTCCACTCCTCATATGTCCGGATCGGCACTCGTAATCCACTCGTCCCCGTCTTTCGCCTACACGCTTCACAAAATTTAGTTTTAATCGTGGTTTAGGGTATGTTTTTTGAATTTTTTTTATAATCCGACGATGGTGGCCATTGGTTTGTAAAATCGTACTAATCATTTTTTCAAGTTTATTTTCGGTAATACTTAATTAATGACATGGTAATAGGACGGTCTGTTTTACGTGAGGGGCTTAGGATCCCCAGGCGAACAGAATGTTAGGGTCTATGAATTTTTTCCCAAATTTTTGCGCAATGTACATACTGAATGATTTTTAATTCGACATTAGGAGACGATATATTGTATTATTCGTGATCCACTCAGTCGATACTTAACGCAGTGCACGTACAATAGCATAGTGATATTAGCTAGATGCAAGCCGTTCGCATTGCGGCATGATAAATGCGACACCCATAGTACGAAATACAACAACGGATACAACTTGTGAGCAGTACAATGTATCCGCTCGTTCTAGTCACCGGTTCCTAGAAAAGCGGGCGATTCGTTCATGGTACGATATAGACAGGCTGTAGTCGGCTAGTGATTCTGGTTGCATGTTCCAGTGCCGTGATAGATCTGACGACGTGAAATTGTCAATCCATTGTCTGAATTGACACCTCCTTGGAGGATCCTGTGGGACGAGTTTCATTAGTAAATTCGTCACGTTTGGTGAAGGTAAACTATCTATAGGAAGTAAGGTGTGGCTTGAACTTACATCGATATCGTCGTCAAGAATGTTCGGACAAACAAAGCTTCTGCGTCGCAGAGTTCCTGGCCTTCTCGACCTGACGACCTGGCAACGATCACCACAAGCGCACGTTGGACGGTCCTCCCATGGCGGTAGTCCGAGAGGTCGATTTCTCCAGTCTGCCCCTTCTAACTCTAGATGTTGTTCGTGCTCCGTCCTCCTGGCCATGTATTGCGCCATGCTTTTATCTAATGGGAGGTAGTCATATTCCGGGTTGTCGTTGTCAATCCACTCGATGAAGCCGCAATGTCTTCCCTCGGTCTGTTAAGGTAAATATCATGGTGTAAGAGTCGTAGGCGTAAAAACGAATATGACAAAGATTTGACTGAAACACGTACCTAGGGACTCTGGTGCACGCACTCGAAGTATCTCCAGCCGTAAGTCTCCTCCTGATGAGATACGCGTAGCCGGCAACGGTCACCACAAAGGCATATCAAGCGTTCAGTCCAAGGTTGCAGTATCAAAGCGAAACCTAAATATCGCCAGTTGCAATCCTCCACGAAAAGAGGTGTAGAAGGCATTGTTCGATGCTGCTACAAGAAGAAAAGGAAATTAGTGAGGCAGGTAGTGGCCGTGGTTCATAAATGGTGTGAAGTTTGCCCAAGAGGTTGGGTGAAGGCCCTCTGCTACTATGATGGTGCTTTTATATAGGTTGTCATGTGTCTATTTTCCTATGAGACGTACAGGTCAAAATATAAGGGACATGCATATGCAAAAAGCGGTTGAAGTGGCCGACCATGTATTCAGAATGCCCGTGACGACGCATGACTAAAGCGACGCGCCGAAAGCTCGCTTGTCGCAATATGGTGCACATGGGGCCTATATTATGCAAGTAAAGGTGCTCCGTACTCGTGCATAGTATGCGCCGAAAGTGGTTTGTCCTTTTAAAATGGTACAAACAGGACGGAGTACCGTTGTAAATATTTGTGAAAGGTCAGATCTGAAGGGTGGGATCGAGCCTAGAGGGGGTGAATATGAACATGAAAAATTTGAACTAAAGCGGAAGCAATCTGCAAACAACGGATATTCCGTAATAGTATGACAGAATATCCGTTTGATCGGAATTTTCGGTAAACTTTAACGAAAGTTCCGTTTAAGGTTGTTAGCAGAGAGGCACAACGGAATTTACGCTCAAGATCAATGGAAGTTCCGTTAAAGTTGAAAAACAGAACCAAAATTCAACCTCAGAATTGGACGGAAATTCCAGTCCGAACCAACAGCTATTCATGATAGAAAAACTTGTACTAAAAAGGATTTTTAAAAGATTAGCTCTTTATGATTTTGCGCACTAGTATTTGAACTTTAGGATTCAAAGTGACAACCCTCTTAATATTTTCCTATTGTCGAAGATAAAATGACAATTACATTTTACCGATACAACAAGTTATGCGAGACCTATAAATAAATAAATACAACAATAGCCCCTAGTCCGTACGCCTCCACGTCCTCCTAGGCTGCGCTCGCACGTGCCCGCGCGAGTACGTCAGGCGGTCCGAGCCACCCCACGGGTGGCTCAGACCGCCTGAGCAGTAGAGAAAGCACCGGCGTCGTGCGGCTGTGTGTCCGGTGCACCTCCGAGCTGTGACGACCCGATCACGTCTTGCTCCGGAACGAGGTCGTCCTCGGTAGAGATCCAAGCAGAGGTGCTCCGGGCAGATCCCCGCCCAGTGTCCCCCAGGTGGTGGTGAGATTCGCCGCGTGGGGCTGGTAAAGAAAAGTTCGCGTTAGCCGAATAAAAAGTGCAGTTAGTTATGGAGAATATGTTCGAACCTGACGTACCTGACAAACCTCGCCCGATCGTGGAGGCTGCCGTCCTCGATCCTCCGACGGTACTGGAAGGACATGCTCCCCACGACGTACTGGCCCCTGCAGAACCCGCCGCTCCTGCCGATGTCCCTTCACCATGGGGACCTCGCATATGTATCTGCATCGGCGGGGCTGCATCGAAACGGCGACAAGTCAGAGCACGGACGACCGAGCGCATCGTGTTGCACATCCGGCCGAACGTGATCGTTTGCTCCTGCTCCGTGAGAGGGATGCCAGCCTCGAGGCGCTGGCACAGTAGGTCGAGCTCCGTGTCGACCTGCCTAGCATCGTCCGCCTGTTCAGCAGGACATGCGTGGTTAGTTGCGCATGGTAACTACCGTTGAAAATAGTATGAAAACCATTGACTCACTGCGCGGAAGTAGTCCTGGTCGCAGTGTGTTGGGTATGCGTCTCGCACCCCCGCGACGTGCACCTGTGGAGCCCCGAGAGTGAACGTCACCCGTAGTCTGGTACAGGGCTGGTACCAGGAAAGGTACTGCTCGTACATGTCGGCTGTGTGGGGGTGGATCTCCGTGATGACATCCTCCGTGGCTATGACCCAGTCATTGATGTACTCGATGACGGTGGGTCTCCACAACCTACCGGCGGCCTGGCCACGCCGATTTAACCTGCAGAGCACAACCGGTGACACAATGCATAATAATACGGAATATTCATTTCCACACATACATGTAAACGTGTTGCGGTACAGCCTGGAGTTGTGGATGGCCGAAGGTCTGGTGCATACCGAACTGCCGCATCACACGCTGCGGGCAGTGCGGCTCGACAGAAATATCAAACAGCATGGGTGTTATCGTCAGCCAGTACGCCTGGTACCTGGTGCAGAGGGACGACAGCCCAAGCGGCACACGCGCCATCACCGCCTCAGCGCTGTACGGCTCCTAGTCAACATCGTCGTCCGTGATCTTGTCGAACTCCATGACGAAGTCTGGGTACGACTTCTGCACCTGCACGTGAGAGTACTGACGCTACAAACAGGTAAAGAGTTCTCGTTAGTCCAAGTAACATAAAAAACCGAGACGGTTCTAACACCGAACATACCTCACGATGACACCACACCGTCCCCATCGTCGAATAGTCCTCCGATGGGACATCCACGTACAGGATCGGCTCGTACGGACTATGGTCCACCACGGGGCGGCCGATCGTGAACCGCTCTGCTGCCCAGAGCTGTAGGAGGAGTGGACAACCCGTGAAGACCGCTTCTGGGTCAGTCTTCCTGCAGCCGTCGCACAGACCCCTGTACGTGGCAGCAAGGAGTGCCGATCCCCAACTGTATTGGGGAACAGCACCGTCCTCGGCGTCGGCTATCTCCCTCGCGTAAGGGATCAAGCCCTTGTCGACTGTGTGGCCGTGCGAGTTGGTGAACATCACCCACCCGAACAGCCACAACAGGTACGCCTCTAGGCTCCTCTGCAGTGAGTACGCGTCGGCCTCCGGGTCTAGCTGATTAGACTACAGTAACATATAAGGAAGTTGACACTGTAATTCTAGTACGGACTGAAGGACAAACATAAAACAACAAGAAAGCATTCTTACCGTGTAGCTCAGTACCCAAGCCTGAGGGGGGCCCGCATGCGTGTACGGGGAGATCTCCCCGACGAGGGGAAGCCCCGGAGCACGTTGAACCAGGGCGAACCGCTGCAGGATGTCGTCTTGCCACCCCTGGAGCCCGTCAACTGGGCCCACCGGATCGCCGGCTAGAGGCAGCCCAAGCAGGAGGCTGACGTCCTGCAGTGTGGGGGCCATCTCACCGCATGGGAGGTGGAAGGTGTGTGTCTCCGGTCTCCACCGGTCCACAAGAGCTGTGATCAGCGACCAGTCGATACCCCACTTCTTCGCCGGGTCATTCGGGTCCACTGCGGCTGCTACCAGCCTACACAGCGGCAGAAGGCCTGCCTCCCGCAACCTGACAATCAAAACAAAGCAAGTTAGTAAGTTCACATATACAGCTTCACAGTACAACGTTTGTACGTACCTAGTCGTGAACCGAGGGTCCACGGGAAGGAGTCGCCTAGAAGGTCGAGGACGTAAGGTACCGAGCTGGAGGTTCTGCACCGCCGAGAGAAACGACCGATGGGTCTGATCGGTGGCGTGATCCAGCAACTCAGGCGTCTGGTAGTCCATACCTACAAGGAAAAAGAAGCGGAACGGATTACCTCAATTAAACATAGTGCATTACAGTTAGAAAATTAACAGACAGCAAAGTACTTTTAAAAGGCCAGCACTTGCAAAGTGAAAACAAAGAGCACATTTCAACAGACGACAATAGATATGACACGCCGATCTGGCCCACACTAAAACAAAAATCAGATAGCAATACATGTAGATTGGTACACATTACAGGGAGATTACATCAGCAACCAGCGGCTATACTACACAACATAACCCGAAGGTGCACAAGGACACCTGCGATGACGCTGCCTATCAGTGGTGCCTTCCCCAGTTGGCTGCCTTCCATCGGCGCCTGATCCTTCCACAGGAACTTCCGCTGCACTTGGGGCCTCGGCGTCTTTCGTGCACTTCTTGTAGGTATGTCCCTCCTCTCCACACCTACTGCAACGTATAGCGCTAACGCCGGCCTTGGATTCGTCCATATCATTGCGAATCCTCCGTGTCCAACGGCGGCTTGCCTTGTTCCTTGTCTTCGTCGGGTCAGGGATGTAATAAACTGGGCTTGTGTCTTCAGTGAAAGTGCCGACGATGCTGAAACCAAAAATTTCGGTACTCCATGTATGCATGATTGCTTCCTTTTTAAAGTATGGGGACACATATTGGCGTTCATCAATGCTGCACTCCCCACAAGCGGCAATGACATGAGAACAGGGCTTGTGGTACAAGCTTGGTTTCCGGCAGGAGCACTTGCATGTCCCATCTTCCTTTAGGATACACTCTTGCACATATTTCCTTGCGAATATGCCACGCCTGGACCTGTCGGCACACAATATCTCAAATCTACGCTCTCGTGTGCCCTGCACTCGAACTCGATGCCCTCTTGCCTTCTTGCATTTCTCCTCAAGGTACTCTATCATTTTGGTGCCGAACCAAAGGTTTCCATCGGCCATAGATGGGCCATTCTGTCTGCACATGTCGTGGAAGTACGTCTGTGTTCCATGTAGGATGAACTCCACGATGGCAACAAGGGGAAGTTGCCTCACACCACGCATGACCCAGTTGTAGACCTCTGCAAGGTTCGTGGTCATTATGCTGTACCTTGCTCCACCTTCATCGTACAGCAATGCCCATTTCTCCTTCGGCTCATGCTCGATCCACTACGAAAATCTGCTAACCGAGGAACCGGGCCTCCTTCTGAATGTACCGTCATCGGTGGGAAGTGCACCTAGAGCTTTAGGGCCCGTCAACACCTCTAGCTGCGGGTCTTGCAGAACTCTCGCCTCTATGTTTGGCTGTCAGCTCATCAAGTCTCCTCCACAGCTCATTGAACTTCTTCTGTTGATTCTAGGCACACAAACGTTTGAACATGGCCATCAGCTCCTTGTTTCAGAACTGCTTATAAAAGTTTGTACCCATATGACGCATGCACCATCTGCTCTTTACATCTTCCCACACTGGAGGGTATCCCTTGTCTGCGCAGCCATTTCGCAGCTCCTCAATTGCACGCAGCATCCCTGCATGACGGTCATGTATGAGACATACCTCTGGCCTCATCCCCACCACCTTTTCCTTAACCAGCTTCAGAAACCAGTACAACTCTCTGTGTTCTCGCTCTCGATGAAGGCAAAGGTCACGGGCAATACTTGGTTGTTCCCGTCTACTCTGATTGCTGTCAACATTTGCCCTCTGTATTTTCTAGTTAGGAACGTGCCGTCGATGCTGAGAATGGGCCTGCAATGAAGAAATGCAAACATGCACGCCTGCAGAGAGAGGAAGGCCTGCTGAAGGACACTCTGCCCAGGATTTGCTAACGATGGGAAAGTTTTAATTTCGGAGTAGCTGCCAGGATTCCTCACATAGATGGTTTTAGTAGGCGAGGCAAATTATTGTACGAAGCTTCAAAACTGCCGAATCTCCTTTCAATTATCTTCTGTTTGGCCCTCCATGCCTTGGCATATGTAATGGTGTACTTGTACTTCTCCTCGATGCGCCTGATAATTGACTTGGGTTCGAACCGGAGGTTCTCCACAACAGCATAATACAGCTCTGAAGCGATGAATGCAAATAATATGTTCCTGTGGTACTTCTGAACACCCAGAAGATGGCAGTTGTGCTCCGTCATGATTGATACGGACCAATAGTCGTCATATTTCTTCCTGGATGCGTACATCCTCCATGGACATCCATCGCTTGAACTTGCACATTTCACTTCGTACACTGATCTGGTGGACTTTGATACCCAGAACTCCCTCCCAAGTGACACGGCCCACATCTTCACAGCCTCTATCAACTGTACTTTTTTGGCGTACCTAGCGCCTTGCACCACTTTATTCTGCCGATACTCCCATGGCACGGTGTGCCCCTCTGAGACAACGAGTCCGGAGAAGTCCTCATTGTCCCATTCTGCCGGGTATACATCGTCCTCCGAAGAACCATCATCCTCCATATGCTCAGGTTCTGAGTCTTCAATTTCCATCTCCTGTACTAGACCTGGGTGTCTCTTCCCTTCATGTGCAAACCCCCTCGGTCCCATGTCTTCTTGGCCTCCTTCCTCTCCGGCACCCTTGTCTTCTGCCTCATTTTGCTCCCCTGTTTTATCGGGCCCTTCCGCTGTACTTGGACCAGCCTGATCAATGCTAACCCTGTCATGCACTACCACTAGGATGCTAGGTGCCCATACTCGCTGCAGTGCACTCTCCACAAAAAATACCCAGCTGGCCATCGAATCTATTGGCATCAATTCCCACCAAAAACCTTCCATAGCCCAGCAAAAACCAGTGCGTACACCGTAATTGCATTTACTTTAGGATCTACTCCGAATCCCCTCATTAACCAATTGTAAACTTCAGGAAAACTTCTCTCAGCTGGAGCTATAATTCCCTTTTGTGCTACGTTGAACTCCGATAAATCTACCCCATATTGTCCTTCTCTGACATTTCCTTCACCGTGATATATCGCGAATACAACTCTATTTGCCATTTCTGTTGACAAAAAAGATTTTCACTACAGTTATTAATCTGTACTAATCAATATTCGTTCCATAAAAAGGCTATAGGTATGAGTCAAACCATTACCGTTTCTACATTTTACAAACTAACCCAGCGGCGCTAATAAAGTTATACGCTAGGTTTATCTAACGTGTCGAAATGACGTATACCAACGATGGCCATGGCGGAGCATATTTATTTCTAAAATATCTACAATTTACTACCTGTCCGCTATGTTCTTCTAGTACGGTCAAATAAATTTAACACTAACGATGGTTATGCCAAACCGCTAATATTTTCATACTATGTCGGGTATTACACTACGCATCTAGTACTAATTAACACTTGTCTAAAAAATTGACTACATGACAGAGGGAGAGCAAAAAATACCTGGGTTCAGCTCAAAAATCCGTGCGGGCTTCGCTGCTGTACTGCTCCTCCTTTGCCTCAGCTCTATCGGACGAACGCTGGAGGCGGAAGGGGGAAATGACGCGCCGGCGAGTGTGCGAGGGGGTTTTATAGGGGAGGGCCAAAAACCGCCCTCCCCCAGGGCGGCGAATGCAAATTTGCATTCTGCCCCCTGTAGTTCTGCCAGCCTCACAGGGGGGCCCGTGAGGCATTCGCCGCCCTAGGCCACGGCGGCAAGCCCACATGGCCCCCCCCGGCTAACGGCGGCCCACTGGCGGCCAGGCCATTTGCCGCCCTGGGCCACGGCGGTTTTTAAATACCGCCCTGGCCCACGGCAGCAAGAGGGTAATTCTACAAAAAAAAATTTTAAAAATAGTTTTGTAAATTAAAAAATAATTAAATTATTAACAGTAAAAAACCCTTCTTACACGGTGGTGGTCGGCGTGGAGACGAAGGGGTCTATTGGGCCAAAGTGTCAGTGAAAGCTTGGCCGGCCCATCGAGGCCCAAATAAAGCCCACATTAACTCTCTTGCCATCTGGATGGAAGAAAACATCTAGAGATTCAGAGGTGTTATAACAGTATGACTTTAGCAGAAAATATACTCACCTCACCAAACTGGTTGAAACTAGTGCTGTAAACTGATTGCATTGCAAATGTGAAGAGCATAAATTTGTGTCCAGCTGGAAATGGTGAAGAGCGGAGTTCTTAGTTCAGTTGCATTCACAATGACAATTGGAGAGTGAAAAGTTATTACCTCCTTTATTTCTCCAGATGTTCTGTAACTGAACCAACTTTTGAGTAATATATGTTCAGACCAGCAAAATTGCCTCAAGTGCATAGTTCATTTCAAAGAAGATGGCAAGTCTTCTTCGCCTGTGAAAAGGGTCCATCAGCATCAAGTATAGAATGAACTGTACATACTAGTGACAAAATTGACTACTTCAATCATAGACTACCAACCAGGTCAAGCTTTGAAATTGGACTAAGTATTGGAATTCTTCAGAACACTTTTAATGGTATACTACCTGTCTTCCGGATGCAATAAAATTGTTCTCCTTGGTGTCATGTGTTGACTTGGCATACCCACCAACCGATGCATAAATTGGCTTGTTCTCCTCCTCGCTGCATTTTTCTGTTTTCTGTTCGCGCGCGCGTGTGTGCATGTGTTTTCTTCTTTCAATTTAAAATCATCCTAAACATAAATAGTTTGAACTTCCATAGAGATGGTACCACTGTTAAATTTAAAAAATGTGTGCTGGAAGCAAAAAACCCCCCAAAAAAACAGAAGTGCATGGGAATGCGAAGTAGCTAAAATTTGATTTGAGATATGCTAATTTTCTCATCGCTTTCGATCATGGTACATGCATGCAAATTCAAATAAAATATGACATAGTCAAATATCCAATGGTGAAACTGTACATTACATTTCCAGAGAATGAACATCATGATATCACGATTTATCAACATAAATGTTGAGTTAGACCAACAGCAGCAGCATATGTAGAACAAATTTCATATCAATAAACTCCTAATGACAAAGAAATCAACTCCTTACGAGTCACATTTCTCTGCTAAAATAATACAATTCCATTGTTTTAATTATCCCTGTTTCCCTGACCAGTTCCTGTTACATGATCTAAAATTTCAGGCGCAATAGAGGAGGTGCTAACTCTGCTTCCTTCTCTTTCTGAATCCAATTGAGGAGTGCACCCTGCAGCCGGACAGGTGCATGCGCGTACCAGAGGTTGTGGAAGTCAGAGATTGCATTTGTACGATGCTGAATTTTATGACCCTGTTGTCGCGACATCTTTGCTTTCCTAGCTCCTCGAATGGTTCTCCTTGTGCTCTGCATGTTCATGCTTGCCTTCCTAACCTGAAGATATGCACCACCATGTTTAGACTTCCAAAGCATCTGATACAATGTCGCTTCTGCATTCTCACGAAACCAATCTACTGCCCTTGGCAGCATGATCTCTTCCATTTGTTCCAAGGCAATGTTTGTGTGCAAGCAATGTTGCTTATCACCATTAATTACCTCCACTACAGAACTCTTGATTTCTGGGGATAGGTCTTCTGAAGAGCCATGGGGAGTGTAGATAAGGTCAACTTTCATATGCGGAAATTCTTTAAGAGAAGGTTTGCCTTTGACAATTGTTCCCTGTTCTCTGAACCCAGGAATTGGGACATAGCACTGCAAACTCACTTCAATAACTGGTCCAAGAGAAACACCCTGTAAAGCCGGCATTGCTAGATTGCTACTACCACAGCCGTTGTTCTGACCATGCTGCTTGCAGCATAGTGGGTTTGGACGAAACCATTGGGTAGTAATGCTGTGAATATTGTCCCAGTGTTTCTTATGGCATGATTCAGCGTATGGCACCCAGGAGAAATCTTGCGAAGGTAGCTGAGTAAGTTCATTCCCAACAGATTCTGCTGAAGACTTGAAATGAGGATTAAACAGCTGCAAGCACTTGATTACAATGCCAAGTATGTCCACACTCTCTGAAATCTGTAGCATCATACACAGGAAAAAATCATCCTCTGGTGCACTAGAATTTTTGCAGTCAAATATCAACCTAGCCTCTATCCTGTGCTCTGAAATATTGAAAGGCCGCACGACAAACAACCGGTTCTTGTTTCCACAGACTAATTTGTACTCTAGTGTTTTGCCTGCAAGAAGTTGCCTGATAAGAGGGTCAAAGAACAAGTATTGATGTGGTGTTCCTCCAAACTCCACAAATCTCAAAAACTCATTAGCTCCATCTGCAAACCACTCAAATCTTTGAACAGCAGATTTACTTGAGCCATCGATATTGCTGTAAAATATGGATGATATTAATGACTTGGTGGCATGGGCAATTCGCCTAGGAAAGGAGGAATTCCTTACTTCTTGTTCCGTCTCTTCTTCTTCCAGGACACGTTGCCGGCATTCATGCAGCGTGTCATCACACTCTTGAGCAGCACGCTTCAGCTTCTTCTGCCAACGCAGTAACGAAGGATCAGTGATTCGCCACTTATAGGATGTCTCAAGTGCAGCCTCCAACCTGATGTGTGCCATCTCCAGCCTCTCCATGTGTTCTTCTGCACTTGATTTTCGCTCATTCCTGTTGACCAAGCCATGTATGATTTGGTTAACTGCCTCATGAACAACCACAGAACTGACTACCTCTGCCATCTTCAGTAATCTGTAGGGTTCCCTCTCTGATAAGGACAGAGCAATATGTATATATCAATCACTACATCATTATGCCTTATAATATATGTAAAGGCTAACCTTCTGAGTTGAATCAACAGGAAGCAGTTTGGGGTCACACAGGTGCACCAAAGAGTACCCAGCAGACGATAACTGGATTGCAATCTGCAGAAGTGGTGAATGACAGTCCTGTAATATAAGAGATATAGTGAGCAATTCAAAGTTTGGTGCTAAGCAAGTCTTGTTGGATGACTATGGCACCATGAAGAACATATCACTGTAGTGATTAGTCTATTCTCCAGTCCAAACGACGTTGATTTTGACTTTCCAATCTTGGCTAGCTAAAGATAAATCCTCCTTATCAGTTGTCACTTGTCAGTGCAATACTTTTTTTTTTGAAAAAGAAAATACTCCTCAGCAGTCGACAATGCAATCAGTTCCAGCCATTAGCTCTGACTCTTGACTGGTTGAAAGATGAGATCTTTTGCACTAAACTTGGTTTTTCCTTTCACCAAAACAGATTAACTGGACAGTAACAAAGCATGAAAGTGTTAAGGATATATGTGGGTATAAGTGTAATAGTGTGTGTTGATGGCATTTCAGTAAATTTGGTTCTAAGTCAATAGATCAAGAAGTTCAACCCCCAATTTCTCCTCTCTACAATTAACAGAAAGAATAGGTTGCGATATGTGGGGAAACAAAAGCTGTACCTCGAGCCAGTGCGCCATGGCCTCCACGAGGAAACAGAGGCCTCCTCCCTCTCCCTCCGCATTGCCGCACACGCCGTATATACGCAGTGGCCAGTGGCAGCGGATCGAGGAAGACAACAACATGCCTGGACCTTCCTGCACCGCCAATCCTGGAGCATCCTCTTCGGCGCAGACTATCGATCGCCTTCTTACACGGTGGTGGTCGGCGTGGAGACGAAGGGGTCTATTGGGCCAAAGTGTCAGTGAAAGCTTGGCTGGCCCATCGAGGCCCAAATAAAGCCCACATTAACTCTCTTGCCATCTGGATGGAAGAAAACATCTAGAGATACAGAGGTGTTATAACAGTATGACTTTAGCAGAAAATATACTCACCTCACCAAACTGGTTGAAACTAGTGCTGTAAACTGATTGCATTGCAAATGTGAAGAGCATAAATTTGTGTCCAGCTGGAAATGCTGAAGAGCGGAGAGTTCAGTTGCATTCACAATGTCAATTAGAGAGTGAAAAATTATTACCTCCTTTATTTCTCCAGATGTTCTGTAACTGAACCAACGTTTGAGTAATATATGTTCAGACCAGCGAAATTGCCTCAAGTGCACAGTTCACTTCAAAGAAGATGGCAAGTCTTCTTCGCCTGTGAAAAGGGTCCATCAGCATCAAGTATAGAATGAACTGTACATACTAGTGACAAAATTGACTACTTGAATCATAGGCTACCAACCGGGTCAAGCTTTGAAATTGGACTAAGTATTGGAATTCTTCTGAACACTTTTAATGGTGTACTACCTGTCTTCCGGATGCATTAAAATTGTTCTCCTTGGTATCATGTGTTGACTTGGCATACCCACCAACGGACGCACAAATTGGCTTGTTCTCTCCTCGCTGCATTTTTCTGTTTTCTGTTTCAGCACATGACGAAGTCAGAATATATATATGCATGTGTTTTCTTCTTTCAATTTAAAATCATCCTAAACATATATAGCTTGAACTTTCATAGAGATGGTACCACTGTCAAACTCAGAATTTCCGTTAAAAAATGTGTGCTGGATGCAAACAACCCAAAAAAAACAGAAGTGCATGGGAATGTGAAGTAGCTAAAATTTGAGTGAGATATGCTAATTTTCTCATCGCTTTCGATCATGGTACATGCATGCAAACTCAAATAAAATATGACATAGCCAAATATCCAGTGGTGAAACTGTACATTACATTTCAGAGAATGAACATCATGATATCACGATGTATCAACATAAATGTTGAGTTAGACCAACAGCAGCAGCATATGTAGAACAAATTTCACATCAATAAACTCCTAATGACACAGAAATCAACTCCTTACGAGCCATTTTTCTCTGCTAAAATATTACAATTCCATTGTTTTAATTATCCCTGTTTCCCTGACCAGTTCCCGTTACATGATCTAAAATTTCAGGCGCAATAGAGGAGGTGCTAACTCTGCTTCCTTCTCTTTCTGAATCCAATCGAGGATTGAGCCCTGCAGCTGGACAGGTGCATGCGCAGACCAGAGGTTGAGGAAGTCAGAGATTGCATTTGTACGATGCTGCATTTTATGAGCCTGTTGTTGTGACATCTTTGCTTTCCTAGCTCCTCGAATGGTTCTCCGTGTGCTCTGCATGTTCATGCTTGCTTTCCTAACCTGAAGATATGCGCCACCATGTTTAGACTTCCAAAGCATCTGATACAATGTCGCTTCCGCATTCTCACGAAACCAATCTACTGCCCTTGGCAGCATGATCTCTTCCATTTGTTCCAAGGCAATGTTTGTGTGCAAGCAATGTTGCTTATCACCATTAATTACCTCTACTACAGAACTCTTGATTTCTGGGGATAGGTCTTCTGAAGAGCCATGGGGAGTGTAGACAAGGTCAACTTTCATATGCGGAAATTCTTTAAGAGAAGGTTTGCCTTTGACAATTGTTCCCTGTTCTCTGAACCCAGGAATTGGGACATAGCACTGCAAACTCACTTCAATAACTGGTCCAAGAGAAACACCCTGTAAAGCCGGCATTCCTAGATTGCTACTACCACAGCCGTTGTTCTGACCATGCTGCTTGCAGCATAGTGGGTTTGGACGAAACCATTGGGTAGTAATGCTGTGAATATTGTCCCAGTGTTTCTTATGGCATGATTCAGCGTATGGCACCCAGGAGAAATCTTGCGAAGGTAGCTGAGTAAGTTCATTCCCAACAGATTCTGCTGTAGACTTGAAATGAGGATTAAACAGCTGCAAGCACTTGATTACAATGCCAAGTATGTCCACACTCTCTGAAATCTGTAGCAACATACACAGGAAAAAATCATCCTCTGGTGCACTAGCATTTTTACTATCAAAGATCAGCCTAGCCTCTACCCTGTGCTCTGAAATATTGAAAGGCCGTATGACAAACAACCGATACTTGTTTTCAGACACTAATTTATACTCTAGTGTTTTGCCTGCAAGAAGTTGCCTGATAAGAGGGTCAAAGAACAAGTATTGATGTGGTGTTCCTCCAAACTCCACAGATCTCAAAAACTCATTAGCTCCATCTGCAAACCACTCAAATCTTCGAACAGCAGATTTACTTGAGCCATCGATATTGCTGTAAAATATGGATGATATTAATGACCTGGTGGCATGGGCAATTCGCCTAGGAAAGGAGGAATTCCTTACTTCTTGTTCCGTCTCTTCTTCTTCCAGGACACGTTGCTGGCATTCATGCAGCGTGTCATCACACTCTTGAGCAGCACGCTTCAGCATCTTCTGCCAACGCAGTAACGAAGGATCAGTGATTCGCCACTTATAGGATGTCTCAAGTGCAGCCTCCAACCTGATGTGTGCCATCTCCAGCCTCTCCATGTGTTCTTCTGCACTTGATTTTCGCTCATTCCTGTTGACCAAGCCATGTATGATTTGGTTCACTGCCTCATGAACAACCACAGAACTGACTATCTCTGCCATTAGGACTCGATCATATATCAGTATGCCCAACAGAATAAAGGAACAGATCAGTGATTCCTGATCTGTAATGAATTGCTCTGATTATAGTATAACTAACCGAGCCTACTGAGTTTGAATCGGAAGAAAAGAACCTGGGATGGCAGGTATTGCCAAAGACTGCATGAAGTGGCACTGTGGCAGCAAGAATCTACCCAGCAGCCTGAGACCAGATTGCATGAATGGTGAGCTCACAATCCTTTAATATATACTGATATTTGGAAGGGACAGAAGAAAGTGATCAGACTATTGTGGAATTAATTAATGATTGGTTCAGGTGGACCGGGCCGCCTTGCCTCCGTTGATTGCTCAAAAAAGAGGAAAACAAAAACTATTGTGGGTAGGAATGGACTGTGATACCCATGACTTTGAAGGTTATGGGTCTAATGGGGTTGGCGAGTCATGCACTCAATTGGTTTTTATAATCACAAGGAGAAGAACATTGGCGTTTGCTACAACGAGTCCTTGCGATGAGATGATTGGTCTTTGGCATTTGGTTATTCCTTTCAATGACTCTTGTCAAATTTTGGTCATTGTTTAATTTTTTAGTGGGAAGAATCGAATCTCTTGCCCGATGGCTGGCATCACGTTTTCCGCGTACACGAAAGTGAAATCAGTTGGGCTTTCATACATGTCCTTTTCCTACAGCATAAAACCGATGAGATGGCTAGTATCTCATCACCATTGCAAATGCGAAAGCAAATGTAGAAATTTCTGAAAGATGTGGAAGATACGACTATCGAGAAGCACATCCATGGTGGCAATTAAACTGATCCCGGCCTTTACTCCCTAGTATGATACTGTAGATAATAACATCATTTCAGGAGGCATTTCTATCTTCTCCATCATCTGAGGAGACGCCAGTAACAACAGTAAATCGAGATGCGAGTGAACCGAGCGTACATACCTCGAGCTCGCGGGCGCGGCGGTAGCGGTGGGTGGGGCTGTGCTTGTGCTTGTGCTTCTGCCTCTTCATCTCCCGCGCGCCGGGGCACAGCTTCCCTGCTCCGCCGCCAGCCTCTCCGTGCCGCCGCCCTTCACCGCCCCCGGTCACCGCGGCAGCAGTGCAGCACATCCATGAATGAATTTTTTTTTTATTTTTATTTAATAAAATATTTACAAAACTACATTTTCATTTCAAAAATTCACAAAAATATACTCCCAACGCTCTATGTGGGAGGGCGTTTTTTATAAATCGTCTCTCTAGAAGGCGATTTGATAACGTGGCTGACGACCGTTGGCTGAACGGCCCATAGCCGTCAGCCCATTTTGCAGGTGGCCCCCCGGCCTCCTAAAAACCGCCCTAGGGCGCAGGGGCCGTCTGCAAAAATCCGGACGGACCATTTTATAGGCGGCCCCCCTGCCGCCCTCTCAGGAGGCGGTTTTTGGGAGGCCGGGGTGCCGTCCGCTAGAAGGGTGGTTTTTAGCTCCCCCGGTATAAAACCTCCTCTCATACTTCAAAAATGTCATAAAATTCACACAAATCACATGAAAAAAAAGAGAGAGCTGAGAGTGAAGAACAACGGAAGCACCGAAGCCCTGTTGGTTTACGGATTCGTCTGCAGGTAATATTTGATGTCGCTTTGTAATTTCTATTTATATTCATCAAATAATGTAGTATGTGTAGTATTAGACCAATTTTTTCATAGATAAATAAATGTTAGGTTTGTTTCACAGAGTGTAGATCTATTATAGTTGAGCATAACAGCTAAGGACATTGATAGAGCGTATAAGAGAAGTTAGGTTTTTTTACTAGATGAGTAACACTAGTTTGAGAAACGCTAGGGAAATGGAAATGTGGATGATGACATTTTATTTTTTGTAGTCATGTCTAGTATACCCTAGGTAAGTAGTTATATAAGATATTTTTGGTCTTGTGAGTTATAATTTGCGTTTATTTGGTTATAATGTAGATTGCTATGGATGCATCCGGTATGTCCATTCATCTACGACCTCCGATCGATGAGCCTCCGCCGATGTGTTGGTGTGGAGATAATTGCAAAGTTGAAATAAGTGAGGAGGATTACACATACCGGCAAAGGTATTGGATGTGTGCAAATTACACCTACTCCCCGGAAAAGCCGAAACCACAAGGGAAGAAGGGGAAGGTGAAGAAACCAGTGGAGGTAATACGAATTATTTTGTAGTACGAAATATTTGAACCTTTGAGCTAACAAATTTGTATATGTCAAGGCACCGAAGCCTCCTCCGTCTCTGTGCTACTTTGTGCAATTGATAGATACGGAGATCCGTCCACATGACGCACGGTATCTTCGCATGTCGCAGGAATGGCACAGGGACCACCTCGAACGTTTTTGGGCGATAGAAGAAAAGTGGGAAGCTGAGCAGAAGAGGAAGGAGGAGAAAGAGCGGCAGGAGAAGGAAGCCCGTGAGGCAGATAGGGAGAGGAAGAGGGAGAGGGCACGGCGTACAAAGGAAGCTGGGCCGGAGGCGGCGAGGAAGGGGAGTAACCACGCTGCACACAGTAGTTGCATCTCTAGTTAGATATCTATTTAAAATTCCCTATAGCATGTAATAACGATAACTAGAAACGTTTGATGTGCCGTTTGTACTCTTTAGATGGATAATTTCATTATATTCGTAAGCAATTAATATGTGTTTGGTTGTCACCGCTCAGAATGTACTTTCGCCGTGAAGTTCAAACTCGAAAATTCATGTTTTTGATCAGTTTTGTCACATACATAGATTGTGAGGAGCACATCGTTTGATTGACGAGCGTAAACGAAGTAAAGGGGTTTCTTCAGTATACGTAGAATTAATAAAATATGATATACAACAGACAAACTATCACTGATACAACGTACTACGGGCCCTGACCGTAATCTCTAGCTCTCTTTGTCTTCCTACCTTGCTCTCGCACCTGGCCCTAAGAGTACGTCAGCCGGTCTGGTGGTACGGCACAGCCAGCGCGGGTCGTTTGCACGGGTGTGACAGTTGGTGGGTCCTGTGTCTGTGGTGGCGGAGCTCCTTCAATCTGCGAGGCAGCTAGTATCTCCTGGATCTCCTCGCTTGAGTCCTCCAAGTCGTCCCCCTCGAAAGGATCCGGTGCCCAACCGCTGCCGCGTGCGCCCTGCGTGGAGGAGCCAGCGCCAGCAAACATCCTCGGCGCTGTAGAGTGGAACCCTGTACACCAAAATATTGATAATTGCAAACCAAAATTTTGAAAGGCAAAAATAAACTTTGATATAACCTGAAGACCTCCTGTCGTGGCCCGGGGGGCACTTGTCATGCCCAGCTGCGCGTGTGGTCGTGTGTGGTACACTCCATGCGTCGACATGCTAGCTCCAGAGGGATGTAGGTATGGTGTAGCGAAAGCTGCAGGGAAGCATATTGATGTACAATAGTACATGTCATAGAAGGAAACATGTTATGAACCGATGGTTAGTCGGATTTACCTCTGGAGGGGCCAGATGGCTGACTGGAACCCTACGGGCGTACTCCTGCTCCTACTCCTGTTCCTGCTGGCCGTGGCTATTGCTGCTATACAACTACGGGAGGTACCGCGTCGGCCGTACGATAAGTGAGCGCACGAACCACTGTGTGCATCGCCTGACGAATCCTCCCGAAGGTCGTCCTCTGCTCATCGGCATTCAGCACGATCCCACTGTCCAACCGTCCGAACGCCGTGTTTACATCAGCCTTAACCTGTCGCGCTGCGTCGGCCTATTTCAAATGTGGCATGAACATGTGTTAGAACCGTGGACACATACAAAGGGAATAACAAAGTGCAAAGATAATGTGACTTACCGCGTGGAAGTAGTCCTGGTCACGGTGTCTAGGATACGTGTCCGTCATAGCGGCGACGTGTGGCTGTGGATCATCTGGGAACGTTAACGCGTGTGCGGGTACGGGGCTGGTACCACGTGAGGTATGCTAGGTAGCTCTCCTCAGTGTGTGGATATATCTCGTCAATGACCTCCTCTGTCGCCCAACAACCAGTCCTCCACGTACTTCTGCCAGTCGAGGATACCACTGAGCGCCGGCAGCCTGTCCCTTACGATTATATCTATTTGCAGAGAGTGCATTAAACTACATTAAATAGTTGTAGTACTAAACAAAGATCGCAGTTGTACTAACCGGTGCACATCGCGTGGCACAACGATCTCCACGGGCACAGGGGAGTGCTGACGTAGTCCAAACTGTCGCATCACGCGCTACGGACAGTGGGGCTCGACGAAGATGTCGAACACCAACGGCACTGTCGTCGTCCAGTATATCTGGTCGCGCGTGCAAAGAGTAGAGAGTCCGAGCGGTGCACGGGCCGCGATGGCCTGCGGACTATACGGCTCCCAGATGATGTCGCTGGGCAGCAGGCGGTCGAACTCTATAACGAATTCGCAGTAGGCCCTCCTAACCTGCCTGTGGGCGTAACGACGCTGCAAAATAGAAAAAGCTTACACGTCAGTGTTTGCGCATAAGTGCTAAACATAGAATTTCACATTTTGTACCTCACGGTGACACCATACGGTCCCTATAGTCGGACGGTCCTCGGGCCACTGCCGCCATACAAGCCTCTAGGGCCGCCCTCGTAGGAAGAGTGCTGAATTAGAGGACGGCCTATCACAAACCGCTCGGCCGCCCATAGCTACAGAAGGAGAAGGCAATCGGCGATAATCGCACCTGGATCGGTCTTTGTGTACGCGTCACAAAGAGCACGGTACGTCGTCGCTAGCACAGCAGATCCCCAACTCCACTGCGGTACGCAGCCATCCTCACTGTCAGCGATCGCATGAGCGTAGTGGATCAGTCCCTTGTCCACCGCGTGCCCGTGAGTGCTGGTGAACATCACCCACCCGAACAGTCACAACAGGTACGCCTCCATGCTCCGCCGCACCGAGTATTCGTCGACGTCATCGTCTAGCTTATCAGGCTGTAAAGGAAGATTATAGTCAGCGGCTCTGTTGCTTTGTAGGTCGGATGATTGTTGAATGAAAGGAATCGGGTGACTTACGGTGAACTGTAGCAGCTAAGTCTGCGAGGGCCGCTCGTGTGTAAGGCCTAGCGAACCCGGGGGTCCAAATTCAGGTCGACGATGCACGGGCTCAAACCGAGTAGTGGTGTCCTACGACTAACCGTGCGCCCCGTCGATCGGACCGACTGCGTCTCCTGCGAGGGGAAGTCCTAGTAGGTATGACATGTCCTGGAGTGTGGGAGTCATCTCGCCACACGGTAGGTGGAACGTGTGGGTCTCCGCCTCCAGTGATCCACCAGTCGCTGCCAGAAGTGACCGGTCAGCCGTCCCATCGCTTGGCGGGTCTGTCTCGTCGGTGCGGGCTCAACTAGTCCTACACAGCGGAAGAAAAAAAGAAGTCCAGCCTCACACAACCTGCGGAATATAGCCAGTGTATTTAATTATTGGGGAACATAGATATTTGTCGGAGGACGAAGCCTCGACGGCGGGAGTTCGGAGAGGGAGGGGGAAGACCCCCCTTTTGAGGTTCGGCCAGGGGAGCTGTTTCTCAGGTGTACGAGGCGTTGGAGAAGACGAGAAAGCAATGCACACAGAGGAGGCGAGGAGGAAAAATATAGGGCGAGAGGGATTTTATACAGGTTCGGGCCGCCGGAGCGTAATTACCCTACGTCCTGTGTTGGTATGCTATGTGGGAGAATGTGTT